>CM065591.1:363447614-363821044 GCA_033119425.1 Bufotes viridis | reverse complement strand
CCAGCCGCAGGAGAATCCAGCTTCAGGTAGCCAGGAACACAACACCTCCTTGCTGAGCGCTTTCCTCCAGGACAGAGAACTCCCAGCCCTGTTAGCAGCTCCAGGATAATCACACTCACAGCTGGTGGTGCTGGCTGAGTTTATAAACCCAGCCCAAAACTCGGACTGGACCGTGGGGAGCAGCCACCCACCCTACTCTTTAGCTGCTCCCAGTAAGAGCCGGCCCGGATCGGCTTTGCAGCCATGCTATTTAACAAAGTCAAACAGCACTAGCTGCTGCAGACAAAAACCCGGCTCTCACCTCACCGAGGCCAGCAACCTCGGTGACACGTACCTGCCATCACATATGACACCTTGCACCTTACCACAATATATATATACACACTAGATGTCAAAAAATTTGGAAGTTTGGAGGACTCTAATGTGTGTACTCAGGGAAATGTAGTAGTGCATACAAAAACGCCCAAGGATGTCAAAGCATCCACCAATATCATAAGAGTCCGTACACAATATCCATCCCAGTGTCCTTCACTTACCCTTAACCAACGCGTTTCGCAGGTTGGCTTCATCAAGGTAAAGTGAGGGGAAAAGGAGTGGTTGTCATGATTATATAGGTAGGTAATTGTCAGTAACCAGAATCACCTGTATAAAATAAATCACATCGTGTCCTCAAGACTAAATTAAAAACCTCCCACATCCTGTTGTATGTGTGGTCACGTGAGGAGTATTCCATGCATTTATTAGAGCGCACAGGATTACTCACAGTCCCGCGAGATCTCATGCAGGGCCACCGCCATTCAATATGATGGCCACCACTACCTCGGCACCTATGACGTAGAGCTGCAATGATGCGCTAGGTTCATGTGACCATACACCCAGGTCACATAATTGTACACTAAGTAATGAGATGTTAAAAATATACAACAAGGGGATATATACAAAAAAGATGTCATAATTGCTAAAGGGCACGATGGGTGAACCTGAAAAAAATAAAGGATCTTACTGCAAATCACGTAGCATAATTGAATCACATAAGATATAGCAATTATATGGCAGTCACGTGACCGCAACTCGTATCATGAGGACATATTGCAGATATTCAATACCTTACTTAAAGTAGTACGGTATCACCCAATATATGGGGGAAGAACAGAAAGCAAAGGTGTATAATAGTAGTAGGACTTCAAATAAAGTCCACATAAGGACAGCGAAATGGGCACCCCTTATAAGAGATTATATAACCAATTATAGAAATAGATGTATGTAAATACCAAGTGTATTATACTACAATATAATAAATACACTCATAATAAGTGTATTAAGTAGTGAACCAAGTGATGCTAGGGCATGTATACAAACACATATGAAATATGTGTGTATATACTTAGGCCTACAAGTAAAAATAAAGTGAAAGTGCCACACGTGAGTAGTGCAAAAAAGTAAGGATCCAAATAATATTTTATTATATATGACGTGTATAAAAATGAATGAATCTATAGAAAAAAAACATATATATATACTAGATATTGAGCCTGTTACAATAACGGGCGCTAGAACAGTAGTGCATAAACATTAGTAGGAACAGTCTATATTAAATGGCAAGGGAACTTGACCACATTGGCTGAGACTGCTGGCACTGAGCGCTGGCTGTGGCTGAGAATGCTGGCACTGACTGGTGGCTGGGACTGGTGGCTGTGGCTGAGACTGCTGGCACTGACTGCTGGCTGAGGCTGCTGGCACTGACTACTGGCTGTGGCTGAAAGTGCTGGCTGTGGCTGGTGGCAGAGACTGCTGGGACTGACTGGTGGCTGTGGCTGAGACTGCTGACTGTGACTTGTGGCTGAGACTGCTGGCACTTACTGGTGGCTGAGACTGGTCGCTTGTGGCCGAGACTGGTGGCTGAGACAACTGGCACTGACTGGTGGGTGAGACTGGTAGCTGAGACTGCTGGCTGTGGCTAAGACTGTTGGCTGTGGCTGAGACTGCTGGCACTGAGCATTGACTGTGGCTGAGACTGCTGGCACTTACTGCTGGCTCTGGCTGAGACTGCTGGCACTGTGACTGGTGGCTGTGTCTGATGGCTGAGACAGCTGGCACTGACTGGCTGAGACTGCTGACACTGTGACTGGTGGAACTAACTGATGGCTGAGATGGCTGGAAGTGACTGGTGGCTGAGACTGCTGGTACTGTGGCTGGTGGCACTGACTGGTGGCTGAGACTGCTGGCACTGACTGGTGGCTGAGACTGCTGGCACTGACTGGTGGCTGAGACTGCTGGCACTGTGATTGGTGGCTAGTGGCACTGACTGGTGGCACCCACTGATGGCTGAGATGGCTGGCACTGACTGGTGGCTGAGACTGCTGGCACTGTGGCTGGTGGCATTGACTGATGGCTGAGACTGCTGGCAGCGACTAGTGCCTAATTCTGCTGGCAGCAGCTGCTGTCTGTAGCTGACAGTACTGGGACTGTGCGGCTCTGTGATGCATGGAATGGCGGCACTCTGACATGGAGAGCACACCATAGGAGGCAGTGATTGGCTGGCACGCAGATGTGGGCGGTGCGGACGGCGTTTGTAGTGCTGTGTGATGATTGGTCAGCGTAAATCAGTGACTGCGGTGTTCACGTGGCATACTTTACAGGCATCAATGTGCACCATTGCACTATTATACCAGTAGTACTACATACCATAGTTAATACACCTCTGAAATGGGTTGTGCTTATGACCCTCACTGTTCTCAAGAAAAATAGGGATCATTTTAAATTGAGTGGCCGAATGCCTGCTCGACTGGTGACAGCCTCTCCATTCAAACTTCTTCACATTGCATGACCACAGGGGCTTGAGTTGGGAGGCTCATGTTGTGTGAACATCTTAGGCCCTGTGGTATACAGCATAAACTCAGCTCAGATATTGACATTTTTAATTACATTTTTGCAGGAGGGGAGGAGAGTATCAGCAGCCGCTTCACACGCAGCATGGAGGTTCCTGAGTGGGGAAGCGTCAGCCGGGGCCGGGAGGGCGCTGAGCGTTAAAGGAGCACGCTCGCAATGTACAGGGGCCACATGCAGACATTGGCGTTGTGCTGAGGAGACTGCTGGTCTGCCTAATCTGCCTGCAGAGGGGTAAGTGCGGGTCATGTGACTGCGGAGTCTGTGGTGGCTGAGAGCAAGGGGGTGACTTGGGGCAAAGTCGCAAGAGGAGGTGTAGGCGGTGCGGTTGCATGTGGGGTGGCTGTGATTGGACATGCACACTTCAATTAACAGCACACATGCACAGACACCAGCCCGGAGCATATATATAATATATAGTGACAGAACGCCTGCCACCCCGACTGAGTACCTCCGTCGACCGATGCTCCTAGTGCTTGCCAAGCACCATCAGCACTGCACTCGACACCGGAACCACCACAGACCCCACGAACCGCCTTCAGCTTGATTGGGGTCTTTGTCGCTCTTCACCCACTCTGGACCCAAGGCCGGGCTCCAGCTTCCAGTGGGTGAACCTCTCCTTAGTTCAGAGAGCGAAACAGGAACAAGAACAGCTCTCACAAGAGCTAGGGAATATACTCTGGAGATTATAATGATTATAGCAATCCCCAGAGTGTAGTTCTCCAATCCCCCAAACATGAGCCCAAACTTCATGAAGGGTAGAACATGACACTTTAATGCCAGCCAGGACTCACAATTTATACAATTCCAAAGGCTAGAGGCACACCCCCTCTGCCTGTGATACAGTTTACAGTTAACTAAGACAATGGACTAACTTAATATACATACACAGTTCTTGTGGTCTAACATTATAACTTAATCAAACAGACTCCCCCCCCCCCCCAGTGTCTTAATGAAGGAATAGGAAGAGAGGAGACACATGTGATGGGATTATCTCCTGAGTGTATCAGAGGGTGATCTACTCCTCTACCCCAGAGTCATCTACTTAATCCCATCATTGGCACAACAGAACAAAGGGACAAATGAACCAACACCTTCCTTGGGAGCCTCAATGCAGAGTTCACCCTTTTTGTGTTGCTGAGTTCACCCCTGCACCTTTTAATGGTCAATAAGAATGATATGGCTTATAAAGTCCACACATAAATCAGGGTTCATAGTTCCTTGTAACCCCAAGAGGTCTGAGGGGGTCTCCATGGTTCTGGGTCCATAGTCCGTAGGAAGGAGGCTTCTCCAGCAGCCCCAGTGACGGTTCAGTCCGTCACATTTCTCCTCTCCCAACAGTAGACTAACCAGGTTACCAGACCCCCAACTGGTCTGGACCTGTGTTAGTCAGACGAGATAAATCCAAAACCTCTTCCAACTGGTCCGCTTGACTTGGCTGCAGGTGAGTGATGCCACTCACGTCATCTCCTGGGTAACCACACTGCCTCTGAAGAGAAAGCTCAAACAAAGCAACAGCTGATCTTAGGGAGACCAGCTACAAAAATACCGTGGAGCCTCACTTAAGAGTCTCAAACACAGCAATCCAAAGTGCAAAGCTCCCTGGGAAACATAAAATGCAAAAAGATTGTGGAGCCCCAGTTGGTCTCTGTAATGGAGACACCCCTTTGCTTGTTTTTCCTTCCTTTGAGGGATATCTGGCTTTCACTGTGTTGTAGACCCATAACTGGGGCTCCACAATCTTTTTGCATTTTATGTTTCCCAGGGAGCTTTGCACTTTGGATTGCTGTGTTTGAGACTCTTAAGTGAGGCTCCACGGTATTTTTGTAGCTGGTCTCCCTAAGATCAGCTGTTGCTTTGTTTGAGTAGTCACCAAAGCATCGCTCCCGGTTAGCCAGAATCCTACTCCACACTGATGAGGGGCAACACCCCGAAACAGCTGTCTGTGGATGGATAACTTGCTTAGGTCTTCCCCGTCACATCCTTAAAGCTTGTAAAAGAGCGGGATTTTGACATAGGGGCCACTTAATATGGTGGTTTTGGTGATCTCTGTAATGGAGACACCCCTTTGCTTGTTTTTCCTTCCTTTGAGGGATATCTGGCTTTCACTGTGTTGTAGACCCATAACTGGGGCTCCACAATCTTTTGCATTTTATGTTTCCCAGGGAGCTTTGCACTTTGGATTGCTGTGTTTGAGACTCTTAAGTGAGGCTCCACGGTATTTTTGTAGCTGGTCTCCCTAAGATCAGCTATTGCTTTGTTTGAGTAGTCACCAAAGCATCGCTCCCGGTTAGCCAGAATCCTACTCCACACTGATGAGGGGCAACACCCCGAAACAGCTGTCTGTGGATGGATAACTTGCTTAGGTCTTCCCCGTCACATCCTTAAAGCTTGTAAAAGAGCGGGATTTTGACATAGGGGCCACTTAATATGGTGGTTTTGGTGATCTCTGTAATGGAGACACCCTTTGCTTGTTTTTCCTTCCTTTGAGGGATATCTGGCTTTCACTGTGTTGTAGACCCATAACTGGGGCTCCACAATCTTTTGCATTTTATGTTTCCCAGGGAGCTTTGCACTTTGGATTGCTGTGTTTGAGACTCTTAAGTGAGGCTCCACGGTATTTTTGTAGCTGGTCTCCCTAAGATCAGCTATTGCTTTGTTTGAGTAGTCACCAAAGCATCGCTCCCGGTTAGCCAGAATCCTACTCCACACTGATGAGGGGCAACACCCCGAAACAGCTGTCTGTGGATGGATAACTTGCTTAGGTCTTCCCCGTCACATCCTTAAAGCTTGTAAAAGAGCGGGATTTTGACATAGGGGCCACTTAATATGGTGGTTTTGGTGATCTCTGTAATGGAGACACCCCTTTGCTTGTTTTTCCTTCCTTTGAGGGATATCTGGCTTTCACTGTGTTGTAGACCCATAACTGGGGCTCCACAATCTTTTGCATTTTATGTTTCCCAGGGAGCTTTGCACTTTGGATTGCTGTGTTTGAGACTCTTAAGTGAGGCTCCACGGTATTTTTGTAGCTGGTCTCCCTAAGATCAGCTATTGCTTTGTTTGAGTAGTCACCAAAGCATCGCTCCCGGTTAGCCAGAATCCTACTCCACACTGATGAGGGGCAACACCCGAAACAGCTGTCTGTGGATGGATAACTTGCTTAGGTCTTCCCTGTCACATCCTTAAAGCTTGTAAAAGAGCGGGATTTTGACATAGGGGCCACTTAATATGGTGGTTTTGGTGATCTCTGTAATGGAGACACCCCTTTGCTTGTTTTTCCTTCCTTTGAGGGATATCTGGCTTTCACTGTGTTGTAGACCCATAACTGGGGCTCCACAATCTTTTGCATTTTATGTTTCCCAGGGAGCTTTGCACTTTGGATTGCTGTGTTTGAGACTCTTAAGTGAGGCTCCACGGTATTTTTGTAGCTGGTCTCCTAAGATCAGCTATTGCTTTGTTTGAGTAGTCACCAAAGCATCGCTCCCGGTTAGCCAGAATCCTACTCCACACTGATGAGGGGCAACACCTCGAAACAGCTGTCTGTGGATGGATAACTTGCTTAGGTCTTCCCGTCACATCCTTAAAGCTTGTAAAAGAGCGGGATTTTGACATAGGGGCCACTTAATATGGTGGTTTTGGTGATCTCTGTAATGGAGACACCCCTTTGCTTGTTTTTCCTTCCTTTGAGGGATATCTGGCTTTCACTGTGTTGTAGACCCATAACTGGGGCTCCACAATCTTTTGCATTTTATGTTTCCCAGGGAGCTTTGCACTTTGGATTGCTGTGTTTGAGACTCTTAAGTGAGGCTCCACGGTATTTTTGTAGCTGGTCTCCCTAAGATCAGCTATTGCTTTGTTTGAGTAGTCACCAAAGCATCGCTCCCGGTTAGCCAGAATCCTACTCCACACTGATGAGGGGCAACACCCCGAAACAGCTGTCTGTGGATGGATAACTTGCTTAGGTCTTCCCTGTCACATCCTTAAAGCTTGTAAAAGAGCGGGATTTTGACATAGGGGCCACTTAATATGGTGGTTTTGGTGATCTCTGTAATGGAGACACCCCTTTGCTTGTTTTTCCTTCCTTTGAGGGATATCTGGCTTTCACTGTGTTGTAGACCCATAACTGGGGCTCCACAATCTTTTGCATTTTATGTTTCCCAGGAGCTTTGCACTTTGGATTGCTGTGTTTGAGACTCTTAAGTGAGGCTCCACGGTATTTTTGTAGCTGGTCTCCCTAAGATCAGCTATTGCTTTGTTTGAGTAGTCACCAAAGCATCGCTCCCGGTTAGCCAGAATCCTACTCCACACTGATGAGGGGCAACACCCCGAAACAGCTGTCTGTGGATGGATAACTTGCTTAGGTCTTCCCGTCACATCCTTAAAGCTTGTAAAAGAGCGGGATTTTGACATAGGGGCCACTTAATATGGTGGTTTTGGTGATCTCTGTAATGGAGACACCCCTTTGCTTGTTTTTCCTTCCTTTGAGGGATATCTGGCTTTCACTGTGTTGTAGACCCATAACTGGGGCTCCACAATCTTTTGCATTTTATGTTTCCCAGGGAGCTTTGCACTTTGGATTGCTGTGTTTGAGACTCTTAAGTGAGGCTCCACGGTATTTTTGTAGCTGGTCTCCCTAAGATCAGCTATTGCTTTGTTTGAGTAGTCACCAAAGCATCGCTCCCGGTTAGCCAGAATCCTACTCCACACTGATGAGGGGCAACACCCGAAACAGCTGTCTGTGGATGGATAACTTGCTTAGGTCTTCCCCGTCACATCCTTAAAGCTTGTAAAAGAGCGGGATTTTGACATAGGGGCCACTTAATATGGTGGTTTTGGTGATCTCTGTAATGGAGACACCCCTTTGCTTGTTTTTCCTTCCTTTGAGGGATATCTGGCTTTCACTGTGTTGTAGACCCATAACTGGGGCTCCACAATCTTTTGCATTTTATGTTTCCCAGGGAGCTTTGCACTTTGGATTGCTGTGTTTGAGACTCTTAAGTGAGGCTCCACGGTATTTTGTAGCTGGTCTCCCTAAGATCAGCTATTGCTTTGTTTGAGTAGTCACCAAAGCATCGCTCCCGGTTAGCCAGAATCCTACTCCACACTGATGAGGGGCAACACCCGAAACAGCTGTCTGTGGATGGATAACTTGCTTAGGTCTTCCCCGTCACATCCTTAAAGCTTGTAAAGAGCGGGATTTTGACATAGGGGCCACTTAATATGGTGGTTTTGGTGATCTCTGTAATGGAGACACCCCTTTGCTTGTTTTCCTTCCTTTGAGGGATATCTGGCTTTCACTGTGTTGTAGACCCATAACTGGGGCTCCACAATCTTTTGCATTTATGTTTCCCAGGGAGCTTTGCACTTTGGATTGCTGTGTTTGAGACTCTTAAGTGAGGCTCCACGGTATTTTGTAGCTGGTCTCCCTAAGATCAGCTATTGCTTTGTTTGAGTAGTCACCAAAGCATCGCTCCCGGTTAGCCAGAATCCTACTCCACACTGATGAGGGGCAACACCCGAAACAGCTGTCTGTGGATGGATAACTTGCTTAGGTCTTCCCGTCACATCCTTAAAGCTTGTAAAAGAGCGGGATTTTGACATAGGGGCCACTTAATATGGTGGTTTTGGTGATCTCTGTAATGGAGACACCCCTTTGCTTGTTTTTCCTTCCTTTGAGGGATATCTGGCTTTCACTGTGTTGTAGACCCATAACTGGGGCTCCACAATCTTTGCATTTTATGTTTCCCAGGGAGCTTTGCACTTTGGATTGCTGTGTTTGAGACTCTTAAGTGAGGCTCCACGGTATTTTGTAGCTGGTCTCCCTAAGATCAGCTATTGCTTTGTTTGAGTAGTCACCAAAGCATCGCTCCCGGTTAGCCAGAATCCTACTCCACACTGATGAGGGGCAACACCCCGAAACAGCTGTCTGTGGATGGATAACTTGCTTAGGTCTTCCCCGTCACATCCTTAAAGCTTGTAAAAGAGCGGGATTTTGACATAGGGGCCACTTAATATGGTGGTTTTGGTGATCTCTGTAATGGAGACACCCCTTTGCTTGTTTTTCCTTCCTTTGAGGGATATCTGGCTTTCACTGTGTTGTAGACCCATAACTGGGGCTCCACAATCTTTTTGCATCTGAAGAGAAAGGTCAGCTCCCTCTTCTCCCTGGATCTCCATCTGCCACTGGGGAGAGCGGTCGGCTACTTCTTTTCCTTGGGTCTCCATCGGCCGCTGGGGAGAGAGGTCGGCTACCTCTTCTCCCAGGAATGCCCTCTGCCGCTGTGGAGAGAGGTTAGCTACCTCTTCTCCTGGGGTCTCAATCTGCCGCTGGGGAGAGAAGTCAGCCACCTCTTATCCCTGGATCGCCATCTGCCGCTGTGGAGAGAGGTCGGGTACCTCTTCTCCCGGGGTCTCTGTCCGCCGCAGGGAAGAGAGGTCCGCTACCTTTTCTCCTTGGGTCTCCATCTGCCACTGGGGTGAGAGGTCGGCTACCTCTTTTCCTTGGGTCTCCATCTGCCGCTGGTGAGAGAGGTTGGCTACCTCTTCTCCCTGGCTCTCCATCTGCCACTGGGGAGAGAGGTTGGCTATATCTTCTCACTGGATCTCCATCTGCCACTGCCGAGAGAGACCAGTTGTCTGTTCTTCCAATAACATACTTGGCCACTGGGGAGTAGGGACCGACTGTCCCTATTCTCAGTGATGCTTGTTGCTGTGGGGACGACGGACTTACAATCTCCTCTCTCTGTGTTGCTGGACTGCCGCTGTGGAGAGAGACTGGTTGTCTGCTCTCCCAATAACATACTTTGCCACTGAGGAGTAGGACCGACTGTCCCTACTCTGGAGAACTCTGGGTGTGGTTGGGCATCTAGGCTGGCTGCCCAGCATCCCTGAAGGGCCGGTAGAGAGACCTCAGTCCCATCTCCACCTGCCGACTGGGGGTCCTCCCAGGACCAGTCTATGAGGTCCCCTACCTCTGCAGCTGGTACTGAAGCAGGGGCTACCTCAGTCGGGTATTCCCAGCTGTAGGGGTGTAGGTCTGGGACTGCCACCCAGCTCTCCTGCAGTGTACATTGGGGCCGAATTGAGCTGAGGAAGTATTGGTACTCCTGCTCCAGCTCCCACTCCCTTGTCACTAGAGATGCCAGGTCTTGTCTCACCTCTCTCGCTGTAGCCCAATCATGCATACCCTCCCTGTAGTCATAGATATCCCAGAACCGGGACTCTCCAGCATCTCCGAATTCCGGTTCTGCTAAGGCCTCAAATAACAGGCCAGGGCCATCGAAATCCTCACCCTCGGGCCGATCGTGCTCCGACATCCAGGGGGAGTGCCGAATCAAATACCACCAGAGGGCCTGGTAGGCGTCGTCTAGCCAAAGATCCTTCCATACCAGGCTCTCAAATTCTGTCACACACTCATCCAGGGGCTGCTCTCCCAGAAGGGGCATTCGCAGGACCACTCGCATCTGCAAAAGCTGCTCCTCACTGGGTAGACTCTCGCCCCGCCGAAGCTGCACATCCTCCAGGACCTCGTGCCACACGTCTTTCCAGACTGCATCCTTGTAATCCGGGTGGTCCTCCTCTTCATCATGGAACGCTGGCCAAGAACTAGCTGATTCCATTCTATTGTAGCCAGGGGCGCTGTACGAGTACTAGTGTTGCCCTAATTATAAATCCCCGAACGGTGTCTCCAAGCTGCTTCTCCTCGCTCTAGGACGCCATCCCACTGCTTGCCACCAATGTGACGGAACGCCTGGCATCCCGACTGAATACCTCCGTTGACCGATGCTCCTAGTGCTTGCCGAGGACCATCAGCACTGCACTCGACACCAGAACCACCACAAACCCCATGAACCGCCTTCAGATTCATCTTAAATTAAATTGAACAGAAGATAGAAAAAATGCTTAATGATTTACTGTACAAGCAGAATGTTTAAAAGAAGAATTGATACTCTTGGAGAAGGAGATGGGTGACCCAGGAATGGGGTGAGCATTTGTCAGCAAATAAAATGAGAAAATTTCAACGTGATATTGCTGACAAAGAGAATAGTAGAAAGTACAAGTGGAGGTATAATATTGACAAGAAAGACAATCAATCTCCTCAACAAGTACTAACAAATAATTAAATGGCAATGGTAACAGAGATGGGTAATACACAGAGGGAAGATATCTTTTCACCCTGATGCACAAGACCAGAAGAAGAAAAGAACCGATTTGGAACATGGAGAGGGACGATCATCTAATTTAAAGGTGATAAATCTATCAGATGTGATATTGACAAAAAAACAAATTAAGGTATTAGGTATTGGGTTGAGTTTCTGTCCCAGCACTTAACTGGATCATTTCACCGTAGTAAATGATCTACATCTATTTGGAAGGAAATTGGCTTTTTAAAAGATTTTTAATAAGGAAGCAGAAGAAAGAGACACATTGGACTCGACACAGGAATAAATAGCAGTGCAAGTTCTAGAGAATCTCCAAGACGAACAACATTACACACCGGATGGTGAGTATCCACATTCCCTACTCCCCAAATCTACCAAATTTCCCCAACTCTCACAACACCCTGAAACTGATTTATCTATTAGGTTGGTGATGGCAGAAATCATGAATATATCTGGCGGTATCAAGACTAATAATTTGAATCCAGATCAGAGGGTCGCGTTACAACAGCTATAAATGATGAAGGATGTGATCTTAAAAACCTTCTGATAAAGGTGGGAATGTGGTGGCATTGCCAGTTAAGATGTAGGAGAAGGAGGTTTTTCGTCAATTGAGGTATCCAATATGTTATAAAAGATTAACTTTTAATCCATTGTCTAGATTTATGGAGGAAATGTTGGGTATCCTAATGCAGGCAAAGGAAGATGGAAGTTTAGATAAGCAACAGATGGCTGGCCTTGTGACAAATGAACCTACAATATCGGCTCTATATTTACTTCCAAAAATACATAAGAATATGAGCAATCCCCCAGGTAGGCCCATTGTATCGGATGTAGGAAGTATCCTGGAACCAATGTGCCAGTTGATTGATTTTTATTTGAAACCCCTTGTAGAAACCCTGCCTTCCTATACACAAGATAGCTCTGATTTACTGGGGAAGATTGATGGCATCCATGTCCAATCCGACATGCTACTCGTAACATTTTGTCTAATCTGACATGCTACTCGTAACATTTTGATCGCTTGCTATTACACTTTTTGTGAGGCAAGGTGACCAAAAATGGCTGTTTTGGCAGTTTTATCATTTTTACAGTATTCACCTGACAGGTAGATCATGTAATATTTTTATTGCAACATAGTAACTTGAAATGAGCGAATTTTTCAAGAATTCGATTTGCCGGTTCGCCAAATTGTTTGGAAAAAATTTGGTTTGATCAGAAAATATTTGTGGCAAATGACGTTAAAAAGGGGCTATTTCCTGGCTGCAGAGAGCCATTATTGTGGTGTAGTACACTGTGCCTTGCAGTAACACGCATAGGGAGTCTGCTGTGGTAGTGAAATAATACTGTGGTCGATCTTAGAATCACTGCACACTTCACTTATTTGGGCAGTCACAGGGCCAAAACTGACCAAATAACTCAAGTATGAACTCAGCCTTACAAGTCGATGTTAGCCATAAGAAAAAGCACACTCCTTTCACACCGTTGTCAGCTGATTCCACATAGATGTCTACAGAACCTGTTCTACTAAACGCTTATACAAGTAGAAGCAGAGACAGAGCGGAGAGGGTGTCAACAGTAAGTTTGTTTTGATGTCACCGATTCATTTGCCCTTCCTCTGATCCATCAGAACAATAAACCACAAAAACGGATCCTGCCTGTGGAGCATCCACCTTCACTCGGTCAGCATTTGCTCAATAATTCATCAGTATTGCTAATGGGGCCAAAAATGACCAACTAACTCAAGTATGAACTCGGACTTACAGGTTGATGTTACTTTGAAGATAATACGTGAACTGAATATTTGCATGTCTTCTGTGTT
This sequence comes from Bufotes viridis, assembly GCA_033119425.1. Classification (NCBI taxonomy): domain Eukaryota; kingdom Metazoa; phylum Chordata; class Amphibia; order Anura; family Bufonidae; genus Bufotes; species Bufotes viridis. The sequence continues at coordinate 363,808,177 of CM065591.1, read as the reverse complement.
TTGTACCCACTCCAGCTTTAGGCTACCAAATCGCAAGCCAATTCTGATGGGACCATATAGGCCTTACAGCTGCTATACAGACAAGATCCGCTGTGCGTCTCATTTTTCCTTCCTTCTGACAGATGAGAAGAAAGGTCAAATAAATGATGTCAGCCAGGCCAAAAGGCAAAATAGTGGGCCAATCATGAAGTGCGGAGGGTGGAAACATCATGAGAAGTCCACAGAGTGGCCCTATGACATAGTGGTGAGGTGGAAGCAGCATGAGGAGACCACAGAGACCACAGGTGGCGGCAGCAGCAGTAGTAGCATCAGGAGAAGGCCACAGAGTGGCCCAATGACAGTGTTGAGGTGGCGGCAGCAGCAGCATCAGGAAGAGGCCACAGAGTGGCACAATGACTGAGTCTGGAGGTGGCAACAGCAGCATCAGGAGGATACCAGAGAGTGACAAAGTGACATAGTGTGGAGATGGCGGCAGCAGCAGCATCAGAGTACCACAGAGTGGCAAGGTGATAGTGTGGAGATGCCAGCAGCATTCATCAGGATTCCACAGAGTGGCAAGGTGACATAATGTGGATATGACAGCAGCATCAGGATACCACAGAATGGAAAGGTGACTTTGTGTGGAGATGGCAGCAGCAGCATCAGGAGATCACAAAGTGACCCGGTGACAGAGTGGGACGTTGGGTGGCAATACCAGTACCCACTGACAAAGGTGTGTGAAAGAAGGAGCACTTGGAATCAGATGTGTGGCATCAGGCGGGTGGCAGCATCAAGTAGTAGCTGGGGCAGGTAGCCAGAGAAAAATGGTCTATTTTTTCAAGGTTTGTGTGAGGCGGCATGGATGATCTAATCAGATGAATCAGGAATTGGTAGGTGGGAATCCTGGCTGATCCAGGCCTTATTCATCTTGGCAAAGGTCAGTCTCTCCACATTTTGGGTGGACAGGCGAGTTCTCCTTGGGGTAATAATGGCCCCGCTGCACTAAACACCTGCTCTGATGCAACACTACTGGCCGGGCAGGACAGCTTTTCCAGGGAAAACCCAGTTACGGCCTCAAATCCAGTTTGGCTGTGCAGTAGTCTAGTGGATCTTCAATGACTGCTGGCAGGATGCTGTCCAAGTATGCCATTTCCTGCTCCAGGTCTATCTGCTGCTGGTGAGTAGTTTCTTCACCATACTGGTGAAGAAAGCTGCTCATCAGCGACTGTAGGCTCCGGCTGCTGCTGATGGAGCTGATACTGCTCCTGCTGCCATACCCCTCCCCAACAACTATGGCAGTGGAACGTGATCGCAGACCTGTGTGAGCGTGGACGATGGCGCAGATAGGCAGCGGCCAACTGACTACATAGGATGTCTCTGTAGTAATTAAGTTGGTCCTCCGTCTTAGTGGGTGTAAAAAAGGCCCTATACAAACCATTAGAAAACATGGTGTGGTGTTAAACAGGTAGGATATGCTCAAACCCACATGCGGTTGTGCATATATATAGGGGACCATATCATGCACTTTGTAGTCCATTGCTGATGGCAATCAACAGCAAAAAAATGCATACAATGGAAGATGCCAGCAACGGACTACAAGTACCACAATAACCATCCTACATAAGGTAACAATTATGTGGATGTGGAGAACAATCAAAAACTAAACAATAGCAAAGACAGGTGCACTCTGCGGAAATACTAAACCCTCACACTGATGTTAAAATTGAGAGGTTAGTTCGACATATCCTACTAGGAGGACATGTCTTAAGCTCGGGCACCGCGCCAGGGTCTCTCAAGTAGCCCGAGGCCCTATCACTCACCTACCTGTGCTGTATGGGCGATACCAGGGGCCAGTGGGCGAATTACGGGAGGATAAGGCCTGACTCACAAACAGCTTACAGCAACCTCCAGCATGTAGCCATGCTTGCAATTGGAGGTGGGAAGTGCCTGTGAGCCCCACCTGAGACTGGCTGATATGGCCCAGGGCCTAAACAGGTGCACCTAAATGTAGCCTGTAGATGAAAAGCAGGCGCATTTAAATAGGAGTTAATACACCTCCAAACATAAGACTATACAAACCATTAGAAAATGTGGTGTGGTGTTAAACAGGCAGGATATGCTCAAACCCACATGCGGTTGTGCATATATATATACGGGAGCATATCTTGCACTTGTAGTCCGTTGCTGATTGCAATCAACAGCAAAAAAATGCATACAATGGAAGATGCCAGCAACGGACTACATTTTGCACCAGTAGAGAGGGTCCAACAAGGTGGAGAGCCAGAAGACATCCCTCTACCGAATGGTGACAATTCGGCTGTTACTACGCAAGCAAGTGAGCATGCATTGAGCCATTTGTGCAAGTGACTCGGAGGGAATCCCTGCCTCCACCTCCACTGCATACTGCCACGGTGTGTCTGGGTCCTCTGTCTCGTCTTCCACATCGCCCTCTAGCTCCTCTGGCTGCTCCTCATCTTCTGTCAGCTGAATATAAAAAACACCCATTTCGCTACACATTGCCTGTGCTCCAATATCCTCCCCCCCCCCCTCCTCCTCCTCTTATAGTTCAGCCCCCACAGGGCTCATATGGCCATGAGATCTAGTCACCTTGTCTCCTGTCTTCTGACCAGCCATTGTTACCACCATCTGTTCCAGGACATGAAGCAGTGAAATAATGTTGTCCATCCCGTACTCCTGGCGACTGACAAATAATGTGGCATCCTCAAAGAGCCTGAGCAAACTTGTCATGCATGAGCTGCCACTGGCTGACATGGTTACACAGGGGAGTATTCCTATCTGCTTGGATCATCAAGAAATCGTTGATGGCCTTTCTCTGCTTGTATAGTCAGTTCAACATATGGAGGGTGGAATTCCAACATGTGGAAATGTCGCATATCAGCCTATGTTGGGGAAAGCCATTCTGCAGCTCAAGAAGGGTGTGCTTTACGGTGTACGAGTGTCTGAAGTGCATGCAAAGTTTCCTGGCCATTTTTAGGATGTCTTGCAGATGGGTGGAAGACTTCAGGTACCGCATGACAAACAGATTGAACATGTGTGCCGTGCAAGGCGCATGTCTCAGTTTTTTTTTTCATGACAAAGCACTGACACCATGTTCTTCCCATTGTCGGTCACCATGGTTCTGATTTTTAGTTGTCGCGAAGGATTCGATTTCTTGATGAATCACACGGAGCAGTTCCTCCCTTGTGTGACTCCGTTCACCAACGCAAACCAGGTGCAGAACAGCGTGACTGTGATATGCTGGAGGGGCACCGTGACTTTTCCCTGCAGTGGATTCTAATGACATGGTGGAGGATGAGGAGGCAGAGGCAGACATTGTCGCAGGACCAACGTTGTGACAACCTGGAAGCGGAATTGGCGTGACCTGGCCAAGTTGCTGGTGTGGCTGTGCAGGAACCATACTCACCCAGAGGGCTGTAAAGGACTTGAATTGTCCCTGACCATAGTTACATCTCCACACGTCGGTGCTGCCGTGCAGACACCGACAGGCTCAAGGACTGGCCCACCTTCTGTTCTACATATTTGGGAAGGGCTGGTACTGCCTTTTTTGCAAAGAAATGACACCTTGGGACTCTCCACCTCGCCTCGGCACAAGACATCAGTTCTCTGAAAGGTGCAGAGTCCACCACTTGGAAAGGGAGGGACTGCAGTACCAGCAACTTGAACAGGAGCACATTCAGCTTTTACGCCATTGGATGATTGCACGCACACTGCTGTCTCTTGGCAATCATTTTGGTGATTGATTGCTAAGGAGGAGGAGCAGGAGCATCTTGGCTAGCAGTAGAAGGGAATGACAGACAGCTCCCTTCGGCTGAGGTGGTGGAGCCTTGACTGCCTGAAACCGGGTGCGTGCCAATGGGTGATGCAGCATTTGCTGAGGCAGGCTAGGCCACCACATCGGAGCCACTGTTCTCCCAGGCCAGTGTATGGCGACGCTGCACATGTTAACGCAGGGCTGTAGTGCCAACATTGGCACCGTGGTCACGATTCACATTCTGCCCACAGATTTCTACATATGGCCACGTTCACCTCCTCCAGCGGCTTAACAAAAAACTGCCACACCGCCAAGTAGGTGGTTCCCCCCCCCCCCTAACACTACACACTTACAGACTGCTACTGCCACTGCCTCCATGAACCCCTGCACCACTTCTTCCTGGGCAGGTAGGCTGCTGCGAAGCAGGTGGTCTACCCTGGGCATGTTTGGCTCCCGACCTCCCACTGCTGCCACCCTGCTGTCTCCCAGCCATGCTACCACCTTGCTGGCTCAGTCGCTGCCTCACATGCAAGCTGCCACTCTCTTCTCCTGATGATGAAGAAGCCCCATCTGCACCCAGCTACCAAGTGCGATCAGCTTCATCATTATCGAGTAGGGTCTGCACATCAATGGTGTCCTACTCAACGGTTTCTGGGTCAGGAGTGTGACAACACCACCTCCCATGCCACTCTCCTCATCACTACTTGCCCAACTAGCGGAGGAAGCGGCGGATCTTTCCTCCAAATCTTGGCTGGGCAGTAGCTGCCGACTGTTCTCTAGTTGCTCGCCCTCACTGTAAAGTGGAGCTGAGCCCACAGCATATAATACTTCTGTGGCTGAGGGAACAGTAAAGGACAGAGGCAGGTTGAGGACTGGTCAGGACACAGGGCCTGCTCCTGGCCATGCCAACTAAGGGTTGTGTCTAATGAACCCAGACAGTTGGCTGGGGTTGTCTGATGTCACTTGTGATAAAGAGAGTGACTGACTGAGTTAACCAATCAAGAACCGCTGGGTTGCTGGTCAAGACACAACCGCTAGATGAAAACGGGAGCTCAGGCCTCTCACTGCGACTCCTGCTGCCACGCCCCCTTAATCTGCTGCGACCTCTGCCTGCGCCAGAAACATTTAGGCCTCTGCCACTCCTTTGTTCATGGCCTGGCACTTCTTTGTCTGACATACTTTCAGCTGAACTAAATAAATTAAAAGCAAATTAAAACACCGCTAAAAGCAACAAATATCTTTTTTTTCTGTACTGAAAGAGGCCACTAAACGCTTTCACCACATATAGCTGCAGAAGTGAACTGCATAAATATTTTTATTTTTCTATTGAAATACGCCACTAAACGTTTTCACCATATATAGCTGCAGAAGTGAACTGAGAATATATATATTTTTTGTAATGAAATACGTCACTAAACTCTTTAACTGCAAATAACTGTAACAGTGAACTGCATATATATTTTTTGTTTAGTACTGAAATATGTCACCAAACGCTTTTACCGCAAATAACTGCAACAGTGAACTGTGTATATATAGTTCTCTTTTTGTACTGAAATGCGTCACTAAATGCTTTTACCGCTAATAACTGCAACGGTGAACTGAGAATATATTTTTCTTTTTGTACTAGAAAAAGGGCACTAAACGATTTCCCCACGTATAACTGCAACAGTGAACTGAGAATATTTTTTTCTTTTTGTAATGAAATACGCCACTAAACGCTTTCACTACAAATAACTGCAGAGGTGAACTGCGTATATATTTTTATTTTTGTAATGAAATAAGCCACTAAATGCTTTTTACCACATATTACTGCAGAAGTGAATTGTATATATATTTTTCATTTAATACTGAAATATGTCACTAAATGCTTTTACTGCAAATAACTGCAACAGTAAACTGTGTATATATAGTTCTGTTTTTGTACTGAAATACGCAACTAAACACTTTCACCACATATAACCGTAGAAGTGAACTGCGTAAATATTTTTCTTTTTCCAAAGATATAAGCCACTAAAGGCTTTTCAAAATAGCTCTTGCACCCTAAGAACAAATTGCTGGAATGACAGAGCTGTATAATGGCTCTTAGTGTTGGGAGCAAATATTCTTATAGTGAATTTTTATCGCGAATATTGCGACTTCGATAATTCGTGAATATTTATAATATGGTGCTATATGTATTTTTGAATATTCTAGAATTTTTTTCATCTGAACCCATGATTCCTAACTGCTTCTTGCTTGTGGGCCGATGAGAAGGCTGCAATGTCTTTGTCTGAGCTTAGCAACATCCCTAGAAACCAATAGGAAAGTTTCCTACCCCTTACTATACAAAAGCCTCCCCAGCAGCCCTTTTTAGCAGTTTAGTACAGTTCTGAGAGAGACAGCAGTGTTCTTGCTGTGCTCTGTGCTTTCCCTTGTCATTACATTACATAGTTAGTTAGAATATATATATATATATATATATATATATTGTGGTAAGGTGCAAGGTGTCATATGTGATGGCAGGTACGTGTCACCGAGGTTGCTGGCCTCGGTGAGGTGAGAGCCGGGTTTTTGTCTGCAGCAGCTAGTGCTGTTTGACTTTGTTAAATAGCATGGCTGCAAAGCCGATCCGGGCCGGCTCTTACTGGGAGCAGCTAAAGAGTAGGGTGGGTGGCTGCTCCCCACGGTCCAGTCCATGTTTTGGGCTGGATATAAAACGCAGCCAGCAGCTGTGTCTGAGGAGTGTGATTATCCTGGAGCTGCTAACAGGGCTGGGAGTTCTCTGTCCAGGAGGAAAGAGCTCAGCAAGGAGGTATTTTGTTCCTGGCTACCTGAAGCTGGATTCTCCTGCGGCTGGGCCGACAGCGTGGTGCGAACCTGCACCTACACCTCCCAGGTGACTGAACCTGTGTTGGACTGTTTTTGTTTGGCTACGTTATTTCCGTTGTGTGTGAACTGTCACCAAGAGACTGTTTTTCATTTTGTGTGCAAGTGTGAATAAAACACTGTTTGTTGCACAATCTGGACTCCTTGTTTTGCCTCTAAACTGCACCCGCACCGCTGTCTACCAGAGCGACTCCCCACATTTGGTGTCGGATGCGGGCATGCGCAGTGAGGCTGGCGTGAGCGCCGAAGTTTTGTTTTTCTAAAGTGTATGGAATATATTAAGCCAGCAAAGCTGCAAGCAGGAGTTTCTGGCAACATGGAGGTTGCTGTGAAGGCTCTCATAGAGGCTAACGTGCAGCAGCGGGAGACCAACCAACTACTGCTACAACATGTGATGGCGTTACAGGCGGCAGGAGCGTCCCACCACGTCCAAGATGCCCGGAAGCGGTCCGTGCGGCGATCCCAAAAATGACCCCGCGAGACGGCGTTGAGACGTACCTGGCGGTTTTTGAGAAGGTCGCCGTGAGGGAAAAGTTACCCCGTGACCAGTGGGCTGAGGTGGTCGCTCCGTTCCTGGCTTCCGGACCCCAGCAGGTGTTTTTCGACTTGTCGGACGACCAAGCGGCAGATTATGACACTGTGAAAGGAGAGGTCCTAGCCAGACTGGGCGTGAACGTGCTGGTCCGCGCCCAAAGAGTCCACCAGTGGGACTTTAAAACGACTGAACCCGCTAGGCCGCAGTTCTACGATCTGCTGCACAGGCTGCAAAAGTGGCTGCAGCCCGATCTACTAAGTCCCACTGCCATGCTGGATCGACTGTTGGCGGACATCTTTTGGAGGGCCCTGCCTTATCCCCTCCAGCACTGGATCGGCCAGGTATCGCCCACCAATGCCCTGGAGATGGTCGACCTGGTGGAGCGCTACGAGGCCACCAGAAACCTGCAGGGGACTCTTGCGGGAAGGGGTCAGTCAAACCCCGGAGGCCTCTGCCCCAGTTCCGACGTCCGGCGACAGAGCGGCCTGCCCGGAATATACCCCTGCGAGTCCGCCTCCGTGGTATGCTGGAGGTGTCAGGAGCCAGGCCACATCAGGGCCGACTGTCCGCATCGGGATGAGCCGATGGATATGAACTACGGGGGTCGTCACTCCCTGTATGCACGGAAGCTGTGCGCAACTGGCACCCGTGAGGTGCAGGACCATAACCACCTGTGTCAGGTAGAGGTGGGAGACTCTCTGGCGGTGGCTCTGCTGGACTCCGGGAGTTTAGTCTCCCTGGTAAGGGCTGCACTTGTACGGCCTGCGGAGTATACTGGCCGTAAAGTCGGGGTCCTGTGCATCCACGGAGACCTGAAAGACTATCCCACTGCACTAGTGACTTTGTCCACAGCGGCTGGTAGGTGGACCCACGAGGTGGCTGTCGCTACTAAACTCCCACACGAACTAATACTTGGGAGGGACTTCCCGGTTTTCCGGCGCTGTGGCCGGCAATAAAGGTATCTGAGGGACCCGAGACAGGGGTGACCCTAGTAGAGTGGCCTGATACCGCTGGAAGGCCAGAACCCTGGGAGCCCGAGTCTGAAGGGCCGGCGGTAGGGGTGACCACTGCTCCAGCGGTAGAGGGGAGACAACCCCACTGAGTGTAATGGTGGGAGACACGGAGGACTTGCCACCGGGACCTGAGTTGGCAGACCTCAATGTCTCCGGGAAAATTTTGGGACCGCACAACACCGGGACCAAACCCTAACCAGGGCCTGGGAGAATGTGCTGGAAATTGATGGGAAACCCCAGAAACCAGGGGCTGAATTAATGTTCCCACGGTTTATTGTTCTGCAGGATATGTTGTATCGGGTGAACCAAATCCGAGGCGAACCTGTTGAACAGTTGGTGGTGCCCACAGCGTATCGCAAGCTTGTCATGGAGCTTGCCCACCAACATGTTCTTGGGGGACACCTGGGGTGGCAGAAAACCCAAGACCGCATACTGCAGCGATTTTATTGGCCCAGTGTGTTCAAGGAGGTAGAGAATTATTGTAAGTCCTGTCCGACCTGTCAGATAACTAGCCCCCAGCCACATTTCCGTAGTCCCCTGGTACCTCTGCCAATTATTGAAGTACCGTTTGAGCGAATCGCGATGGATTTAATTGGGCCTGTACCAAAGTCTGCCAGGGGCCACCAACATATTCTGGTAGTTCTCGACTATGCCACTCGGTATCCGGAGGCGGTGCCTCTGCGACATACCTCAGCTAAGCTCATTGCCAAAGAGTTAATGGAGATGTTTTCCCGTGTGGGCCTGCCAAAAGAGGTTCTGACAGACCAAGGGACCCCTTTATGTCCAAAGTAATGAGGGAACTGTGTAAATTGTTGCGTATAAAGCAGTTACGGACGTCCGTTTACCATCCGCAAACAGACGGTCTTGTGGAGAGGTTTAACCAAACTCTAAAAGATATGTTAAAGAGGGTGGTGTCTAGAGATGGGAAGGACTGGGACCTGCTTCTGCCCTATCTCATGTTCGCAGTGCGAGAGGTGCCCCAGGCCTCTACTGGGTTCTTGCCCTTCGAACTGCTTTATGGCAGACACCCTCGGGGCCTGTTGGATATCGCCAAGGAAGCGTGGGAACAACAGCCTGTCCCCCACAAAAGTGTCATTGAGTATGTCGCCCAAATGCAGGACCGGATGGAAAGGGTGTTGCCCTTGGTCCGGGAGCATATGGAGGCAGCGCAACAAGCCCAGAGTAGGGTGTACAATCGTCAGGCTCGGGTACGGGACTTCAATCCGGGAGATCGGGTTTTGGTTCTGGTACCCACCCTTGACAGCAAATTCCTAGCTAGGTGGCAGGGCCCTATGAGGTGATCGAGAAGGTAGGGAAGTAAATTACAAAGTACACCAGCCAGGGCGGCGCAAGCCGGAGCAGGTGTACCACGTGAATTTACTTAAGCCGTGGAAAGATAGGGACACAGCCGACGACCACAGCCCCGGCCAGGGCTACTAGGTGAAAGGGTCCAGCCCCACAGTTCGAGGCCTGTGAAGCAGTAACCACGGTAAAAATTGCAGACAGCCTGTCTTCCAAACAAGTTCAGGAAGTCAGGGAGTTCATCAGTCGGAACACGGATGTGTTCTCGGACCTCCCTGGCCGCACGTCTCTCATCCAACATGACATCGTCACTGAGCCTCAGGCCAAGATCCGGTTAAAACCATACCGGGTACCCGAGGCTCGGCGACGGGCCATCGCGGAGGAAGTACAGTTAATGTTGAAGCTCGAGGTCATTGAGGAGTCGAAAAGTGAGTGGGCCAGTCCCATAGTCCTAATACCCAAGCCGGATGGGACGTTGCGGTTCTGCAACGACTTTCGTAAGTTAAATGAAGTATCCAAGTTTGACGCGTATCCCATGCCCGAGTAGACGAGCTGGTTGAAAGTTTAGGACAAGCCCGTTATTTTTCTGTGCTGGACCTCACTAAAGGGTACTGGCAGGTACCCTTAACGAGTCGGCTAAGGAAAAACCGCATTTGTTACCCGCAGGGCCTGTATCACTACAAGGTGTTACCCTTTGGCCTGCATGGCGCCCCGCCACTTTCCAAGGGTTAATGGACATAGTGCTGCGACCACATCGTCGGTACGCCTCGGCCTACTTGGATGATGTAGTCATCCACAGCACCGACTGGGAAAGCCATTTACCCAAGGTGCAGGCGGTAGTGGATGCCCTGAGGAAAGCCGGACTGACCGCTAACCCAAAGAAGTGCTCCATAGGGTTAGAGGAGACAAAATATCTGGGATATGTAATTGGGCGGGAGTCATCAAACCTCAGGTAACTAAGGTAGAGGCCATTCAGTAACTGGCCCCGACCGGTCACCACCAGGCAGGTAAAGTCGTTCCTGGGGATTGTAGGTTACTACATGAGGTTTGTGCCCCACTTTGCCACAATAGCAGCGCCATTGACAGACCTGTTGAAGGGGCGAAAGTCTGGGAGGGTTAGCTGGAGTGAGAAGGCGGAGGAGGCTTTCTCCGCGTTGAAGTCGGCCCTGTGTGGGTCCCCGGTTTTGGTGACACCCGACTTCAACAAGGAGTTTGTCGTACAGACCGACGCCTCGGAGGTAGGCCTCGGTGCGGTACTGTCGCAGGAGGTCAACGGGGAAGAACATCCCGTTGTCTTCCTGAGCCGTAAGCTCAGTCCCGCCGAGTCCAGGTATAGTATAGTGGAGAGGGAGTGCCTGGCTATCAAGTGGGCACTCGAATCTCTCCGCTACTACCTGTTAGGGAGGAGGTTCCGTCTGGTGACCGACCATTCCCCCTCAAATGGATGAGTCAGGCCAAGGAGAGGAATGCTCGGGTCACCAGGTGGTTCCTATCTCTTCAAAATTTCAAGTTTTCCGTGGAACACAGGGCAGGCCGCTTGCAGGGCAACGCAGATGCCCTGTCCCGCGTCCACTGCCTCACGTGTGTTCACCCCTCAGGGTTGAACAAAGGGGGTATGTGGTAAGGTGCAAGGTGTCATATGTGATGGCAGGTACGTGTCACCGAGGTTGCTGGCCTCGGTGAGGTGAGAGCCGGGTTTTTGTCTGCAGCAGCTAGTGCTGTTTGACTTTGTTAAATAGCATGGCTGCAAAGCCGATCCGGGCCGGCTCTTACTGGGAGCAGCTAAAGAGTAGGGTGGGTGGCTGCTCCCACGGTCCAGTCCATGTTTTGGGCTGGATATAAAACGCAGCCAGCAGCTGTGTCTGAGGAGTGTGATTATCCTGGAGCTGCTAACAGGGCTGGGAGTTCTCTGTCCAGGAGGAAAGAGCTCAGCAAGGAGGTATTTTGTTCCTGGCTACCTGAAGCTGGATTCTCCTGCGGCTGGGCCGACAGCGTGGTGCGAACCTGCACCTACACCTCCCAGGTGACTGAACCTGTGTTGGACTGTTTTTGTTTGGCTACGTTATTTCCGTTGTGTGTGAACTGTCACCAAGAGACTGTTTTTCATTTTGTGTGCAAGTGTGAATAAAACACTGTTTGTTGCACAATCTGGACTCCTTGTTTTGCCTCTAAACTGCACCCGCACCGCTGTCTACCAGAGCGACTCCCCACAATATATATATATTGTGGGGAGTCGCTCTGGTAGATAGCGGTGCAGGTGCAGTACCGAGGCAAAACAAGGAGTCCAGAATGTGCAATAAACAGTGTTTTATTCACACTGACACAAAAATAAACGACAAACAGTCTCTTGGTGGTAATTCATGCACATCAGAAATAAGGAGGCAAAACAAAACAGGAGCACAGGTTCAGTCACCTGGGAGGTTTAGGTGCAGGTTCGCACCAGGCTGTCGGCCCAGCCGCAGGAGAATCCACCTTCAGGGTGCCAGGAACAACAACACCTCCTTGCTGAGCTCTTTCCTCTAAGTCAGAGAACTCCACAGACCTGTTTGCAGCTCCAGGACAATCACCACCCAGCTGCTAAGGAGGCTGCCTTTTTAAAGGCCCGGATAAAGTCCGGCCTGGACCGTGGGGAGTAGGCACCCACCCAGCTCTTTGCCTACTCCCAGTAAGAGCCGGCCCGGATTAGCTTTGCAGCCAAACTAGGTAACAAAGTCAAACAGCACTAGCTGCTGCAGACACATAAAACCCGGCTCTCACCTCACCGAGGCCAGGAACCTCGGTGACACGTACCTGCCATCGACTATGATACCTTGCACCCTCTTACACAATATATATATATATATATATATATATATATATATATCAGATAGTTAGCTGGAGATAGTGAGTGTAGGTTAAATTGTGATATAGTGTAGCTGATAGGTTCCAGTGCAGGGAGTTAGGTAGTGTGATGGGTTCTGCTGTCCATACATACATACATACATGCTACATACATTGTGCTGAATGTATGCTACATACATACATACATACATACATACATAGTGCTGTGATGTTACAAGTTCACAACAATACTTAGTGCACCAATCACTAATATGTAGTCAGACCTGCTAAAATGTGAAATTGCACGTTTTGCTCAAAAATATGCGCATCATTAATGCCGATTTGCGCAATTGTGAATATATCGGAGCACTCTATCTGCATATAAAGCTATTGTAATGTTCTGCCGTGCCAACCATTTTCTCCAGTCTCAGGAAACTTCGAACAGCTTGAAAAATATATCAAAAGTGACCCACGCCTGTATTGCTTGCGCATTACGCGAATATTACATTGCTGATTTTCGCAATCAAGAAAATAATGGCAATCTCACTAATTTATGCAGAATATTTGCCCAAATATTCACAAAATATTGTGAATTCGAATATTGCCCCTGTCGCTCATCCCTAATTTTGGATCCCCAAATAATCTTTCCCTGTCCTTGTAAATCGCTTTTCTAGCACTGTCGCTAACATCTTCTGATGTCTCTCCCTGCACTAAGATGCTGTGAAATGATTCCTCCCTATCCTTCCCCTGCACTTATAAATCGCTTTTTCAGTATTTTTTTTTTTCATAATGAGGTTTTTCCAATTGCTGTCTCTAGCGCCTACTCACGTCTGTCCCTGCACTCAGAATGCTGGAAAATGTCTGAATCTAAGATGGCCACCGTATTTATAGGGCTGTGACATCACAGTGCTGGCTGGTTGCTGATTGACTGCATCATGCATGTCAGTCTGGGTGATCCCGCCTTTCCATACTTCCTTTCTCCATGTCCTCACAAGTGCAGCAGCCATTTTAGGAAAAATGTGATTCGTTACCATGAAGCTCGAGGAGATTTGCATTCTTTGCAATTCAAAGTTTCCTGAAATTCGGATTGAATTCCACTTTGTCAGCTTCAAATCGCTCATCTCTAATTGGAACATCGTTTATAAGGCCAAAAAAAGACATCTGTCCATCTAGTACAGCCTGTTATCCTGCAAGTTGATTCAGAGGAAGGAAGAAAAAAAACTGAGATAGAAGCCAATTTTCCCCACTTTAGGGGAAATAAATTCCTTCCTAAGTCCAATCAGGCAATCAGAATAACTCCCTGGATTAACAACCCTTCTCTAGTAACCATAACCAGTATCTCTTTGATATGGATGCAGTGATACCTAATTTGTCTATTTTCTTTATTTTTGTTAAGTTTTACACAGCAAGAGCATTTTTGAAAAGAAAAAACCTTGTCTAAAAGCCATATATTTTTTTTCTTTTTCAAGTGATTGTCCACCGAGCAAGATGGCAGTGTGAGATTTGAGCTCCAGTGCCATATAAGTGATGAAGAAAAAGCAAACAAGCTAAAACTATTGCACAACAACTCTACTGTTTGACCATACCTCTCAGATTATGACTAGAGGCAAGATGTCAGTGAAAATGCAGGGGAAGCTGGACTTTTTATTTTTAGCAAGGTAAAGATCAAGAGGGCGCCATGTTACCAATTCTGTCCCGCTCTAGCTCGCCTGATGCCTCGTGCATGCCCCGGGATCCACCACCAGAGGAGACATATGGGATGCCTTCCGACATGCATTCCTCCCCACCTTCTGAAGGCCTGCTGCAAACAAAGATCCAAAACATCCCCGGCTGTTCTAAATTAACCATCACACAATATTTAAAGAGTTTGAACACTCTCTGTATCTGAAATTATCACATGAATTAATACCACCTTTATTTATGAATGGATCTTGGTCGCAGCCAACCATTCATCCTCGAAACTCATGATGATGTGGGATGCCTGGGCTAGCTCTGGCGTACGGTGTTCATTTTAGGACATGGTCAAATATCATAGTTAACTATCAAAATAATGCAAGTGTGACACCTGACCCTGACACCTGACCCTGACACTGATACCTGACTCTGACACCTGACCCTGACACCTGACCCTGACACCTGAGTTTGAATTATGCTCTTCATAGGTCAGGGTCAAAGTAAGAATGAGTTATAGATATACTATGTATTTGTATGCAAAATCACATAGATGAATAAAATCCCAACCTGTCACTAAGCAAACTTGTAGCTCAGTGGTAGAGTACTTGCCTTGTTTCCAGTGAGCCTGGGTTCAAGACCCCTTTCAGCCTTTAAAATTTTTTACATTTTATTAAGCCCTAGATATGAGGCAAATTGAAGTCCTGTGTGACGCTGATATCTGACTACTGTCCTAAGTCAGGCGTCAGCCTCGCTCCTAATTTAAGGTTCCCTTACGTCCTACCAGCAGCACAGATGGGGTTAACCACCCCCCGTGGACTGGCAGGAACGGCGGAATGTTTAATGAGCCCAAGACTAATAACTCAATTTAACAATTAAGTATCTCCTTAAAAGGAGGAAGTCAACCCCCAGCCCACTGTGTTTTATTCTGTCCTCCTGGACAGGTGGACTAGGCGGTTTGTTCCCCCCTTTCTTATGGAAAGTGCGGGGAGCCTTCTTTTCGTTTGGGTAACGGCGTTGCCCTTTTTTCCTAGGTACCTTGTCAGTTTGGCCGGCAGCTTATTTGCTGCCGGCCCCGCGCAGTTGCGCCTGGCTGGGGTATTTTGGCGGCGTCCTTGGTCCAGGATTCCCGGTCCCTGTGCGCCGCCATCTTCCGGAGGTGACGCGGGGACTCTCCTTTTGCATCACCTCCGGGTAATCCGGCCGTGATTTTTTCACGGGCACAATTTTTTTCATAGATGCGATTTTTTTATGCATCTTCCTGTGGAGGATTTACTGGGGGAAGGGTGGATTGGCTATCCCTCTCCTTCCCCTATTTTGGGAGGCTGTGTGCTCCAGTTCAGTCCCTGGGAGCTGGCTGGGGGGGCATGTGTGGCCAGAGTCCTAAAATTGGTGTTGTTCCACTTGTGGTGTTTTTTTCCTCAGCTGCCTCCGGTCTGTTTTTCTTCCTTTCCTGCGTAGATAGGTGGTTTACAAATGTTTTATTTGTCCCTTTTTTTCCCGCAGTGATGTCTTCTCCGCGGGATTCGGAAGGCAGGAAAGTGGATTCCAAGAGGAAGCATCTATCCTGCTACCATTGCAGCAGTCAACGGTTATTGTAAGCTGGTCATACCTGCACTCGTAAGATCGCAGAAGCTAAGCAGCTTTAGGCTGGGCTAAGACCAGCTTGGGAGACTGGTTGGGAATCCCTGGGTGTGTTGACTTAACCTACACCTGCGGTTACAGCTGCAGTTAGAGTTTTCTGACCTCTAGTGAACCTATGTTGCAGGATATGTATCAATGGCTCTGTTAAAGGAGTCAAAGGCCTGCTGGATGGAAAGGCTTCCTATTCGTGCCCAGGCCCCTATGGCGACCTCTGTCCCGGTAGAGAGACCTTCTTGGTCTCCTTAGTTTCTTCCTCCTCGGATGAGGAGGAGCTGACGTTGTGTTTTCTCCCGTGGAAAGACACAGAAGTTGCTCAAGTCCATCAGGTCGGGGGACCATGATGTTGACTCGGGGGAGTCTCCCGTTCCCGCTACTCGGGCACATCGTGTCTTCAAAGCGGATGAGACCCTCCTCTCTGTCATGATATAGAGTGGAAAAAACCTGGAAAAGGTCCGGTTTTAACAAAGAAGTTTAAATCCATGTTTCCGATGGCTTAACCCTTGGTGGATTCGTGGGGATCCATTCCCAAGGTGGACATGGCTATTGCCAAGTTGTCCAAGCGCACTCTGGTTCCTGCAGACGATGGGTCTAGCTGCAGGACCCCCTTGCAGAGTGCACACTAAGACGGGGTGTTGCGGCAGCTGCGGCTTCCGCTTCCACAGCCATAGCGGCTTTTTGAAGTCTCTACGTTCCTCCGATCTCGCCTGGATCAAATTCAAGTTGATGTGAACCAGAGGTTTGAACCAGATGCTTTCAAGACCATCAACCTGGCTACGGACTTTTTGTGCGATACCGCACAGCCCCAGTTGAAGCTAGCGAGGGAGCTTCCCGCTAGCAAAGCAAGTCCTGGGTATGAGGCCAAACACAGATCCTTGCTCTTGAAGCTAAGCAGCAGGTCTGTGGCTCATGGGAGACCAAGTGTGCCTTTGGCACCCTGTAACAATACTATCAAATATTGTCAGGGGCCTATATATAGCATGGCCCTGAGATTGGTGGCCCATATTCCATTTGGAGGAGCCAAGGATGGAAAATCCACCTCCTGACTACGGGCCTCTTCGAGGCTCTTGCTTAATTCCCGTTAATCCTGCCGTCCTGCCAATAAGCTTCATGTACCCGTTGGGAGTCGTCTCTCCCACTTCTGAGAAGAATGGATCCAAGAGATCTCGGATCCCTGGGTCCTGAATATCATTTTCAACGGTTATTTAGTCAACAACACCTCTATTCCACTGGACAGGTTTGTCAAGATCAACCTTCTACAAGCTGCCAAGGAGGCGATCCTAGAGGCCTACATTCAGGACTACATTTGCAAAAGGGCTCTGGAGGAGGTTCCGGCAGGAGAACGGGGCCTAGGGATCTATTCACCAGTTTTCTGGTTCCCAAGGCTTCAGGAGATCTCCGGATGATTATCGATCTGAGATATTTCAATCGATTTATAAGGAAGGTGAAGTTTCGTGTAGAAACCATCAGGTCAGTAGTTCACGTCGTCAATCCTGGAGACGTGATGGCAACCCTGGACCTCAAGAATGCATATCTGCACATCCCGATCCATCCTGGTTCCAGGAAGTATATCAGGATCACGGTCCAGGTGTCCGGTGTCGTCAAGCATCTTCTGTTGCCCTTCTCTTTGGCATTTCTTCTGCCCCTCACACTTTTACCAAGGTGGTGGTTCTGTGGTGGCGGCTTTGAGGCTTCAAGGACTGACCATCATTCCTTATCTGGACGACTGGCTTTGAAAGCCTCTGCTCTAGCGGTCCTAACCCAACTTCTTCAGGTAACAATCTCCTTTCTGTTCCACCTAGGTTGGATCATCAGCTGGTAGAAGTCGAACGTGAGCCCGTCGACTTCAGTAAGATATCTAGGCTTCATAACCGACTCCGCTGGGATGTCGCTCCAGTTGACTCCAGAAAGAAGATTCCGGGTTCAGAACACGGCAAGTTCCTTTCCCGGCGAGTTCCAATCCGGACTCTCATGAAGATGTTGGGGCTCATGTCAGCGTCTGCGGAAGCAGTCCCTTGGGCTCTATGGCACCTCCGCCCTCTACAGTCGGAGGTCCTCTCCTAATGGAATGGCAGCCCTGCTGGGCTAAACTCCCTGTGCTCCCTGACTTGGCAAACTCGGTATTCCCTCAGATGGTGGTGCCATCTTTTAGACGGGAAGTCTATGACCCAGCCAGTCTGGGTCATATTGACTACGGATGCGTCCTAAGTAGGCTGGGACGCTCACCTAGACGACTCTCCAGTTCACGGGACCTGGTTTCCTCAGGAGTGGCTTCTTTCATCCAATCTCCGCGAGATTCAGGCTATCCGGCTAGCCCTCCTTCACTTAGCCCCTCAGATCCGGGGCAAAGCGGTGAAAGTCCAGTCAGACAATGTGATTGCGGTACTTTGCATCAACCAGCAGGGAGGCACAAGATCACTTCCCCTCTTGTCAGAGATCGGGGTGATTCTGGATTAGGCAGAGTTGTACCTTCCCACTTATCTGCGATCCACATCCATGGCTCCCTCAATATGATAGCGGCTGAGCCGCGGTCTTCCGTCGGTAGAGTGGTCTTTACATCCGGAGAATCAAGCAGATAGTCCTCAAGTGGGTATGCCAGAGGTGGATCTCATGGCAACAAGGTTCAATGCCAAGGTGGAGAGGTTCTGCTCCTCTACAGGAGGACAACCCCCTGGCGTTAGACGCTCTGTCAATATCCTGGAGGTTCAGGCTGGCTTACATCTTCCCTCCCTTTTCCATGATACCGAGGGTATTGATGAAAATCCGTCAGGATCAGGCCTCGGTGATAGCCATCATACTGTTTTGGCCGAAGAGATCCTGGTTTACCTAGCTCACCCAGTTGAGTCGAGGACAATATTGGAGGCTCCCCCCACAGCAGACCCTGGTGTCGTGGGACACTCACCTCTGCTCAGATCTGCACAGATTCAACCTGACAGCCTGGAGGTTAATCAGTCCCTTCCCGGAATAGAAGGGCTTTCAGAGTCGGTCCTGAGAACGCTGTCTCATTCTAGAGTGGACCCTACCAAGAGAGCCTACTCTTGTATTATGAGGATATTCTCATCCTGTTGTACCTCAACTGAGGAGGCGTCTGCAGATTCGCCCCTCTCCGCTATCCTTCAGTTCCTGCAAAACGGCCTTGATAGAGGCCTTGCCCTTTTACTCTGAAGATTCAAGTTTCAGCCATCTCAGCTTGCCTTAACAGGCTTTTTCTCAGGACCCGCTGATCAAACGGTTCCTTAAAGGAGCTGAAAGATTAAAGCCTACAGTACTGAGACCCCTTTTTTCAATAGGTTTTTCAGTAGTTCTCAGGGGTTAGCATCTCCCCCTTTGAACCGTTAGAGGAGGTGGACATCAAGTTCGTCACTTGGAAGTTTGTGTTTCTCCTTGCAGTGACTTTGGCCAAGAGGGTCTCTGAGCTTCAAGCTCTCTCAGCACATGAGCCCTATTCTTACATGACCGGGACCTTCTTAGATTCCTCCCGTATTGTAGGCCTAAAGTTCCTTCCTTCCAGAACATCAACCAGGTGATATTCCTCCCGGTTCTGTCGACATCTACCTCCTCCTCCTAGGAACCTGCTAGACATCCTCTGGACGTCTCGAGATGTCTCCGGATCTATGTGGATAGATCAAGGAGTTCAGGAAAGATGAGAATCTGCTAATCCTGTTGCCGGTAAGTTTAAAGGCTATAAGGCATCCAAACCTTCCATCAGTCGGTGGATTGAGGAGGCTATTAAGGAATCCTTTGTTTCCACAATCTCTGGACCCTCCTGGATTCGTGAAGGCCCACTCTACTAGAGTTGTGGCTACTTCTTTTGCCGAGAGGAGTCTTCTGCCTCTCAACATGATTTGCAAAGCTGCCTCCTGGAGCTCTGTATCGACATTCATCTCCCATTATAGACTAGATGCCAGTCTAGCTGAGTTTTCGGCCTTTGGGCAGACTTTTCTTAGTTCTGCCAGGCAGGAAGGCCCTCCCTAGGGGTTTTTCTTGCTATCTCCCCATCTGTGCTGCTGGTAGGACGTAAGGGAATCGTTAATTTCTAACGATAATTTGTTTTCCCTTAGTCCTAACAGCAGCACACAAATTTCCCACCCTAGTAAGTCTAGTTTTTTTCTTGCTATAAACACAGTGGGCTGGGGGTTGACTTCCTCCTTTTAAGGAGATACTTAATTGTTAAATTGAGTTATTAGTCTTGGGCTCATTAAACATTCCGCCGGTCCTGCCAGTCCACGGGGGGTGGTTAACCCCATCTGTGCTGCTGTTAGGACTAAGGGAAAACAAATTATCGTTAGAAATTAACGATTCATTCTACTTTTCATGTATTGTCTGGCATAGATAAGTAAGATGCCTTCTTAACAGCAACCAAGCTTATAGCTCAGTGATAGTGCACTTGTCTTGAGTCTAGTGGGCCTGGGTTCAAGACCCCTTTCAGCCTTTAAAAATTTTAACATTTTATTAAGCCCTAGATTTGAGGCAAATTCAAGTCATGTGTGACGCTGATGTCTGACTACTGACCTAGGTCAGGCGTCAGCCTCGCTCGCTCCTAATTTTCGGTTCATTCTACTTTTCATATACTGAATGGCATAGATGAATAAAATGCCTTGTTTTTGTTAGTCAGGTTTGGACAGCAAGTTGAAGGAATTAGTTTTTCTATGTGATTGAGTATATTAAAAGTAGAATGAACCTAAAATTAGGAGCGAGGCTGACGCCTGACTTAGATCAGTAGTCAGACATCAGCGTCACACAACTTGAATTTGTCTCATATCTAGGGCTTAATAAAATGTTAAATTTTTTAAAGGCTGAGCATGGTCTCGAACCCAGGTCCACTGGACTCAAAACAATTGCACTATCACTAAGCTATAAGCTTGGTTACTACTAACATGACATTTTATTCATCTATGCCATTCAGTATATGAAAAGTAGAATGAAACTAAAATTAGGAGCGAGGCTGACGCCTGACTTAGGTCAGAAGTCAGACATCAGCGTCACACATAACTTGAATTTGCCTCATATCTATCCCTTAATAAAATGTAAAAATGTTTAATGGCTGAAAGGGGTCTTGAACCCAAGCCCACTGGGCTGAAGACAAGTGCATTATCAGTGAGCTATAAGCTTGCTTAGTGTTAACATGGCATTTTATTCATCCATGCCATTCAGCATATGAAAAGTAGAATGAACCTAAAATTAGGAGCGAGGCTGACACCTGACTTGGGTCAGTAGTCAGACATCAGCGTCACACATGATTTGAATTTGCCTCATATCTAGGGCTTAATAAAATGTTAATATTTTTGAAGGCTGAAAGGGGTCTTGAGCACAGGCCAACTGGACTCAGGACAAGAGCACTATCACTGAGCTATAAACTTGGTTAGTGTTAATGTGGCATTTTATTCATCTATGCCAGACAGTATATGAAAAGTAGAATGAACCTAAAATTAGGAGCGAGGCTGACGCCTGACTTAGGTCAGTAGTCAGACATCAGCGTCACACATGACTTGAATTTGCCTCAAATCTAGGGCTTAATAAAATGTTAAAATTTTTAAAGGCTGAAAGGGGTCATGAACCCAGGCTCACTGGACACAAGGCAAGTACTCTACCACTGAGCTACAAATTTGCTTAGTGACAGGTTGGGATTTTATTCATCTATGTGATTTTGCATACAAATACATAGTATATCTATAACTCATTCTTACTTTGACCCTGACCTATGAAGAGCATAATTCAAACTCAGGTGTCAGGGTCAGGTGTCAGGGTCAGGTGTCAGGGTCAGGTGTCACACTGGCATTATTTTGATAGTTGACTATGATATCTGACCATGTCCTAAAATGAACACCGTACTGGCGATACCAGTGTCATCATCCACCCATATCAGATGAGGATGCCTTTACCAGAGCTGTTCCCTCGAGTGATAGTTTTTCTTTTTTTTTCTTTAATTTGTTCATGTTTTCTTTGAAGCATGGTTACCTTTTTAATTGTTGCCAATATTGGCTTCATAGATATACTACCTTGATGTATGCTATCTAATGTTGTATGTGACTTGCTTGGAAAAATAATAAAAACCTAAAAAAAACACATTGTTCACCTCATCTCTAAAGCTCATTTGAGATTTAACCACAGTCGTAGTTATGGTTTCGATAAATGGCAAATACATGGATTTTACTATTAATATATATAAGACAGGACATCTGTGAAGAGCATTTGTACAACTACAGGTGCAATAAAACCAGTTAATGTGTGTGCATTTGTTTGTTAAAAATAAAGTTCTATTAGCAATTTGTGCATATGGATATTGTGGATATTTTTTGGAACTATTCCATATATCTGAATGGAATTTGTAAGAATTCATGCACATGTTCCAAAAAAAAAAAAACTGTCACAAACATGACATAGAGATGAGTATTATATTGACAAAAGCTTCAGCGGGAGATAATTCAGGATATAAAATCTAAATAAAATGAGTAAATATACTCTGCATGTAATGAGAAAAGGGCATATGTAATATGATAAACTGTTACCCAATCAAAAAAGTCTACAAATGTTGACATGGAAGACCTACTGTAGAATAAGAAAACTTATGACTTTAGAGATCACATAGAAAAAAATACATGAAGAACATTATCCCATTTGCAAAAGGAGTGGCTACCAGAACACTTCTTCTCTCCATTGCATTTAGCCCTTTATTAACCAAACCTGAAGTGAGAGCACGGCATTTAAAGAGTGAATAACCCTAAAGCTCGGGCTCCGGGCTTCTCACAGACATCCTCTGCAGCCAATGAGGATGCCGGTATTTGATTTTAATGCGCCGGGTCTCACTGAAGAGACCCAGGGCATTAAAGCTGCAATTATTATTTTGGACAGCAGGTGGCAGGCCAGCATAAGAAATGAGCAATTCTGTACAAATCATGAGTTTAAAAGAATCATGAGGGTTAAGAATAAAAAAATGGCTTTGTGAAGTTAAATATGAGCTTTAAAAGTAAAAAAAAAAACTGTTAAAATATATAAAAATTAGAAAATATATATAAAAGTTTAAATCACCCCCTTTCCATAGAAAAATAAATAATGAGTATCATCATGAGTATCACCACGATCGAAAACACCCATACTATTAAATGTAAAAATATTTTTCCATTACGGCAAATGATGTAACAGAAAAAAGGGTTAAAATGGCCAATTTGCCATTTTTTCATAGTTTTTCTTACCCCCCCAAAAAATGTAATAAAATGTGATCAAAAAGTCAACACACCCCAAAATGGTATAAATAAAAACTACATAAAAACAGATTGTCCTGCAAAAAACGAGCCCCCACACAGCTCATTAGATATAACTACAAAAAAAGTTATGGGGGTCAGCATATGATAATACATAGTAACATAGTATATAAGACCGAAAAAAGATATTTGTCCATCCAGTTCGGCCTGTTTCCTACAAGTTGATCCAGAGGAAGGCAAAAAACCCCTGTGAGGCAGAAGCCAATTTTCCCCACTTAAGAGGAAAAAAATTCCTTCCCGACTCCAATCAGGCAATCAGAATAACTCCCTGGATCAACGACCCCTCTCTAGTAGCTATAGCCTGTAATATTATTACACTCCAGAAATACATCCAGTCCCCTTTTGAATTCCTTTATTGTACTCACCATCACCACCTCCTCAGGCAGAGAGTTCCATAGTCTCACTGCTCTTACAGTGAATAATCCTTTTCTATGTTTGTGTACAAACCTTCTTTCCTCCAGACGCAGAGGATGTCCCCTTGTCACAGTCACAGTCCTGGGGATAAATAGATGATGGGACAGATCTCTGTACTGGCCCCTGATATATTTATACATAGTTATTAGATCTCCCCTCAGTCATCTTTTTTCTAAAGTTATTAACCCAAATTTTGATAATCTTTCAGGGTACTGTAGTTGCCCCATTCCAGTTATTACTTTAGTTGCCCTCCTCTGAACCCTCTCCAGCTCTGCTATGTCTGCCTTGTTCACAGGAGCCCAGAACCTTACACAGTACTCCATGTGTGGTCTGACTAGTAATTTGTAAAGTGGTAGGACTAAGTTCTCATCACGGGCATCTATGCCCCTTTTGATGCAACTCATTATCTTATTGGTCTTGGCAGTAGCTTCCTGACACTGGTTTTTGCAGCTTAATTTGCTGTTTATTAAAATCCCTAGATCCTTTTCCATGTCAGTGTTACCGAGTGTTTTACCATTTAATATGTATGATAATGTAAAAAAAAATATTTTTTCTCAAAATGTTTACACTATTTAGACATACAAACCTATACACATGTGGTTTCATTGCAATCGTACTGACACAGAGAATGAAGGACACAGGTCAGTTTTTTCGCAAATGGAATGCAATGGGAAGAAAACCCATAAACGGGGGAGAAATTGCGTTTTTTTCCACCCCTTCTTTTTCCCCGCTTCTTACTACATTGTATACTATATTAAATGGTGGCATTAGAAAGTACAAATTATCCCCCAAAAAATAAGCCCTCATAGAGCTATGTGAATGGAAAAATAAAAAGTTATGTCTCAAGGAAGATAGGGAGAAAAATGAGAATGCAAAAATGAAAAAAACCTCCGGTATCCTAAGGGTTAGGACTATACCTACATTTTGTCTGTATGTTAAACAGCCACAAAGAAATCTGAATTGACATTCATATGGGCTACATTTGTACTGTATATCCTTTTATGTTTTGAAAGAATCAACCTCTTCATGGGTCATAACTAGAGATGAGCGAACACCTGGATGTTCGGGTTCGAGAAGTTCAGCCGAACTTCCCGAAATTGTTCGGGTTCGGGATCCGAACTCGACCCGAACTTTATCCCGAACCCGAACCCCAGTGAATTCAATGGGGACTCGAACCTTTGAGTACTAAAAAGGCTGTAAAATAGTCCAGGAAAGGGCTAGAGGGCTGCAAAGGACAGCAAAATGTACGTAAATGCCCTGCAAACAAATGTGGATAGGGAAATGAATTAAAATAAAATAAAAAAAATAAAAATTAACCAAAATCAATTGGAGAGAGGTCCCATGGCAGAGAATCATGCGTCATATGACCCACCACTGGAGAAGGCCACTTTCAGTTATTTCAGCCCCAGCACCCAGACAGAGGAGAGAGGTCCCACAGCAAGGAATCATGCATCATATCACCCACCACTGGAGAAGGCCACTTTCAGTTATTTAGGCCCCAGCACCCAGACAGAGGAGAGAGGTCCCACAGCAAGGAATAAGGCGTCATATCATCAACCACTGGAGAAGGCCACTTTCAGTTATTTCGGCCCAGCACCCAGACAGAGGAGAGGTTCATTCAACTTTGGGTTGCACCGCAAGATCATGGTAAAGTTAAAAAAATGAGGATTCAATAAAGAAGTGCCCCGGAGTACAAGAATACATGGTTGAGGGGGAGGCAGTTATAAATGTCTATTCTGCACAAGGGAGGCACAGGTCCTGTGGGATCCATGCCTGGTTCATTTTTATGAACGGCAGCTTGTCCACGTTGGCTGTGGACAGGCGGCTGCGTTTGTCAGTAATGACGCCCCCTGCCGTGCTGAATACACGTTCAGACAAAACGCTGGCCGGCGGGCAGGCCAGCACCTCCAAGGCATAAAATGCTAACTCTGGCCACGTGGACAATTTGGAGACCCAGAAGTTGAATGGGGCCGAACCATCAGTCAGTACGTGGAGGGGTGTGCAGACGTACTGTTCAACCATGTTAGTGAAATGCTGCCTCCTGCTAACACGTTCCGTATCAGGTGGTGGTGCAGTTAGCTGTGGCATGGAGACAAAACTTTTCCACATTTCTGCCATGCTAACCCTGCCCTCAGAGGAGCTGGCCGTGACATGCAGCATGTAGTCGCTCATGTGTGGCAGGCTCCCCAGAGGTAAGGACAAGCTGTCCTCTGTGGGAGGCGTATCATCATCGTCCTCCGTATCCCCCCAGCCACACACCAGTGATGGGCCTGAGCTGTGTCGGGCGCCACCCCGCTGTGAACCTGCTTCATCCTCATCCTCCTCCATCTCCTCCTCCTCGTCCTCCAGTAGTGGGCCCTGGCTGGCCACATTTGTACCTGGCCTCTGCTGTTGCAAAAAACCTCCCTCTGAGCCACTTCTAACAGACTGGCCTGAAAGTGCTAAAAATGACCCCTCCTCCTCCTCCTCCTGGGCCACCTCCTCTTCCATCATAGCCCTAAGCGTTTTCTCAAGGAGACATAGAAGTGGTATTGTAATGCTGATAACGGTGTCATCGCCACTGACCATGTTGGTGGAGTACTCGAAACAGGGCACACAGGTCTCGCATGGAGGCCCAATCATTGGTGGTGCTGTTCCGCAGTGCGACTGACGCGTGCGTGAAGCAGCTGAAACTCCACTATGGCCTGCTGCTGCTCGCACAGTCTCTCCAGCATGTGCAAGGTGGAGTTCCACCTGGTGGGCACGTCGCATATGAGGCGGTGAGCGGGAAGGCCGAAGTTCCGCTGCAGCGCAGTCAGGCGAGCAGCGGCAGGATGTGAACGCCGGAAACGCGCACAGACGGCCCGCACTTTATGCAGCAGCTCTGACATGTCGGGGTAGTTGTGAAAGAACTTCTGCACCACCAAATTCAGCACATGCGCCAGGCAAGGGATGTGCGTCAAACCGGCTAGTCCCAGAGCTGCGACGAGATTTCGCCCATTATCGCACACCACCAGCCGGGCTTGAGGCCCACCGGCAGAAACCACTCATCGGTCAGTTGTTCAATACCCCGCCACAACTCCTGCGCGGTGTGGGGCCTGTCCCCCAAACATATGAGTTTCAGAATGGCCTGCTGACGTTTACCCCGGGCTGTGCTGAAGTTGGTGGTGAAGGTGTGTGGCTGACTGGATGAGCTGTTGGAAGCAGAGGAGGAGGAAGCCGAGTAGGAGGAGGAGGCTACAGGAGGCAAAGAATGATGCACTGCGATCCTTGGCGGCGGAAGGACGTGCGCCAAGGAACTCTCCGCCTGGGGCCCAGCTGCCACTACATTTACCCAGTGTGCAGTTAGGGAGATATAGCGTCCCTGGCTGTGCTTACTGGTCCACGTATCTGTGGTTAGGTGGACCTTGCAACAGATTTCAAAGGCCAGTAGTTTAGAAATGCTGGCATTCAGGCCCAGGGCTCGAGGGTGGCTAGGTGGGAATTTACGCTTTCTCTCCAAGGTTTGTGAGATGGAGAGCTGAACGCTGCTGTGTGACATGGTGGAGATGCTTGGTGACGCAGGTGGTGTTGTCGGTGGCACATCCTCTGTTTGGTGGTGCCAACAATCCTTCCGAGGCAGAGGTAGAGGCCGAGGCAGCAGCAGAAGAGGGAGCAGGGGGAGCCAGAGTGAGTTCCTTGCTTTTAAGGTGTTTACTCCACTGCAGTTCATGCTTTGCATGTAGATGCCTGGTCATGTAGGTTGTACTAAGGTTCTGAACGTTAATGCCTCGCTTCAGGCTCTGATGACACAGCGTGCAAACCACTCGGGTCTTGTCGTCAGCACATTGTTTAAAGAAGTGCCATGCCAGGGAACTCCTTGAAGCTGCCTTTGGGGTGCTCGGTCCCTGGTGGCGGTGGCCAGTAGCAGGCGAACTCTCTTGAAGGCAGCTGTTCTGCTTTTGCCCCCGCTCCCTCTTTTGCTACGCTGTTGGCTCGGTCTCACCACTGCCTCTTCCTCTGAACTATGAAAGTCAGTGGCACGACCTTCATTCCATGTGGGGTCTAGGACCTCATCGTCCCCTGCATCGTCTTCCACACAGTCTTCCTCCCTGACCTCCTGTTCGGTCTGCACACTGCAGAAAGACGCAGCAGTTGGCACTTGTGTTTCGTCATCATCAGAGACGTGTGGACTGCTATGAGATGGTATTCCCATGTCCTCATCATCAGGAAACATCAGTGGTTGTGCATCAGTGCATTCTATGTCTTCCACCACTGGGGAAGGGCTAGGTGGATTCCCTTGGGAAACCCTGCCAGCAGAGTCTTCAAACAGCATAAGAGACTGCTGCATAACTTAAGGCTCAGACAGTTTCCCTGATATGCATGGGTGTGATGTGACAGACTGATGGGCTTGGTTTTCAGGTGCCACCTGTGCGCTTTCTGCAGAAGACTGGGTGGGAGATAATATTGTGAACGTGCTAGATCCACTGTTGGCCACCAAATTGACTAGCGCCTGTACCTGCTCAGGCCTTACCATCCTTAGAACGGCATTGGGCCCCACCAAATATCGCTGTAAATTCTGGCGGGTACTTCAACCTGAGGTAGTTGGTTCACTAGGACATGTGGCTGTGGCAGAATGGCCACGTCCTCTCCCAGCACCAGAGGGTACACTAACACCACCACGACCGCGTCCGCGTCCCTTACTAGATGTTTTCCTCATTGTTACCGTTCACCAAGCACCACAATAAGAAAAAAAATATTTGGCCCAATGTATTGATTTCAAATTCAGGCCTTTTTTACAGGCACCTAACACTATCTGCCTATTTATTTATGTAGCGTATTACACTAATCCATATTTTTTCACAAAAGTGGCTCATCAGCCACTAAACTTCCTGTTTCTGGCTTAAAATATAACTTTTATTTCAATTTTATAATATAAAAGAAAAAATACAGACCAACAAAGTGTATTACTAATTTTAAAACTAAACCCCAGACCTAGGGTGTTTATTCTCAAGTTCCCTTATATGTGTATCTTTCACATTCTTTAGACCCTCAGTGATGTGTTTGTTTTACACATCCATAGGCCCTGTTCACTTTCTGCGACTGGATGTGCTGATCTCACACATCCAGCTGCACTGCTTTTCCTTATCTCAGCCGAGTAATTCCTTGTTTGTATCTATTTATCACAATTCCTTCCTTCTATGTGAAAGATTCTCTTCATACAATCTATCTGTTACTCTGCCACAGGTCGCCTGCAGATACGTCCCTGCGCTTATCCCTACGGTCTGGAGGAATCTTAAAAACTATCCTTCCTAACTCTCCAACATGTTTCACCACTAATTGGCTTCTTTAGGGTATGGAGTATATGAGCCGAGCCCCGCAATTTCCGGCATTTTAAGCCCCAGGGGGACCCTCCTCCTTCTAATGGCTCGTTTCCATAGGATAACCAAAAAACCGTACTCCAATCACTTTTTCCTTTTGTCTTTCTTCTCCGCTAATCGCGATTATCCATTGGCGCATGTCACGGCACTTACCTTCCAAAGCACCGCTTTCCATTAAACGCGCATGTCTCCACACTTAGAAAACAGGACACTATCCGCCAGTACTTACTGCGCATGTCTCCACACTTAGAAGCCAGCGCTCCGTCCGGCAGTACTAACCGCGCATGTCTCCACACTTAGACTAAATGCGGGATCCATGAACTCTCCGTCCATGTCTCCACACTTAGATTTAAAGTGCCGTCTGCAAGTTCACCGCGCATGTCTCCGCACTTAGATTTTAAAGCAATATACAGTTCCGACCAGCATGTTTCCACACTTAGGTTCTAAAGCAGTATTGCGGTCCCCACCGCGCATGTCTCCACACTTAGAGTCCGAGGCTGTATTCCGGGATCTCGGTGTTATCCTTTTGCTTTTAAGTTCTTATAGTCGTCCAAACATGTATTTTACCACTTTGAACGAATGATTACTTTTTATATATAATATCCCTGTACGTATATTACTACTCTGGATCCAAGTTTAGGACACTAAGGGGACATATTCTTCTTATCCCTCTTTACTCCTTTCTAGGTGGATATGATATATATCAAGGTGGGTATACTGTATGTCAAGACTCATGGTACCTCTTGTGTTTGTCCACTTCTTTGTTATTTATTATTATATTAGTTACTTCTTTGTTATATATTATTAGTTACTTCTTTGTTATATATTATTATTTTAGTTAGTACATAAAAGAGTGTACTCCTTAGAGTTTTACTTTTTCCAGATGGAACTGCTTTGTGACCTATTTTCATATACATCACCTAATACTGTTCAATCCTACATGCTTGATTCTTGCATTGCGGTTCTTAGGATTGTTTTCTTCATGCTGCCAAATGGCACCGGCTTTATTCTTACAGGAATTATTTGATTGAAATACGGGCTACACTATTGGTATGTTAAAATATCATTCTTCATATATCTCATAACTTCATCACTTCATCAATTCTATGTTCTCTTGTATATATTCAGATAAATGCTGCAACGGAAAAACCTTCATTGAGGCCTATTGGTGACATCGTATTCAACCTATGTATCCAGCGAGCCTCCAGCTGTAAAAGTTTTTTATCCAGGTTTCCGCCTCTAGGGCCCAAGGTAACTTTTTCTATGCCCCAGAATTTTAAGTGGTTAATATTACTATTGTGTTGATATCTGATATGTCTGGATATAGGTGTATCTTTTTTGGTCTCAATAGTACTTAAATGTCCCGAAATGCGACGCCTCAATTCTTGCATAGTCTTCCCAATATATAATTTCGGGCATGTACAGGATGCAGCATATATAACGCCTTTGGTTTTACAATTTATCCTCTGTCTTATTTCATATCTCTTTCCATCATCTGGATTCACAAATGATTTTATCTTGCAGATATATTTGCAGAAACTGCAATCTCCACATGGCATCGATCCTATTACAGATCCTACTCCAATTTTTTCCTCTGTTTTCCGTTCCTGAAAATGGCTGTGGACCAGTAGGTCTTTTAGATTTTGGCCTCTACGGTAAGTGATATTTGGATATGTCATTATGACTTCTCTCAGGTCCTTATCCGACTGTAAAATACCCCAGTGTTTCTGTAGAATTTTTTTCATATCCTGTGCACCCCTATCATAAGTCCCAATACATCTGATTGTTTTTTCCTCCTGCTGCTCCTTGGGACCCAATAGGTCTTCTCTTTTCTGTTGTTTCGCTCTATTAAAGGCTCTTTTTAGAGGGGTCTTCGGATATCCTCGATCTCTAAATCTTAGGTATAATTCCTTGCTTTCCTCCAGAAAACTTCTTTCGTTTGAACAATTCCGCCGAGCGCGGAGATACTGGCCTGTTGGTATTCCTCTTTTTAAGGGAATAGGGTGCCAACTGGTCCAATGTAGGTACCCATTTGTAGACGTCGATTTCCTAAAAATTTCTGTGCTCAGTGACCCATCCATTAATTTTTGAATTTTTAAATCTAAAAAGGTAATCTCATTCTCGTGTATTTCATATGTGTATTTCATCCCAATATTATTATGATTCAGTGCCTGTGCAAATTCCAGGAAAAGGGGGCGTGTACCATCCCAGATGATGAGAATGTCGTCTATATACCTGCCCCAAAATAAAATGTGGCAGGTATATAGTGACAGCCCATCAACAAAAACTTTTTCATTTTCCCACCACCCTAAAAAAAGGTTTGCGAAAGTGGGTGCACAGGCCGTACCCATCGCAGTCCCTGTTATCTGCTCATAGATACGGTCCTGGAATGTGAAAACATTGTGTTCCAAAACAAAACTCAAAAGTGTCAAAACAAATTGATTGTGCTCCCTAAAAACAGTGCTTTTTGTATCCAAAAAATATTTCGCTGCAGAAAGTCCAAGAGGGTGCTGTATACTGCTATATAAGGATTCGACGTCCAAGCTGGCCAGTAGGATTTCTGGAGGAAAGGAAATGTCATTCAACTTTAGGAGTAGATCTTTGGTATCCCTAATGAATGATGGAAGTGCTGTCACAAAATCTCTAAGGATCCGATCAATGTATTGGCTTGCGCCCTGTGTAAGATTGTCATTTCCTGAGACTATTGGTCTCCCTGGGACCGGATCTCTTTTTTTATGCACCTTGGGTAATGCATAAAAGGTTGCCATTGTGGGATTCTTATTAAAGATGAATTGATATTCATCCTTACTGATCACATTTTTCTCCCTAGCTATATCCAAAATCTGTTTCAGTTTTTGTAGATATTTTCCCGTAGGGTCCTCTTTCAAAATTCTATAAGTATCTCTGTCATCCAAGAGTCTCAATGCCATTTTTACGTATTCATCTTTGTCCTGCAGAACAATGTTGCCCCCCTTATCACTAGGCTTTATCACTATCATTTCGTTTTTACGTAGATCCTCCAAAGCCCTCTGCTCATCCGGAGTAAGATTTGTATTCCTCCTATCCCCGTTCAGCTTTAGCCTTTTAATGTCTTCTGTCACTAGTTTGACAAATGTATCGATTTCCTTAAACTGGGAAAAGTGAGGGGTGGTTCTAGATTTATTTCAAAACCTTCCCCTTCCTTTTGTAAACTCTCTAGAATCTCTATGCTTCTTTTTTCTTTATCATATAGTTTTTTCCAATCCCTTTCTGATTGTTGATGTTCCTTATGTAAAGCTAGTTTTCTAGCAAATAAATTAATATCTTTTATCCATAAAAATTTGTCACAGGTTGGGATTGGTGTAAACGTAAGACCTTTATCTAGGACCCACATTTCGGACTCAGTCAGCTGGTGAATTTAAAGGAATTTAAGAGACAGAACGAAATGGGGGTACAACAAATAACAGAAACTCATGAAAGGCCCCACTTTTTGAAAACACGAATTATTAATCTATCATCCCACCAGCTGACTGAGTCCGAAATGTGGGTCCTAGATAAAGTTTTTGTTGATGGGCTGTCACTATATACCTGCCACATTTTATTTTGGGGCAGGTATATAGACGACATTCTCATCATCTGGGATGGTACACGCCCCCTTTTCCTGGAATTTGCACAGGCACTGAATCATAATAATATTGGGATGAAATACACGAGAATGAGATTACCTTTTTAGATTTAAAAATTCAAAAATTAATGGATGGGTCACTGAGCACAGAAATTTTTAGGAAATCGACGTCTACAAATGGGTACCTACATTGGACCAGTTGGCACCCTATTCCCTTAAAAAGAGGAATACCAACAGGCCAGTATCTCCGCGCTCGGCGGAATTGTTCAAACGAAAGAAGTTTTCTGGAGGAAAGCAAGGAATTATACCTAAGATTATACCTAAGATTTAGAGATCGAGGATATCCGAAGACCCCTCTAAAAAGAGCCTTTAATAGAGCGAAACAACAGAGAACCACAGAAAATAATCTATCCTTTGTCAAACAGCATACAGTATTATACTTGGCTAGCCAAAGCTGGAACACCAGATGTAGGGGATTGGTATTTTGGCAATTGTATTTAACCCCTTAATAAAATATAGAAATTGCTATCCTGAGTTTCTAGGGGTGACAATTAGCACAGCCAAGTCCCTGATGTAGGATATAGCAAAAAAAAAAACTAGTATTGATGGATTGATGGACTTTGTGGCAGCTTGTTCTGGTGCACCACAAGTCACAAAATGGCCGCCAATCACCCCAGAAAATAAGTGACAGAAAGACGCTCTGTGCAGGCTAAAAACCAGTGAGCAAGTAACTAGCAGAAGTTGAATCATTCACAGCTATAGATCGATCACTTCATTAGGTGCTTTTGCAGACTTTTCCCTGCCTAATCTCGCCCTCACAGCAGCTGCGTCCTCTCCCTACTCTAATCAGAGCAGTGTGACGTGCGGAGCTACGTGACTCCAGCTTAAATAGAGGCTGGGTCACATGCTGCACTTGGCCAATCACAGCCATGCCATTAGTAGGCATGGCTGTGATGGGCTCTTAGGGCAAGAAGTAAAACGCTAGCTGATTGGCTGCTGTGCAGCCCTTCAGAAAGCAGGAAGAAATCGCCGAACAACTAACCCGAACCCGAACTTTTTTGAAAATGTTCGGGTCCGGGTCCCGAACACCCCAAAATTTGGTACGAACTCGAACTATTCTCGAACTGTTCGCTCAACACTAGTCATAACAATGTTCAGTTGCC
The DNA here is from genome assembly GCA_033119425.1 of Bufotes viridis. Lineage (NCBI taxonomy): Eukaryota > Metazoa > Chordata > Amphibia > Anura > Bufonidae > Bufotes > Bufotes viridis. The sequence continues at coordinate 363,774,797 of CM065591.1, read as the reverse complement.
GGAATTTGTAAATTAAATTGAAGATTTGATTAAAAGTTCTCCAACCTTGAATATAGAACCTTACGATAGGAACTACAGGGCTCTGCCCACCCTCTGATCAAAGGGTAGCAAAGTTTGAATAACATGAGGGGTGTAGGTTCTGAAATGGGTGTTTTAGTAAAAGTTTTAAAAATTGTATCTAAGTTTGTACTCCATCTCCAAAAAAAAAAAGACAGATTATACAAAATAATGCCAACATAAAGTACACATATGGGAAATGTAACGTAATAATTTTTTAGATACCACTGTCTGTCTTAAAACCTGAGAAATTGAATTTTTGAAAATTGCGAATTTTTCAAAATGATTTTTTATAAAAATAATGGTGAAATATATTGACTCAAATTTACCAATGTCATGAAATACAATGTGCAGAATCAAGGGCACACCGGTATTAATCACCTGGGATCACATCCAATTAAAATTTTGGGTTTATTAAAAATACTAAAAATCACTGAAATTGCTGTCCAATAGTTTACGTATTTCAACTTGGATGGTACTGACAATCACTTCATCGCCATTACATGCATATAGGCTTGAACTACTGACAGGGAACTAAATTTAGTAAAAAAAGATGAATTGAGCGTCAAATAAGGGACATGGTCCTGGTCATGGTGCAGCTGGTGTTGGTGGAGCTCCTGTTGCAGGGAAAGGACGTGGTCTATCTGTGCCAGCTACACGACCAAATCAAACAACTTCCTCCGGTGCGGCTCAAATGCCGCTCTACGAATAGTGAAGCCAGAACAAGTACAGTTGCTAGTAGATTGGGTGGCTGACAGTGCCTCCAGTACCTTCACATTGTCTCCCACCCAGTCCACTGCTGAAAAATCAGAGTTGGCACCTGCAGCCCATGGGCATCTGTCTTTCACCTCACCCACTTGCAAATCAGCAAAGCAATCTGAGCCCCAAGTCATGCAGCAGTCTCTTATTCTTTTTGATGACTCTGCTGGCAAGGTTTAACAGGGCCATCCACCTAGCCCTGCCCCAGAAGTGGAAGAGATTGAGTGCACCAATTCTCAAACACTTATGTTTCAGGATCTGGACATGGGAGGACAACCGCAGCATGTCCCTGATAATGACGAAACACAGGTGCCAACTGCTGGGGCTTTCTGCAGTATGCAAACCAACAAGGAGGGCAGGGGTGAAGACTGGGTGGAAGATGATGTGGAGGACGATGAGGTCCTAGACCCCACATGGAATCAAGGTCATGCAAGTGACCTGTGCAGTTCGGATTGAGAGGCAGTGTTCGCACAGAGCCACCAGCACAGCAAAAGATGGAGCAGGGTGCAAAAGTGGAGCGCCCGTCCCCTAGACAGTACGTCTGCTACTGCCCACCGCACCCAGGGACCGAGCACAACAAAGCCAGCTCCAAGGAGTTCCCTGGTGTGGCAGTTCTTCAGAAAATGTGCAGATGACAAGACACAAGTGGTTTGCACGCTGTGCAATCCGAGCCTGAAGCGAGGCATAAACGTTCTAAACCTAAGCACAACCTGCATGACCAGGCATCGAAGTGCAAAGCATGAGCTGCAGTGAAATGAACACCTCCAAAACCAAGAAAGGTCTCAGGCTCCTCCTGCTCCCTCTTCTGCTGCAGTGTCGGCCTCTTCCTCCACCTCTTGAGTGACAGTGGCACTGGCCACCCCACAAACAGAGCATGTGGCAGCAACTCAACCACGTCCGTCACCTTCAACAAGCAGCACCACAATGTCCCATGGCAGCGTTCAGCTGTCCATCTTCCAAATAATGGAGCGAAAGAGGAAGTACCCCCCTACCAATCCGCCATCCCTGGCTCTGAATGTCAGCATTTCAAAATTCTTGGCCTTTGAAATGCTGTCATTCCGTCTAGTGGAGACGGAGAATCTTAAAAACCTTATGGCCTTGGCTGTCCCACAGTATGTCGGTCCCAGCCACCACTACTTTTCCAGGCAAGCCATCCCTTACCTGCACAAACAAGTGGGGGACAAAATCAGGTGTGCACTGCGCAACGCCGTCTGTAGCATGGTCCACATAACTACCGATACATGGACCAGTAAGCATGGGCAGGTACGTAATATCTCCCTTACAGCACACTGAGTAAAAGCAGTGATGGCTGGGCCTGAGGCGGATAGCTGTTTGGCACAGCATTGAGGATTGCGGGGTATTTCTCTTTGCCTCCTGTTGCCTCCTCCTCCTACTCCTCTTCCTCCTCTAACATCTTCTCATCCGGTCAGTGTAACACCTTCACCACCAACTTCAGCACAGCCAGGGAAAAATGACAGCAGGCAGTTTTGAAACTCATCTGTTTGGGGGACAAACCCCACGCTGCGTAGGAGCTTTGGACAGGCATGAACGTTTGGTGCCACTGAGTCTCAAGCCCGATCTGGTGGTGTGCGATAATGGGCGAAATCTCGTAGCAGCTCTGGGCCTAGCCGGTTTGACACACATCCCTTGCCTGGCTCATGTGCTGAATTTGGTGGTGCAGAAATTCCTGAAAAACTACCCTGATATGTAAGAGCTGCTGCAGAAAGTGATGGCCATCTGTGCGCGCTTTTGGCGTCCTTACCCTATTGCTGCTCGCCTGTCTGCGCTGCAGCGTAACTTCGGCCTTCCCACTCACCGACTTATATGCAACGTGCCCACAAGGTGGAACTCCACCTTGCGCATGCTGGAGAGAGTGTGCGAGCAGCAGCAGGTGATAGTGGAGTTTCAGCTGCAGCACGCACGGGTGAGTTGGTCTGCCGAACAGCACCACTTCAGCGCCACTGAGTGGGCCTTTATGCGAGACCTGTGTGCCTTGTTGCGCTGTTCTCCACCAAAATCACACTTCTATGTCTACTTGAAAAAAGGCTTTGGGTGATGATGGAAGAGGAGGAGGAAGATGGATCATTTCCATGGTTATCAGGCCAGTCACTCACAAGTGGCTCAGAGGGAGGGTTCCTGCACCAACAATTGTCCAGTCAAGGCACAGTTCTGGAGAATGAGGAGGAGGAGGAACCATGTTCACAGCAGGGTGGCACCCAAAGCAGCTCAGGGCGATCACTGCAGTGTGGCTGGGGTGATACGGAGGACACAGACAATACACCTTCCACAGAGGACAGCTTGTCGTTGCCTCTGGGTAGTGATGTCGCGAACATAAAATTTTGTGAACGGGCGAACCGCCATAGCCTTCAATAGGCAGGCGAACTTTACAACCCACAGGGACTCTTTCTGGCCACAGTATTAATGGAAAAGTTGTTTCAAGGGGACTAACACCTGGACTGTGACATGCTGGAGGGGGATCCATGGCAAAAATTGCATGGAAAATTAGGTAGTGGACGCAGAGTCGGGTTTTAATCCATAAAAGGCATAAATAACCTAACATTCCTAAATTGTTTGGAATAACGTGTTTTAAACATCCAGTGTGTGTATACAATCAGGTATGATGTTGCATCTATCAGGTAGTTTAATGGGTTACGCCCGCTTCACAGTGACAGACCTAAATGTGACAGACCAAACTCCCCGTTTAACGCACCGCAAACAACCGCAAACAGTCCAAAACAGTTTTTTATGTACGAAAATCAGCAATATGATAAGACTTATGAAATATCAATAACTTTTACAAGGGGAGTGCAAAAGAATAACAAAAAAGTGTGTACACACGAATAAGCAGAGGTATCAATTGTAACACTGCAAAGCATCTTACATATTACAAGGCACATCTGAGAGACCAAAAAAATAACAAACTTCCATACTCATATGAATGGAAATAAGAGGGTGATACATGGGAGGAAAAAGGGAAGGAAAGGGGGGGAAGGGGAGGGAAGTAAGGGTGAGCTCATACACGACAAAACGGTATGTTATTCATACACTTATGGCACATTTAAAGACTGTAGAAAAGAGGCAATAGGATAGTCTTTTGTGAAGTGGAACCATTTCTTCCATGTAGAGTTGAATTTTTGTTCTTTAAGTTGGGAAGACCATCTTCGGTGCTCAAAGTCCTTTATTTTATTAAATTCTTTGTACCATTCCAGGAAAGTAGGAGGTTTAGTCTGTTTCCATTTTCTGGGAATTAATATCTTAGCCGAGATAAGGACGTAATTACAAAGATCAGATTTCACACATTGCTGACTAGAATCATATATAAAAAACAAAATCATATTCACTGACAGCGATACATTGGATTTGAAAACTGCATTAATGAGCTTTTGTATACTATCCCAGAAAGGTTTCAAAGTGGTACACTGAAACCAAATATGTGCATAGGTACCTGTGCTCTTTCCATATCGCCAGCATACGTCAGGTATTTCTGGAATAATTCTATGGAGAAAGACTGGGGTTCTATACCACCGAGTCGTTAGCTTGTATTGCATTTCTTGAATGCTACAAGATGGCGATATGGAAAGGGCATTGCGGACCATAAGCGCTTTCTGAGAATCTGAAAGACCAGGTTGAAGCTCATCACTCCATTTCTGACAGAATTGGGGTAGTGAGGAAGTATCATTGACTGCTTCATAACATTTGGAGAGAATGTGAGATGTATGGGATCCCTCTCTAATCATTGGGGCAAGCCAACGGATTTGCACAACCGCAAACTGCCCATTTGCACAAGGTTGGATACCAAGCTAGCCATTTCACGTTCCTTGCCCTCACGGACGTCATTGAAGGTCTTGGGACGTGTATCGTATAGATTTTAGGAATCGGGAGATGGAAAAAAAAAAAAGCTTGGTCGGTACTCTTACTTCCAATTTGGGGCACTGCGTCTGCGCCGTGCAATGCACTGTGCAACCCTATATGAGTGGTGTGTTAACTAGTACTATTCTTATCAGTTTAATCCCTGTTACATCCCCTATCAGATGACGTGTATTGAATGGATTTTAGACAAATGCAAAGAGTTGTCGGAAGTTTACAAACCGATTGCAGAAATTGTATTAATCTGGTCGGTACTCTTACTTCCAATTTGGGGCACTGCGTCTGCGCCGTGCAATGCACTGTGCAACCCTATATGAGTGGTGTGTTAACTAGTACTATTCTTATCAGTTTAATCCCTGTTACATCCCCTATCAGATGACGTGTATTGAATGGATTTTAGACAAATGCAAAGAGTTGTCGGAAGTTTACAAACCGATTGCAGAAATTGTATTAATCTGTGTGTGCGTCAATCTTGTTGCAGTGATGACTGAGCTCTTGCGCACTTTCGGGAGATTGAATTGAATTGAATCCTTGCATGGGAAGATACAGAAAAAAGCTTGCTCTGTCCGCTTCCTTCTAATTTGGGGCACTACAGAGAGAACCATTACGACTAGAGATGAGCGAACACCTGGATGTTCGGGTTCGAGAGGTTCGGCCGAACTTCCGGAAAATGTCCGGGTTTGTGATCCGAACTCAACCCGAACTTCATCCCGAACCCGAATCCCATAGAAGTCAATGGGGACCCGAACTTTTGGGCACTAAAAAGGCTGTAAAAGACTCCCGGAAAGGGCTAGAGGGCTGCAAAAGGCAGCAAAATGTAGGTAAATCCCCTGCAAACAAATGTAGATAGGGAAATGATGACTTAACATAAAATAAAAAAAATTAACCAATATTAATTGGAGTTAGGTCCCATAGCACAGAATCAGGCTTCAAATCACCCACCAATGGAGAAGGTTGCTTACTATTATTTCGACCCCAGCATCCAGACAAAGGAGAGAGGTCCCATAGCAGAGAATCTGGCATCATATCAACCACCACAGGAGAAGGCCACTTTCAGTGACTTAGGCCTTAGCACCCAGACAGAGGAGACATGTCAGATAGCACAAGCATTACATTTATACCATCCAGCACAGGAGAAGGCCACTTTTAGTTACTTTGACCCCTGCACCCAGAAAGAGGAGAGAGGCCCCACAGCACATATTCAGGCATCATATCACCCACCACAGGAGTAGGCCACCATTTAGTTAATTTGACCCCTGCACCCATGTCAGCTGGTACAAGCATCAGTTTTACATCACCCAGCAGTGCCAGCACAAGAGAAGGCCACTTTTAGAGACTTTGACCCCTGCACCCAGACGGAGGAGAGAGGTTTTCACAGCAGAGAATCAGGCATTTAGATCACCCACCACAGGAGTAGGCCATCATTTAATGAGACCCCGGCAACCATGTCAGATGGTACAAGCATCAGTTTTACATCACCCAGCACAGGAGAAGGCCACTTTGAGAGACTTTGACCCCTGCACCCAGACGGAGGAGAGAGGTTTCACAGCAGAGAATCAGGCATTTAGATCACCCACCACAGGAGTAGGCCACCATTTAATGGGACCCCGGCAACCATGTCAGATGGTACAAGCATCAGTTTTACATCACCCAGCACAGGAGAAGGCGATTTGAGAGACTTTGACCCCTGCACCTAGACGGAGGAGAGAGGTTTCACAGCAGTGAATCGGGCAATTAGATCACCCACCACAGGAGTAGGCCACCATTTAATGGGACCCCGGCAACCATGTCAGATGGTACAAGCATCAGTTTTACATCACCCAGCACAAGAGAAGGCCACTTTGAGAGACTTTGACCCCTGCACCCAAAAGGAGGAGAGAGGTTTCACAGCAGAGATTCAGGCATTTATATCAGCCAGCACAGGAGAAGGCCGCTTTCAGTGACTTAGGTCTTAGCACCGACACAGAGGAGACAGGTCAGATAGCACAAGCATCAGTTTTACATCAACCACCACAGGAGAAGGGCACTTTTAGAGACTTTGACCCCTGCAGCCACACGGAGGAGAGAGGTCCCACAGCAGAGAATCAGGCATCATGTCAACCACCACAGGAGTAGGCCACCTTTTGTTTCTTTGACCCCTGCACCCAGAAAGAGGAGAGAGGTCCCACAGCAGAGATTCAGGCATTTATATCAGCCAGCACAGGAGAAGGCCGCTTTCAGTGACTTTGGCCCCCTGCACCCACACAAAGGAGACATGTCAGACAGCACAAGTATAACATTCATATCACCCAGCACAGGAGAAGGACACTTTCATGTACTTTGGCCCCGACACCCAGACAGAGGGAAGGTTCATTCAACTCTGGGTTGCACACCAAGATCCTACTTAATTTCAAAATTGATTTTTCAATGAAGAAGTGGCCAGGAGTACAAGACAACATGGTTTAAGGCAGTTATTAAGGACTACTCTGCACAAGGGAGGGTCAGGTCTTGTGGGATCCATGCCTGGTTCATTTTTATAAACGTCAGCTTGTCCACGTTGGCTGCGGACAGGCGGCTGCGTTTGTCAGTAATGACGCCCCCTGCCGTGCTGAATACACGTTCAGATAAAACGCTGGCCGCCGGGCAGGCCAGCACCTCCAAGGCATAACATGCTAATTCTGGCCACGTGGACAATTTGGAAACCCAGAAGTTGAATTGGGCCGAACCATCCGTCAGTACGTGGAGTTGTGTGCAGACGTACTGTTCAACCATGTTAGTGAAATGTTGCCTCCTGCTAACACGTTCCGTATCAGGTGGTGGGGCAGTTAGCTGTGGCGTGGAGACAAAACTTTTCCACATTTCTGCCATGCTAACCCTGCCCACAGAGGAGCTGGCCGTGACACTGCTGCGTGGGCGACCTCTAGCTCCTCCTTTGCCTTGGCCTTGGCCTTCCACATGTTCCCCTGTGACAGTTGGGAATGCTCTCAGGAGTGTGTCTACCAGTGTGCGCTTGTACTCGCGCATCTTCCTATCACGCTCCAGTGCAGGAAGTAAAGTGGGCACATTGTCTTTGTACCGTGGATCCAGCAGGGTGGCCACCCAGTAGTCAGCACACGTTAAAATGTGGGCAACTCTGCTGTCATTGCGCAGGCACTGCAGCATGTAATCGCTCATGTGTGCCAAGCTTCCCAGAGGTAAGGACAAGCTGTCCTCTGTGGGAGGCGTATCGTCATCATCCTCTGTATCCCCCCAGCCACGCACCAGGGATGTGCCTGCGCTGTGCTGGGTGCCACCCCGCTGTGAACCTGCTTCATCCTCAGCAGAGAATCAGGCATCATGTCAACCACCACAGGAGTAGGCCACCTTTTGTTTCTTTGACCCCTGCACCCAGAAAGAGGAGAGAGGTCCCACAGCAGAGATTCAGGCATTTATATCAGCCAGCACAGGAGAAGGCCGCTTTCAGTGACTTTGGCCCCCTGCACCCACACAAAGGAGACATGTCAGACAGCACAAGTATAACATTCATATCACCCAGCACAGGAGAAGGACACTTTCATGTACTTTGGCCCCGGCACCCAGACAGAGGGAAGGTTCATTCAACTCTGGGTTGCACACCAAGATCCTACTTAATTTCAAAAATTGATTTTTCAATGAAGAAGTGGCCAGTAGTACAAGACAACATGGCTTAAGGCAGTTATTAAGGACTACTCTGCACAAGGGAGGGTCAGGTCTTTTGGGATCCATGCCTGGTTTATTTTTATAAACGTCAGCTTGTCCACGTTGGCTGCGGACAGGCGGCTGCGTTTGTCAGTAATGACACCCCCTGACGTGCTGAATACACGTTCAGATAAAACGCTGGCCGCCAGGCAGGCCAGCACCTCCAAGGCATAACATGCTAATTCTGGCCACGTGGACAATTTGGAAACCCAGAAGTTGAATGGGGCCGAACCATCCGTCAGTACGTGGAGTTGTGTGCAGACGTACTGTTAGTGAAATGTTGCCTCCTGCTAACACGTTCCGTATCAGGTGGTGGGGCAGTTAGCTGTGGCGTGGAGACAAAACTTTTCCACATTTCTGCCATGCTAACCCTGCCCTCAGAGGAGCTGGCCGTGACACTGCTGTGTGGGCGACCTCTAGCTCCTCCTCTGCCTTGGCCTTCCGCCTGTTCCCCTGTGACAGTTGGGAATGCTCTCAGGAGTGTGTCTACCAGTGTGCGCTTGTACTCGCGCATCTTCCTATAACGCTCCAGTGCAGGAAGTAAAGTGGGCACATTGTCTTTGTACCGTGGATCCAGCAGGGTGGCCACCCAGTAGTCAGCACACGTTAAAATGTGGGCAACTCTGCTGTCATTGCGCAGGCACTGCAGCATGTAATCGCTCATGTGTGCCAAGCTCCCCAGAGGTAAGGACAAGCTGTCCTCTGTGGGAGGCGTATCGTCATCATCCTCTGTATCCCCCCAGCCACGCACCAGGGATGTGCCTGTGCTGTGCTGGGTGCCACCCCGCTGTGAACCTGCTTCATCCTCATACTCCTCCACCTCCTCCTCATCCTCCTCGTCCTCCAGTAGTGGTCCCTGGCTGGTCACATTTGTACCTGCCCTCTGCTGTTGCAAAAAACCTCCCTCTGAGCCACTTCTAACAGACTGGCCTGAAAGTGCTAAAAACGACCCGTCATCCTCCTCCTCCTCCTCCTGGCCCTGGCCCACCTCCTCTTCCATCATCGCCCTAAGCGTTTTCTCTAGGAGACATAGAATTGGTATCGTCATGCTGATAACAGTGGCATCGCCACTGGCCATGTTGGTGGCGTACTCTAAACAGCGCAACAGGGCACACAGGTCTCGCATGGAGGCCCAATCATTGGCGGTGAAGTGGTGCTGTTCCGCAGTGCGACTGACCAGTGCGTGCTGCAGCTGAAACTCCACTATGGCCTGCTGCTGCTCGCACAGTCTCTCCAGCATGTGCAAGGTGGAGTACCACCGGGTGGGCATGTCGCATGTTAGGCGGTGAGCGGGAAGGCCGAAGATCCGCTGTAGCGCTGACAGGCGAGCAGCGGCAGGATGTGAACGCCGGAAGCGCGCACAGATGGCCCGCACTTTATGCAGCAGCTCTGACATGTCTGGGTAGTTCTGAATGAACTTTTGCACCACCAAATTCAGCACATGCGCCAGGCAAGGGATGTGCGTCAAACCGGCTAGTCCCAGAACTGCCACGAGATTTCGCCCATTATCGCACACCACCAGGCCGGGCTTGAGGCCCACCGGCAGCAACCACTGGTCGGTCTGTTGTTCAATACCCTGCCACAACTCCTGCGCGGTGTGGGGCCTGTCCCCCAAACATATGAGTTTCAGAATGGCCTGCTGACGTTTACCCCGGGCTGTGCTGAAGTTGGTGGTGAAGGTGTGTGGCTGACTGGATGAGCTGGTGGAAGCAGAGGAGGAGGAGGAGGAAGCTGAGTAGGAGGAGGAGGCTACAGGAGGCAAAGAATGATGCCCTGTGATCCTTGGCGGCGGAAGGACGTGCGTCAAGGAACTCTCCGACTGGGGCCCGGCCGCTACTACATTTACCAAGTGTGCAGTTAGGGAGATATAGCGTCCCTGGCCGTGCTTACTGGTCCACGTATCTGTGGTTATGTGGACCTTGCCACAAATGGCGTTGCGCAGTGCACACTTGATTTTATCGGATACTTGCATGTGCAGGGAAGGCACGGCTGTCTTGGAGAAGTAGTGGCGGCTGGGAACCACATACTGGGGGACAGCCATGGCCATCAGCTATTTGAAGCTGTCTGTGTCCACCAGCCGGAATGACAGCATTTCAAAGGCCAGTAGTTTAGAAATGCTGGCATTCAGGCCAAGGGCTCGAGGGTGACTAGGTGAGAATTTGCGCTTCCTCTCAAAGGTTTGAGAGATGAAGAGCTGAACGCTGCTGTGTGAAACAGTGGAGACGCTACGTGAAGGTGGCAGTGGTGGTGGTGGTGTCGGTGGCACATCCTCTGTTTGCTGCTCAGCAGCGGTAGAGGGAGCAGGGGGAGCCTGAGCGGGTTCCTTGTTTTTAAGGTGTGTACTCCACTGCAGCACATGCTTTGCATATAGATGCCTGATCATGCAGGTGGTGCTCAGGTTAAGAACGTTAATGCCTCGCCTCTGGGTCTGATGGCACAGCGTGCAAACCACTCTGGTCTTGTCGTCAGCACATTGTTTGAAGAAGTGCCATGCCAGGGAACTCCTTGACGATGCCTTTGGGGTGCTGGGTCCCTGTTGGCGCTGGCCAATAGCAGGCGAACTCTCTGGACGGCGGCTGTTCTGCTTTTGCCCCCTGCTCCCTCTTTGGCTTCGCTGTTGTCTCGGTCTCACCACTGCCTCTTCCTCTGAACTATTTAAGTCACCGGCACGACCTTCAGTCCATGTGGGGTCTAAGACCTCATCGTCCTCTGCATCGTCTTCCACCCAGTCTTCCTCCCTGACCTCGTCCTGTTCAGTCTGCACACTGCAATAAGACGCGGCAGTGGGCACCAGTGTTTCGTCATCATCAGAGACTCGGTCACTCTGCTGTGGTGGTATTCCCATGTCCTCATCATCTGGATACATAAGTGGTTGTGCGTCAGTGCATGGAATGTCTTCCACCGCTGGGGAAGGGCTAGGTGGAAGCCCCTGGAAAACCGTGGGAGCAGAGTCTTCAAACAGAATAAGAGACTGCTGCATTACTTGAGGCTCAGCCAGTTTCCCTGACATGCATGGGGGTGATGTGACAGACTGATGGGCTTGGTTTTCAGGTGCCACCTGTGCGCTTTCCGCAGAAGACTGGGCGGAAGACAATGTGGTGAAAGTGCTGGAAGCACTGTCGGCCACCCAATCGACTAATGCCTGTACCTGCTCAGGCCTTACCATCCTCATAACGGCATTGGCCCCCACCAAATATCGCTGTAAATTCTGCCGGCTACTTGAGGGAGTTGGTTCACTACTTTGTGCGCCTGAGGCCGAACGGCCACGTCCTCTGCCAGCAACAGAGGCTCCACGGACACCACCATGACTGCGTCCTCGTCCCTTAATAGAATGTTTCCTCATTGTTGCGATTCAACTCGCACTACAATAAAATATATTATTTTTTAGCCCCAAAATTCCCACACTGGAAGATATAATTCCTTTTTCCGGTATTAATTACAAGAAAACTGCTGCAAATTGGACACCAGAATTTTTAATATGCTAGTTTTGGTACATAGATTCCCACACGGGAGATATAATTCCTTTTACAGGAGTAAAAACGTGAGGCCTACTGTTTCTGGTCTAACTAACACCAGATTGATTAAATTGGCCTTTTTTCACCAAAATTACAACACTGGACAATGTAATGCCTTTTTGCGGTATTAATTCCTTTTTACAGGAGTAAAAACGTGAGGACTACTGTTTCTGGTCAAACTAACACCAGATTGATTAAATTGGAGTTTTTTTCACCAAAATTACAACACTGGACAATGTAATGCCTTTTTGCGGTATTAATTACAAGAAGACTGCTGCTAAGTGCTAATTGGACACCAGAATTTTTAAAATGCTAGTTTGTGTACATAAATTCCCACACTGGAAGATATAATTCCTTTTTCCGGTATTACTTACAAGAAAACTGCTGCAAATTGGACACCAGAATTTTTAATATGCTAGTTTTGGTACATAGATTCCCACACGGGGAGATATAATTCCTTTTTACAGGAGTAAAAACGTGAGGCCTACTGTTTCTGGTCTAACTAACACCAGATTGATTAAATTGGCCTTTTTTCACCAAAATTACAACACTGGACAATGTAATGCCTTTTGCAGTATTAATTCCTTTTACAGGAGTAAAACGTGAGGCCTACTGTTTCTGGTCTAACTTACACCAGATTGATTAAATTGGCCTTTTTTTCACCAAAATTACAACACTGGACAATGTAATGCCTTTTTCGGTATTAATTACAAGAAGACTGCTGCTAATTGGACACCAGAATTTTTAAATGCTAGTTTGTGTACATAAATTCCCACACTGGAAGATATAATTCCTTTTTCCGGTATTAATTACAAGAAAACTGCTGCAAATTGGACACCAGAATTTTTAATATGCTAGTTTTGGTACATAGATTCCCACACGGGAGATATAATTCCTTTTACAGAAGTAAAACGTGAGGCCTACTGTTTCTGGTCTAACTAACACCAGATTGATTAAATTGGCCTTTTTTTCACCAAAATTACAACACTGGACAATGTAATGCCTTTTTGCGGTATTAATTCCTTTTACAGGAGTAAAACGTGAGGCCTACTGTTTCTGGTCTAACTAACACCAGATTGATTAAATTGGCCTTTTTTTCACCAAAATTACAACACTGGACAATGTAATGCTTGTTTGCGGTATTAATTCCTTTTTACAGGAGTAAAAACGTGAGGCCTACTGTTTCTTGTCTAACTTACACCAGATTGATTAAATTGGCCTTTTTTTCACCAAAATTACAACACTGGACAATGTAATGCCTTTTTGCGGTATTAATTCCTTTTTACAGGAGTAAAAACGTGAGGCCTACTGTTTCTGGTCTAACTAACACCAGATTGATTATATTGGCCTTTTTTTCACAGAAATTACAACACTGCACAATGTAATGCCTTTTTGCGGTATTAATTCCTTTTACAGGAGTAAAAACGTGAGGCCTACTGTTTCTGGTCTAACTTACATCAGATTGATTAAATTGGCCTTTTTTTCACCAAAATTACAACACTGGACAATGTAATGCCTTTTGCGGTATTAATTACAAGAAGACTGCTGCTAATTGGACACCAGAATTTTTAAATGCTAGTTTGTGTACATAAATTCCCACAGTGGAAGATATAATTCCTTTTTCCGGTATTAATTTCAAGAAAACTGCTGCAAATTGGACACCAGAATTTTTAATATGCTAGTTTTGGTACATAGATTCCCACACGGGGAGATATAATTCCTTTTTACAGAAGTAAAAACGTGAGGCCTACTGTTTCTGGTCTAACTAACACCAGATTGATTAAATTGGCCTTTTTTTCACCAAAATTACAACACTGGACAATGTAATGCCTTTTTGCGGTATTAATTCCTTTTTACAGGAGTAAAAACGTGAGGCCTACTGTTTCTGGTCTAACTAACACCAGATTGATTAAATTGGCCTTTTTTTCACCAAAATTACAACACTGGACAATGTAATGCTTTTTTGGGGTATTAATTCCTTTTTACAGGAGTAAAAACGTGAGGCCTACTGTTTCTACATAGTAACATAGTAACATAGTATATAAGGCCGAAAAAAGACATTTGTCCATCCAGTTCGACCTGTTTCCTGCAAGTTGATCCAGAGGAAGGCAAAAACCCCTGTGAGGTAGAGCCAATTTTCCCCACTTAAGGGAAAAAATTCCTTCCCGACTCCAATCAGGCAGTCAGAATAACTCCCTGGATCAACGACCCATCTTTAGTAGTTATAGCCTGAAATATTATTACGCTCCAGAAATACATCCAGGCCCCTCTTGAATTCCTTTATTGTACTCACCATCACCACCTCCTCAGGCAGAGAGTTCCATAGTCTTACTGCTCTTACCGTGAAGAACCCTTTTCTATGTTTGTGTACGAACCTTCTTTCCTCCAGACGCAGAGGATGTTCCCTCGTCACAGTCACAGTCCTGGGGATAAATAGATGATGGGAGAGATCTTTGTACTGACCCCTGATATATTTATACATAGTTATTAGATCTCCCCTCAGTCGTCTTTTTTCTAGAGTGAATAACCCTAATTTTGATACCCTTTCGGGGTACTGTAGTTGCCCCATTCCAGTTATTACTTTAGTTGCCCTCCTCTGAACCCTCTCTAGCTCTGCTATGTCTGCCTTGTTCACGGGAGCCCAGAACTGTACACAGTACTCCATGTGTGGTCTGACTAGTGATTTATAAAGTGGTAAGACTATATTTTCATCACGGGCATCTATGCCCCTTTTGATGCAACCCATTATCTTATTGGCCTTAGCAGCAGCTGCCTGACACTGGTTTTTACAGCTTAGTTTGTTATTTATTAAAATTCCTAGATCCTTTTCAATGTCAGTGTTACTGAGTGTTTTACCATTTAGTATGTACGGGTGACTTGCATTATTCCTTCCCATGTGCATAACTTTACATTTGTCAGTGTTAAACCTCATCTGCCATTTCTCTGCCCAAGCCCCCAATCTATCCAGATCCCTCTGTAGCAGAAAACAGTCCTCTTTAGTGTTAATTACTTTACACAGTTTAGTGTCATCTGCAAAAATTGATATATTACTGTGCAAGCCTTCTACAAGATCATTAATAAATATATTGAAGAGAATAGGGCCCAATACTGAACCCTGAGGTACCCCACTAGTGACCGTGACCCAATCTGAGTGTGTACCGTTAATAACCACCCTCTGTTTTCTATTACTGAGCCAGTTACTTACCCACATACAGATATTTTCTCCTAGTCCAAGTGTTCTCATTTTATATACTAACCTTTTATGTGGTACAGCGTCAAATGCTTTGGAGAAGTCCAGATATACGACATCCATTGATTCGCCGCTGTCAAGTCTAGAACTTACCTCCTCATAGAAACTGATTAAATTAGTTTGACATGACCGATCCCTCATGAAGCCATGCTGATATGGTGTAATTTGCTTATTTTCATTGAGATACTCCAAGATAGCATCTCTTACAAAACCTTCAAACAGTTTACCCACAACAGATGTTAAACTTACCGGCCTATAATTTCCAGGCTCTGTTTTTGGACCCTTTTTGAATATTGGCACCACATTTGCTATACGCCAGTCTGGTGGAACATTCCCTGTCAGTATGGAGTCCGTGAATATCAAAAATAAGGGTCTGGCTAGGACATCACTTAATTCCCTTAGGATACGGGGGTGTATGCCATCCGGTCCTGGCGATTTGTCTATTTTAATCTTTTTAAGTCGCTGCTGTACTTCTTCCTGGGTCAGACAGGGCACTTTTAAAGGGAATTTACTTTTACATTTTGCATTTCATCTGACAGTTTATTTTCCTCAGTGAAAACAGTGGTGAAGAAAATATTTAATAGCTTGGCTTTATCCTCATCGCTTTCTGCAACTCCCCCTCATTGCTATGTAGAGGGCCGACTCCTTCAGGTTTATATTTTTTACCATTTATATAATTGAAAAACATTTTAGGGTTAGTTTTGCTCTCTTTGGCAATTAATCTCTCGGTCTCTAGTTTGGCAGTTTTTATTAGTTTTTTACATATTCTATTTTTTTCCTTATAGTTTATCAGTGCTTCCTGGCTCCCCTCCTGTTTTAGTGATTTATATGCTTTCTTTTTGTCATTTATTGCTTTTTTACGGTTCTATTTATCCACATTGGTTTCTTCTTATTTCTTAGCCTTTTATTTCTATAAGGTATGCATCGATCACAATTTGATGTTATAATGCTTTTAAAAATCTCCCATTTTGTGGTTGTATTTTTATTTTTGAGGACTATGTCCCAGTTAATTGGGCCTATGGCCTCTCTTAGTTGGCTAAATTTTGCTTTTTTGAAGTCCGGTATTCTTGTTCCTCCCTGTAGAAACTCTCGTTTGAAGGATAATTGGAAGGTTATTACTTTATGGTCACTATTTCCCAGGTGTCCCCGGACCTGCACGTCTGTTGTTCTATCAGGTCTATTGGTTAATACTAAGTCCAGTATGGCCGTCCCTCTAGTTGGGTCCTGAACCATTTGGGAAAGGTAATTGTCTTTGGCTATTGCCAAGAACCTGTTTCCTTTATGGGATGTACAGGTTTCAGTTTCCCAGTCTATATCTGGGTAGTTGAAGTCCCCCATAATAACCACCTGATTATGGTTTGCCGCCTTGTTTATCTCGTTTAGTAATAGATTTTCTGTGGACTCTGGTATATTAGGTGGTTTATAGTAAACTCCTATTAGTAATTTATTATTGTTTTTGGCTCCATTTATCTCCACCCACAATGACTCCACATTTTCGTGTCCCTCACAGATGTCTTCCCGGAGTGTGGGCTTTAGACAGGACTTTATGTAAAGGCAGACCCCTCCCCTCTCCGGTTTTGACGATCCTTTCTGAACAGATTGTAACCTTGTACATTAACTGCCCAGTCATAGCTATCATCCAGCCATGTCTCAGTTATTCCCACTATGTCATAATCCTCCTCACACATCACTAATTCCAGTTCCCCAGTTTTATTAGTCAGGCTTCTGGCATTAGTATACATACATTTGAGAGGTTTATGCATATTTTTGCCCTACACCTTTCCTTCTGAACTTTTCTAGGCCCTCCTTCCATTTCTCCCCCAGTCCCACTACCTTGCCCCGGTCTCTATCTGCACTATCTTCCCCTCCTATAATGTAATTTCTCACCCCCAGTCCCTAGTTTAAACACTCCTCCAACCTTCTAGCCATCTTTCTCCCCAACACGGCTGCCCCTTCCCCATTGAGGTGCAGCCCGTCCCTCTGATAGAGCCTGTAGCCGATAGCAAAGTCGGCCCAGTTCTCCATGAACCCAAAACCCTGCTTCCTACACCAGTTCTTGAGCCACTTGTTAACCTCTCTAATCTCCCGCTGCCTCTCTTGTGTGGCCCGTGGTACAGGCAGTATTTCGGAAAATACTACCTTTGAGGTCCTTGCCCTAAGCTTTTGACCTAAATCCCTGAAATCATTCTTAAGGACGCTCCACCTTCCTCTAACTTTGTCATTGGTTCCGATATGGACCATGACCGCTGGATCTTCTCCAGCCCCTCCCAGTAATCTGTCAACCCGATCTGCGATGTGTCGAACTCTAGCGCCAGGAAGACAGCACACTGTTCGGCGATCACGATCTTTGTGACAGATCGCCCTATCTGTTCCCCTAATAATTGAGTCTCCCACTACCAGCACCTGTCTGGCCTGCCCTGCTCTCCTGGTCCCCTGCTTACTGGAGCTGACATTCCCCTGACCAGCAGAGGAAGTGTCTGGCTGCAGCGGTGCTGTCCCTGAGCTGCCATCCCCCTCATCTGCCAAGCGTGCAAACTTGTTGGGGTGTGTCAGATCAGGGCTAGCCTCCCTGGCACTCTTCCCTCTACCCCGCTTTCTTACTGTCACCCAGCTAGCTACCTCACTCTCCTCAGCCTCCTTGCTACCACCCTCCCCACATCTACCCCAAAGACTGCTTGCTCAGTGAGCAGCAAACTCTTTAGCAAATTGTCAGTGGCTCTCAGTGTTGCAATATGCCCATTTAGAGACTCGATGTGCGATTCCAAGCGGGTAATTTGCTCACATTTTGAACAAAGATATGCACCCTCAAACGGCTGTTCCAGGACTGCATACATCATGCAAGATGTGCACTGGACGGCATTGTCAATTGTGCAAGACATACTAATGGGGATTACACCACAAAAACAAAAAAAATACAATATAATCTAGTTACAAGAACTGGCGAATTTCAGTCCCCCACTGAAATCCCTGAATCTGAAGTCACTTAATCTTAAGTCACACTTACACAACCACACACTTAATCAACCACGCGTCGCGACCAACCTCGCGTTATATATATATCTACTTATATAAGTATGCTGTAAATGAAACTCAAATACACCAGCCTGTTTTTTTCCCTCTGGATTCAAAGGCTGAGTTCTCCTTACTGCTGACTTCTTAAAGGCTCCTAATTAGGCAGCCACACCCTAATTACTCACCTGTGCAACCCCTGGTAAAGGAAAAAAAAAAGTGTTAAAACAGCAATGAAGCTTGCAAAGCAGAAAGTCCCAGTGTACAATAGAGTCAAATGCAGCCACTCAATGTCCACAAATAATGTAGCTGGCAGTTACTCCCTCACTTAATCTTAAGTCACACTTACACAACCCCACACTTAATCAACCACGCGTCGCGACCAACCTCGCGTTATATATATATCTACTTATATAAGTATGCTGTAAATGAAACTCAAATACACCAGCCTGTTTTTTTTCCCTCTGGATTCAAAGGCGAATCTTACACCAGATTGATTAAATTGGCCTTTTTTTCACCAAAATTACAACACTGGACAATGTAATGCCTTTTTGCGGTATTAATTATAAGAAGACTGCTGCTAATTGGACACCAGAATTTTTAAAATGCTAGTTTGTGTATATAAATTCCCACACTGGAAGATATAATTCCTTTTTCAGGTATTAATTACAAGAAAACTGCTGCAAATTGGACACCAGAATTTTTAATATGCTAGTTTTGGTACATAGATTCCCACACGGGGAGATATAATTCCTTTTTACAGGAGTAAAAACGTGGGGCCTACTGTTTCTGGTCTAACTAACACCAGATTGATTAAATTGGCCTTTTTTTCACCAAAATTACAACACTGGACAATGTAATGCCTTTTTGCGGTATTAATTCCTTTTTACAGGAGTAAAAACGTGAGGCCTACTGTTTCTGGTCTAACTAACACCAGATTGATTAAATTGGAGGTTTTTTCACCAAAATTACAACACTGGACAATGTAATGCCTTTTTGCGGTATTAATTACAAGAAGACTGCTGCTAAGTGCTAATTGGACACCAGAATTTTTAAAATGCTAGTTTGTGTACATAAATTCCCACACTGGAAGATATAATTCCTTTTTCCGGTATTAATTACAAGAAAACTGCTGCAAATTGGACACCAGAATTTTTAATATGCTAGTTTTGGTACATAGATTCCCACACGGGGAGATATAATTCCTTTTACAGAAGTAAAAACGTGAGGCCTACTGTTTCTGGTCTAACTAACACCAGATTGATTAAATTGGCCTTTTTTCACCAAAATTACAACACTGGACAATGTAATGCCTTTTTGCGGTATTAATTCCTTTTACAGGAGTAAAAACGTGAGGCCTACTGTTTCTGGTCTAACTAACACCAGATTGATTAAATTGGCCTTTTTTCACCAAAATTACAACACTGGACAATGTAATGCTTGTTTGCGGTATTAATTCCTTTTTACAGGAGTAAAAACGTGAGGCCTACTGTTTCTTGTCTAACTTACACCAGATTGATTAAATTGGCCTTTTTTTCACCAAAATTACAACACTGGACAATGTAATGCCTTTTTGCGGTATTAATTCCTTTTTACAGGAGTAAAAACGTGAGGCCTACTGTTTCTGGTCTAACTAACACCAGATTGATTATATTGGCCTTTTTTTCACAGAAATTACAACACTGCACAATGTAATGCCTTTTTGCGGTATTAATTCCTTTTTACAGGAGTAAAAACGTGAGGCCTACTGTTTCTGGTCTAACTTACATCAGATTGATTAAATTGGCCTTTTTTTCACCAAAATTACAACACTGGACAATGTAATGCCTTTTTGCGGTATTAATTACAAGAAGACTGCTGCTAATTGGACACCAGAATTTTTAAAATGCTAGTTTGTGTACATAAATTCCCACAGTGGAAGATATAATTCCTTTTTCCGGTATTAATTTCAAGAAAACTGCTGCAAATTGGACACCAGAATTTTTAATATGCTAGTTTTGGTACATAGATTCCCACACGGGGAGATATAATTCCTTTTTACAGAAGTAAAAACGTGAGGCCTACTGTTTCTGGTCTAACTAACACCAGATTGATTAAATTGGCCTTTTTTTCACCAAAATTACAACACTGGACAATGTAATGCCTTTTTGCGATATTAATTCCTTCTTTACAGGAGTAAAAACGTGAGGCCTACTGTTTCTAGTCTAACTAACACCAGATTGATTAAATTGGCCTTTTTTTCACCAAAATTACAACACTGGACAATGTAATGCTTTTTTGGGGTATTAATTCCTTTACAGGAGTAAAAACGTGAGGCCTACTGTTTCTACATAGTAACATAGTAACATAGTATATAAGGCCGAAAAAAGACATTTGTCCATCCAGTTCGACCTGTTTCCTGCAAGTTGATCCAGAGGAAGGCAAAAAACCCCTGTGAGGTAGAGCCAATTTTCCCCACTTAAGGGGAAAAAATTCCTTCCCGACTCCAATCAGGCAGTCAGAATAACTCCCTGGATCAACGACCCATCTTTAGTAGTTATAGCCTGAAATATTATTACGCTCCAGAAATACATCCAGGCCCCTCTTGAATTCCTTTATTGTACTCACCATCACCACCTCCTCAGGCAGAGAGTTCCATAGTCTTACTGCTCTTACCGTGAAGAACCCTTTTCTATGTTTGTGTACGAACCTTCTTTCCTCCAGACGCAGAGGATGTCCCCTCGTCACAGTCACAGTCCTGGGGATAAATAGATGATGGGAGAGATCTTTGTACTGACCCCTGATATATTTATACATAGTTATTAGATCTCCCTCAGTCGTCTTTTTTTCTAGAGTGAATAACCCTAATTTTGATACCCTTTCGGGGTACTGTAGTTGCCCCATTCCAGTTATTACTTTAGTTGCCCTCCTCTGAACCCTCTCTAGCTCTGCTATGTCTGCCTTGTTCACGGGAGCCCAGAACTGTACACAGTACTCCATGTGTGGTCTGACTAGTGATTTATAAAGTGGTAAGACTATATTTTCATCACGGGCATCTATGCCCCTTTTGATGCAACCCATTATCTTATTGGCCTTAGCAGCAGCTGCCTGACACTGGTTTTTACAGCTTAGTTTGTTATTTATTAAAATTCCTAGATCCTTTTCAATGTCAGTGTTACTGAGTGTTTTACCATTTAGTATGTACGGGTGACTTGCATTATTCCTTCCCATGTGCATAACTTTACATTTGTCAGTGTTAAACCTCATCTGCCATTTCTCTGCCCAAGCCCCCAATCTATCCAGATCCCTCTGTAGCAGAAAACAGTCCTCTTTAGTGTTAATTACTTTACACAGTTTAGTGTCATCTGCAAAAATTGATATATTACTGTGCAAGCCTTCTACAAGATCATTAATAAATATATTGAAGAGAATAGGGCCCAATACTGAACCCTGAGGTACCCCACTAGTGACCGTGACCCAATCTGAGTGTGTACCGTTAATAACCACCCTCTGTTTTCTATTACTGAGCCAGTTACTTACCCACATACAGATATTTTCTCCTAGTCCAAGTGTTCTCATTTTATATACTAACCTTTTATGTGGTACAGCGTCAAATGCTTTGGAGAAGTCCAGATATACGACATCCATTGATTCGCCGCTGTCAAGTCTAGAACTTACCTCCTCATAGAAACTGATTAAATTAGTTTGACATGACCGATCCCTCATGAAGCCATGCTGATATGGTGTAATTTGTTTATTTTCATTGAGATACTCCAAGATAGCATCTCTTACAAAACCTTCAAACAGTTTACCCACAACAGATGTTAAACTTACCGGCCTATAATTTCCAGGCTCTGTTTTTGGACCCTTTTGAATATTGGCACCACATTTGCTATACGCCAGTCTGGTGGAACATTCCCTGTCAGTATGGAGTCCGTGAATATCAAAAATAAGGGTCTGGCTAGGACATCACTTAATTCCCTTAGGATACGGGGGTGTATGCCATCCGGTCCTGGCGATTTGTCTATTTTAATCTTTTTAAGTCGCTGCTGTACTTCTTCCTGGGTCAGACAGGGCACTTTTAAAGGGGAATTTACTTTTACATTTTGCATTTCATCTGACAGTTTATTTTCCTCAGTGAAAACAGTGGTGAAGAAAATATTTAATAGCTTGGCTTTATCCTCATCGCTTTCTGCAACTCCCCTCATTGCTATGTAGAGGGCCGACTTCTTCAGGTTTATATTTTTTACCATTTATATAATTGAAAACATTTTAGGGTTAGTTTTGCTCTCTTTGGCAATTAATCTCTCAGTCTCTAGTTTGGCAGTTTTTATTAGTTTTTTACATATTCTATTTTTTTCCTTATAGTTTATCAGTGCTTCCTGGCTCCCTCCTGTTTTAGTGATTTATATGCTTTCTTTTGTCATTTATTGCTTTTTTACGGTTCTATTTATCCACATTGGTTTCTTCTTATTTCTTAGCCTTTTATTTCTATAAGGTATGCATCGATCACAATTTGATGTTATAATGCTTTTAAAAATCTCCCATTTTGTGGTTGTATTTTTATTTTTGAGGACTATGTCCCAGTTAATTGGGCCTATGGCCTCTCTTAGTTGGCTAAATTTTGCTTTTTTGAAGTCCGGTATTCTTGTTCCTCCCTGTAGAAACTCTCGCTTGAAGGATAATTGGAAGGTTATTACTTTATGGTCACTATTTCCCAGGTGTCCCCCGACCTGCACGCCTGTTGTTCTATCAGGTCTATTGGTTAATACTAAGTCCAGTATGGCCGTCCCTCTAGTTGGGTCCTGAACCATTTGGGAAAGGTAATTGTCTTTGGCTATTGCCAAGAACCTGTTTCCTTTATGGGATGTACAGGTTTCAGTTTCCCAGTCTATATCTGGGTAGTTGAAGTCCCCCATAATAACCACCTGATTATGGTTTGCCGCCTTGTTTATCTCTGCTTAGTAATAGATTTTCTGTGGACTCTGGTATATTAGGTGGTTTATAGTAAACTCCTATTAGTAATTTATTATTGTTTTTGGCTCCATTTATCTCCACCCACAATGACTCCACATTTTCGTGTCCTCACAGATGTCTTCCTGGAGTGTGGGCTTTAGACAGGACTTTATGTAAAGGCAGACCCTCCCCTCTCCGGTTTTGACGATCCTTTCTGAACAGATTGTAACCTTGTACATTAACAGCCCAGTCATAGCTATCATCCAGCCATGTCTCAGTTATTCCCACTATGTCATAATCCTCCTCACACATCACTAATTCCAGTTCCCCAGTTTTATTAGTCAGGCTTCTGGCATTAGTATACATACATTTGAGAGGTTTATGCATATTTTTTGCCCTACACCTTTCCTTCTGAACTTTTCTAGGCCCTCCTTCCATTTCTCCCCAGTCCCACTACCTTGCCCCCGGTCTCTATCTGCACTATCTTCCCTCCTATAATGTAATTTCTCACCCCCCAGTCCCTAGTTTAAACACTCCTCCAACCTTCTAGCCATCTTTCTCCCCAACACGGCTGCCCCTTCCCCATTGAGGTGCAGCCCGTCCCTACGATAGAGCCTGTAGCCGATAGCAAAGTCGGCCCAGTTCTCCATGAACCCAAAACCCTGCTTCCTACACCAGTTCTTGAGCCACTTGTTAACCTCTCTAATCTCCCGCTGCCTCTCTTGTGTGGCCTCGTGGTACAGGCAGTATTTCAGAAAATACTACCTTTGAGGTCCTTGCCCTAAGCTTTTGACCTAAATCCCTGAAATCATTCTTAAGGACGCTCCACCTTCCTCTAACTTTGTCATTGGTTCCGATATGGACCATGACCGCTGGATCTTCTCCAGCCCCTCCCAGTAATCTGTCAACCCGATCTGCGATGTGTCGAACTCTAGCGCCAGGAAGACAGCACACTGTTCGGCGATCACGATCTTTGTGACAGATCGCCCTATCTGTTCCCCTAATAATTGAGTCTCCCACTACCAGCACCTGTCTGGCCTGCCCTGCTCTCCTGGTCCCCTGCTTACTGGAGCTGACATTCCCCTGACCAGCAGAGGAAGTGTCTGGCTGCAGCGGTGCTGTCCCTGAGCTGCCATCCCCTCATCTGCCAAACGTGCAAACTTGTTGGGGTGTGTCAGATCAGGGCTAGCCTCCCTGGCACTCTTCCCTCTACCCCGCTTTCTTACTGTCACCCAGCTAGCTACCTCACTCTCCTCAGCCTCCTTGCTACCACCCTCCCCACATCTACCCCTAAAGACTGCTTGCTCAGTGAGCAGCAAACTCTTTTGCAAATTGTCAGTGGCTCTCAGTGTTGCAATATGCCCATTTAGAGACTCGATGTGCGATTCCAAACGGGTAATTTGCTCACATTTTGAACAAAGATATGCACCCTCAAACGGCTGTTCCAGGACTGCATACATCATGCAAGATGTGCACTGGACGGCATTGTCAATTGTGCAAGACATACTAATGGGGATTACACCACAAAAACAAAAAAAATACAATATAATCTAGTTACAAGAACTGGCGAATTTCAGTCCCCCACTGAAATCCCTGAATCTGAAGTCACTTAATCTTAAGTCACACTTACACAACCCCACACTTAATCAACCACGCGTCGCGACCAACCTCGCGTATATATATATATCTACTTATATAAGTATGCTGTAAATGAAACTCAAATACACCAGCCTGTTTTTTTCCCTCTGGATTCAAAGGCTGAGTTCTCCTTACTGCTGACTTCTTAAAGGCTCCTAATTAGGCAGCCACACCCTAATTACTCACCTGTGCAACCCCTGGTAAAGGAAAAAAAGTGTTAAAACAGCAATGAAGCTTGCAAAGCAGAAAGTCCCAGTGTACAATAGAGTCAAATGCAGCCACTCAATGTCCACAAATAATGTAGCTGGCAGTTACTCCCTCACTTAATCTTAAGTCACACTTACACAACCCCACACTTAATCAACCACGCTGTCGCGACCAACCTCGCGTATATATATATATCTACTTATATAAGTATGCTGTAAATGAAACTCAAATACACCAGCCTGTTTTTTTCCCTCTGGATTCAAAGGCGAATCTTACACCAGATTGATTAAATTGGCCTTTTTTTCACCAAAATTACAACACTGGACAATGTAATGCCTTTTGCGGTATTAATTATAAGAAGACTGCTGCTAATTGGACACCAGAATTTTTAAAATGCTAGTTTGTGTATATAAATTCCCACACTGGAAGATATAATTCCTTTTTCAGGTATTAATTACAAGAAAACTGCTGCAAATTGGACACCAGAATTTTTAATATGCTAGTTTTGGTACATAGATTCCCACACGGGAGATATAATTCCTTTTACAGGAGTAAAAACGTGAGGCCTACTGTTTCTGGTCTAACTAACACCAGATTGATTAAATTGGCCTTTTTTTCACCAAAATTACAACACTGGACAATGTAATGCCTTTTGCGGTATTAATTCCTTTTACAGGAGTAAAAACGTGAGGCCTACTGTTTCTGGTCTAACTAACACCAGATTGATTAAATTGGAGGTTTTTTCACCAAAATTACAACACTGGACAATGTAATGCCTTTTGCGGTATTAATTACAAGAAGACTGCTGCTAAGTGCTAATTGGACACCAGAATTTTTAAAATGCTAGTTTGTGTACATAAATTCCCACACTGGAAGATATAATTCCTTTTTCCGGTATTAATTACAAGAAAACTGCTGCAAATTGGACACCAGAATTTTTAATATGCTAGTTTTGGTACATAGATTCCCACACGGGGAGATATACTTCCTTTTTACAGGAGTAAAAACGTGAGGCCTACTGTTTCTGGTCTAACTAACACCAGATTGATTAAATTGGCCTTTTTTTCACCAAAATTACAACACTGGACAATGTAATGCCTTTTTGCGGTATTAATTCCTTTTTACAGGAGTAAAAACGTGAGGCCTACTGTTTCTGGTCTAACTTACACCAGATTGATTATATTGGCCTTTTTTTTTACCGAAATTACAACACTGGACAATGTAATGCCTTTTTGCGGTTTTAATTCCTTTTTACATGAGTAAAAACGTGAGGCCTACTGTTTCTGGTCTAACTAACACCAGATTGATTAAATTGGAGTTTTTTTCACCAAAATTACAACACTGGACAATGTAATGCCTTTTTGCGGTATTAATTACAAGATGACTGCTGCTAAGTGCTAATTGGACACCAGAATTTTTAAAATGCTAGTTTGTGTACATAAATTCCCACACTGGAAGATATAATTCCTTTTTCCGGTATTAATTACAAGAAAACTGCTGCAAATTGGACACCAGAATTTTTAATATGCTAGTTTTGGTACATAGATTCCCACACGGGAGATATAATTCCTTTTACAGGAGTAAAACGTGAGGCCTACTGTTTCTGGTCTAACTAACACCAGATTGATTAAATTGGCCTTTTTTCACCAAAATTACAACACTGGACAATGTAATGCCTTTTTACGGTATTAATTCCTTTTACAGGAGTAAAAACGTGAGGCCTACTGTTTCTGGTCTAACTTACACCAGATTGATTATATTGGCCTTTTTTTACCGAAATTACAACACTGGACAATGTAATGCCTTTTGCGGTATTAATTCCTTTTACATGAGTAAAAACGTGAGGCCTACTGTTTCTGGTCTAACTAACACCAGATTGATTAAATTGGAGTTTTTTTCACCAAAATTACAACACTGGACAATGTAATGCCTTTTGCGGTATTAATTACAAGATGACTGCTGCTAAGTGCTAATTGGACACCAGAATTTTTAAATGCTAGTTTGTGTACATAAATTCCCACACTGGAAGATATAATTCCTTTTTCCGGTATTAATTACAAGAAAACTGCTGCAAATTGGACACCAGAATTTTTAATATGCTAGTTTTGGTACATAGATTCCCACACGGGGAGATATAATTCCTTTTTACAGGAGTAAAAACGTGAGGCCTACTGTTTCTGGTCTAACTAACACCAGATTGATTAAATTGGCCTTTTTTTCACCAAAATTACAACACTGGACATTGTAATGCCTTTTTGCGGTATTAATTCCTTTTTACAGGAGTAAAAACGTGAGGCCTACTGTTTCTGGTCTAACTAACACCAGATTGATTATATTGGCCTTTTTTTCACCAAAATTGCAACACTGGACAATGTAATGCCTTTTTGCGGTATTAATTCCTTTTTACAGGAGTAAAAACGTGAGGCCTACTGTTTCTGGTCTAACTAACACCAGATTGATTAAATTGGAGTTTTTTTCACCAAAATTACAACACTGGACAATGTAATGCCTTTTTGCGGTATTAATTACAAGAAGACTGCTGCTAAGTGCTAATTGGACACCAGAATTTTTAAAATGCTAGTTTGTGTACATAAATTCCCACACTGGAAGATATAATTCCTTTTTCCGGTATTAATTACAAGAAAACTGCTGCAAATTGGACACCAGAATTTTTAATATGCTAGTTTTGGTACATAGATTCCCACACGGGGAGATATAATTCCTTTTTACAGGAGTAAAAACGTGAGGCCTACTGTTTCTGGTCTAACTAACACCAGATTGATTAAATTGGCCTTTTTTTCACCAAAATTACAACACTGGACAATGTAATGCCTTTTTGCGGTATTAATTCCTTTTTACAGGAGTAAAAACGTGAGGCCTACTGTTTCTAGTCTAACTAACACCAGATTGATTATATTGGCCTTTTTTCCCCCGAAATTACAACACTGGACAATGTAATGCCTTTTTGCGGTATTAATTCCTTTTTACAGGAGTAAAAACGTGAGGCTTACTGTTTCTGGTCTAACTAACACCAGATTGATTAAATTGGAGTTTTTTTCACCAAAATTACAACACTGGACAATGTAATGCCTTTTTGCGGTATTAATTACAAGAAGACTGCTGCTAAGTGCTAATTGGACACCAGAATTTTTAAAATGCTAGTTTGTGTACATAAATTCCCACACTGGAAGATATAATTCCTTTTTCCGGTATTAATTACAAGAAAACTGCTGCAAATTGGACACCAGAATTTTTAATATGCTAGTTTTGGTACATAGATTCCCACACGGGGAGATATAATTCCTTTTTACAGGAGTAAAAACGTGAGGCCTACTGTTTCTGGTCTAACTAACACCAGATTGATTAAATTGGCCTTTTTTCACCAAAATTACAACACTGGACAATGTAATGCCTTTTTGCGGTATTAATTCCTTTTACAGGAGTAAAACGTGAGGCCTACTGTTTCTGGTCTAACTAACACCAGATTGATTATATTGGCCTTTTTTCACCAAAATTACAACACTGGACAATGTAATGCCTTTTATGGTATTAATTCCTTTTACAGGAGTAAAACGTGAGGCCTACTGTTTCTGGTCTAACTTACACCATATTGATTAAATTGGCCTTTTTTTCACCAAAATTACAACACTGGACAATGTAATGCCTTTTTGCGGTATTAATTACAAGAAGACTGCTGCTAATTGGACACCAGAATTTTTAAAATGCTGGTTTGTGTACATAAATTCCCACACTGGAAGATATAATTCCTTTTCCGGTATTAATTACAAGAAAACTGCTGCAAATTGGACACCAGAATTTTTAATATGCTAGTTTTGGTACATAGATTCCCACACGGGAGATATAATTCCTTTTACAGAAGTAAAAACGTGAGGCCTACTGTTTCTGGTCTAACTAACACCAGATTGATTAAATTGGCCTTTTTTCACCAAAATTACAACACTGGACAATGTAATGCCTTTTTGCGGTATTAATTCCTTTTACAGGAGTAAAACGTGAAGCCTACTGTTTCTGGTCTAACTAACACCAGATTGATTAAATTGGCCTTTTTTCACCAAAATTACAACACTGGACAATGTAATGCTTTTTTGCGGTATTAATTCCTTTTTACAGGAGTAAAAACGTGAGGCCTACTGTTTCTTGTCTAACTTACACCAGATTGATTAAATTGGCCTTTTTTTCACCAAAATTACAACACTGGACAATGTAATGCCTTTTTGCGGTATTAATTACAAGAAGACTGCTGCTAATTGGACACCAGAATTTTTAAATGCTGGTTTGTGTACATAAATTCCCACACTGGAAGATATAATTCCTTTTTCCGGTATTAATTACAAGAAAACTGCTGCAAATTGGACACCAGAATTTTTAATATGCTAGTTTTGGTACATAGATTCCCACACGGGGAGATATAATTCCTTTTTACAGAAGTAAAAACGTGAGGCCTACTGTTTCTGGTCTAACTAACACCAGATTGATTAAATTGGCCTTTTTTTCACCAAAATTACAACACTGGACAATGTAATGCCTTTTTGCGGTATTAATTCCTTTTTACAGGAGTAAAAACGTGAAGCCTACTGTTTCTGGTCTAACTAACACCAGATTGATTAAATTGGCCTTTTTTTCACCAAAATTACAACACTGGACAATGTAATGCTTTTTTGCGGTATTAATTCCTTTTTACAGGAGTAAAAACGTGAGGCCTACTGTTTCTTGTCTAACTTACACCAGATTGATTAAATTGGCCTTTTTTCACCAAAATTACAACACTGGACAATGTAATGCCTTTTTGCGGTATTAATTACAAGAAGACTGCTGCTAATTGGACACCAGAATTTTTAAAATGCTAGTTTGTGTACATAAATTCCCACACTGGAAGATATAATTCCTTTTTCAGGTATTAATTACAAGAAGACTGCTGCTAATTGGACACCAGATGTTTTAAAATGCTAGTTTGTGTACATAAATTCCCACACTGGAAGATATAATTCCTTTTTCCGGTATTACTTACAAGAAAACTGCTGCAAATTGGACACCAGAATTTTTAATATGCTAGTTTTGGTACATAGATTCCCACACGGGGAGATATAATTCCTTTTTACAGGAGTAAAAACGTGAGGCCTACTGTTTCTGGTCTAACTAACACCAGATTGATTAAATTGGCCTTTTTTCACCAAAATTACAACACTGGACAATGTAATGCCTTTTTATGGTATTAATTCCTTTTACAGGAGTAAAACGTGAGGCCTACTGTTTCTGGTCTAACTTACACCAGATTGATTAAATTGGCCTTTTTTTCACCAAAATTACAACACTGGACAATGTAATGCCTTTTGCGGTATTAATTACAAGAAGACTGCTGCTAATTGGACACCAGAATTTTTAAAATGCTAGTTTGTGTACATAAATTCCCACACTGGAAGATATAATTCCTTTTTCCGGTATTAATTACAAGAAAACTGCTGCAAATTGGACACCAGAATTTTTAATATGCTAGTTTTGGTACATAGATTCCCACACGGGAGATATAATTCCTTTTACAGGAGTAAAAACGTGAGGCCTACTGTTTCTGGTCTAACTAACACCAGATTGATTATATTGGCCTTTTTTCACCGAAATTACAACACTGGACAATGTAATGCCTTTTTGCGGTATTAATTCCTTTTACAGGAGTAAAAACGTGAGGCCTACTGTTTCTGGTCTAACTTACACCAGATTGATTAAATTGGCCTTTTTTCACCAAAATTACAACACTGGACAATGTAATGCCTTTTGCGGTATTAATTACAAGAAGACTGCTGCTAATTGGACACCAGAATTTTTAAATGCTAGTTTGTGTACATAAATTCCCACACTGGAAGATATAATTCCTTTTCCCGTATTAATTACAAGAAAACTGCTGCAAATTGGACACCAGAATTTTTAATATGCTAGTTTTGGTACATAGATTCCCACACGGGAGATATAATTCCTTTTACAGGAGTAAAACGTGGGGCCTACTGTTTCTGGTCTAACTAACACCAGATTGATTAAATTGGCCTTTTTTTCACCAAAATTACAACACTGGACAATGTAATGCCTTTTGTGGTATTAATTCCTTTTACAGGAGTAAAAACGTGAGGCCTACTGTTTCTGGTCTAACTAACACCAGATTGATTAAATTGGCCTTTTTTTCACCAAAATTACAACACTGGACAATGTAATGCTTTTTTGCGGTATTAATTCCTTTTTACAGGAGTAAAAACGTGAGGCCTACTGTTTCTTGTCTAACTTACACCAGATTGATTAAATTGGCCTTTTTTTCACCAAAATTACAACACTGGACAATGTAATGCCTTTTTGCGGTATTAATTACAAGAAGACTGCTGCTAATTGGACACCAGAATTTTTAAAATGCTAGTTTGTGTACATTAGAGAAATTGGACAGTGGCTCACTAGGTATATCAATATACTATGGTGCTCTCCCCTGGCATCACCCAAGCCAAAAAAGTGGAAATGGATAAGATAAAGGATTGGGGGGCACTCATAAATATAGGGATCAGATGGACCCGAAATGAATGATAGATAGGGTAAATTTATTACAATACCGGTAACAAATATTTAAAACAATAATAATAAACACTAATAATAATAGTAAAATAGTTCACAAAGTACTAAAATCCACCATAGTAAATGCACCAGATAGTGGACTGTCCAGGAGTGATATCGTTCACTAAAGTGCAGGATGTAAGCCCAGATGAAGTAAGCGCATAAGTGGAATGCCCAGGTAAAAATGAGCGCATATGTTGGAATGAGCGCAAGATGTTATATAATCTTATAAGATGCCCATAGGGTACTATACCGCTTCCTGTAGTGTTCTTTAGACCGGACCGTGCTCGGCGTCCCGTGCTGGCTACTCGGTCCATGCGGCGTCTCACGTGACCGATTGAATCCACGTGACTAGCTAGATCACGTGACCGGCTGTATCCACGTGACTCTGACGTACTTGGAATAGGCGGAATTATCGCAGGTCCTAGGTAGAAGTGCGGTATTTCGCAGATCCTTGGTTATAGTGCAATTGGGCAGCACTTATTGTGAAGATTCCTTTCATACGAATGAGGGCAAATAGTTCATAAGTCCAGGACAATAGCAAGTAAACTTCTGGTGGACTGCAGACTGCACAACGCGTTTCGAGTCGCCTTCTTCAGTGGTGATGTCTGCAGACTAAGTGGGTCACCTTTATAAGGATTGCTTGATGAGAGTAATTTTCAAATGGTGAACCGGATTCCCATTCCAGAATGGGATTCCTCTCATTATAAAAGAGAAACGCACTATAACCGCAATGGTATCACATATATATAGAACATATAGTAAAAATCATATACACAAATTGTTATACTGGTGCAATACAATCTGAACATAGTAAATACTAAAATAAAAATAAGAGTAAAAATAAAATAATATGATAATCTCTATTCTACTCTATTTTATCATATTATTTTATTTTTACTCTTATTTTTATTTTAGTATTTACTATGTTCAGATTGTATTGCACCAGTATAACAATTTGTGTATATGATTTTTACTATATGTTCTATATATATGTGATACCATTATGTTATAGTGCGTTTCTCTTTATAATGAGAGGAATCCCATTCTGGAATGGGAATCCGGTTCACCATTTGAAAATTACTCTCATCAAGCAATCCTTATAAAAGGTGGCCCACTTAGTCTGCAGACATCACCACTGAAGAAGGGGCGTACCCCGAAACGCGTTTGGTGCAGTCTGCAGTCCACCAGAAGTTTACTTGCTATTGTCCTGGACTTATGAACTATTTGCCCTCATTCGTATGAAAGGAATCTTCACAATAAGTGCTGCCCAATTGCACTATAACCAAGGATCTGCGAAATACCGCACTTCTACCTAGGACCTGCGATAATTCCGCCTATTCCAAGTACGTCAGAGTCACGTGGATACAGCCGGTCACGTGATCTAGCTAGTCACGTGGATTCAATCGGTCACGTGAGACGCCGCATAGGACCGAGTAGCCAGCACGGGACGCCGAGCACGGTCCGGTCTAAAGAACACTACAGGAAGCGGTATAGTACCCCTATGGGCATCTAATAAGATTATATAACATCTTGCGCTCATTCCAACATATGCGCTCATTTTTACCTGGGCATTCCACTTATGCGCTTACTTCATCTGGGCTTACATCCTGCACTTTAGTGAACGATATCACTCCTGGACAGTCCACTATCTGGTGCATTTACTATGGTGGATTTTAGTACTTTGTGAACTATTATACTATTATTATTAGTGTTTATTATTATTGTTTTAAATATTTGTTACCGGTATTGTAATAAATTTACCCTATCTATCATTCATTTCGGGTCCATCTGATCCCTATATTTATGAGTGCCCCCCAATCCTTTATCTTATCTAGTTTGTGTACATAAATTCCCACACTGGAAGATATAATTCCTTTTTCAGGTATTAATTACAAGAAGACTGCTGCTAATTGGACACCAGATTTTTTAAAATGCTAGTTTGTGTACATAAATTCCCACACTGGAAGATATAATTCCTTTTTCCGGTATTACTTACAAGAAAACTGCTGCAAATTGGACACCAGAATTTTTAATATGCTAGTTTTGGTACATAGATTCCCACACGGGGAGATATAATTCCTTTTTACAGGAGTAAAAACGTGAGGCCTACTGTTTCTGGTCTAACTAACACCAGATTGATTAAATTGGCCTTTTTTTCACCAAAATTACAACACTGGACAATGTAATGCCTTTTTGCAGTATTAATTCCTTTTTACAGGAGTAAAAACGTGAGGCCTACTGTTTCTGGTCTAACTAACACCAGATTGATTAAATTGGCCTTTTTTACCAAAATTACAACACTGGACAATGTAATGCTTTTTTGCGGTATTAATTCCTTTTTACAGGAGTAAAAACGTGAGGCCTACTGTTTCTGGTCTAACTAACACCAGATTGATTATATTGGCCTTTTTTTCACCGAAATTACAACACTGGACAATGTAATGCCTTTTTGCGGCATTAATTCCTTTTTACAGGAGTAAAAACGTGAAGCCTACTGTTTCTGGTCTAACTTACACCAGATTGATTAAATTGGCTTTTTTTCACCAAAATTACAACACTGGACAATGTAATGCCTTTTTGCGGTATTAATTACAAGAAGACTGCTGCTAATTGGACACCAGAATTTTTAAAATGCTAGTTTGTGTACATAAATTCCCACACTGGAAGATATAATTCCTTTTTCCGGTATTAATTACAAGAAAACTGCTGCAAATTGGACACCAGAATTTTCAATATGCTAGTTTTGGTACATAGATTCCCACACGGGGAGATATAATTCCTTTTACAGAAGTAAAACGTGAGGCCTACTGTTTCTGGTCTAACTAACACCAGATTGATTAAATTGGCCTTTTTTCACCAAAATTACAACACTGGACAATGTAATGCCTTTTATGGTATTAATTCCTTTTACAGGAGTAAAACGTGAAGCCTACTGTTTCTGGTCTAACTTACACCAGATTGATTAAATTGGCTTTTTTTCACCAAAATTACAACACTGGACAATGTAATGCCTTTTGCGGTATTAATTACAAGAAGACTGCTGCTAATTGACACCAGAATTTTTAAATGCTAGTTTGTGTACATAAATTCCCACACTGGAAGATATAATTCCTTTTCCGTTATTAATTACAAGAAAACTGCTGCAAATTGGACACCAGAATTTTTAATATGCTAGTTTTGGTACATAGATTCCCACACGGGGAGATATAATTCCTTTTTACAGGAGTAAAAACGTGGGGCCTACTGTTTCTGGTCTAACTAACACCAGATTGATTAAATTGGCCTTTTTTCACCAAAATTACAACACTGGACAATGTAATGCCTTTTTATGGTATTAATTCCTTTTACAGGAGTAAAACGTGAGGCCTACTGTTTCTGGTCTAACTAACACCAGATTGATTAAATTGGCCTTTTTTTCACCAAAATTACAACACTGGACGATATAATGCCTTTTTGCGGTATTAATTACATGAGGACTGCTGGTATTTCAGAACACCGGAATTTTTAAAATGCTAGTTTTGCTAGATAATTTTCCCACACTGGGAGAAATATTGCCTAAGCCTTTTTACAGTATTAATTACAACAGGAGTGCTTCTTCTGCTCTAACACCAGAATAATTTTATTATTTCGGTGAAAGCTTTTTCTAATTTATATTTCTGGCACATAAAAAAAAAAATATTTCTGGCTGACAGTATTGGACTTGGCTGTAGTGGCACTGGCTAGCCTAGCTGGAACAGCACATTCATGGGATTTGCTATCCAAGTGGGTTACTTTCAGTTTCACCACTGATATATTAAATATCTTTGCAGTTAGTATGGGTGACACAAGCACAGCCAAACCCCTGATGTAGTATATCTATGAAAAAATCGACCATTACATGAGATTAATGGACGTTGTGGCAGCTTTTGCTGTAGCACCACAAGTCCCAAAATGGCCCCTGCCTATCAGCCCAGTAACATGTGCCAGAAAACGGTCTGCCCAGCCAGAAAAAAAATAGACTTTGACTGAGCAGCTGAATCGCTGTTGTTCTGATTCATAGGTGTAGATTTTTCACTTCTTTGGAGCTTTGGTTTAGACTCTGTGGCAGCTTGTACTGGCGCACCACAAGTCCCAAAATGGCCACCGCCGGTCAGCCCAGTTACATGTGCCAGTAAAAATTGCTCTGGCCAGTCTCAACAAAATAGTGACTTTCAGTGAACAGCTCAGCTGAGTTGTTCTGATGCACAGGTGTAGAAAGGTAGATCATTCAATCACTTCTTTATCCCTGCCTATCTCGCTCTCACAGAAGCTGCATCCTCTCCCTACACTAGTCAGAGCAGTGTGACGTGCGGCGCGACGTGACTCCAGCTTAAATAGAGGCTGGGTCACATGCTGCACTTGGCCAATCACAGCCATGCCATTAGTAGGCATGGCTGTGATGGGCTCTTAGGGCAAGAAGTAAAACGCTAGCTGATTGGCTGCTGTGCAGCCCTTCAGAAAGCGGGAAGTAATCGACGAACACCGGACCCGAACCCGAACTTTTTTGAAAATGTCCGGGTTCGGGTCCGTGTCACGGACACCCCAAAATTCGGTACGGACCCGAACGATTTTCGAACTGTTCGCTCAACACTATATACGACATCATGAAATAATAATTTTGTTCCTCTGAAGTACATTGAGTATCCAGCTATACTATTCTGAGCTCTGTACTTGCTCTGCCAAGGGAATGAGCTCTGTAGTTCTTCCATTGTCACTGAAAGTGCTTGATCTACAGAAACCAAATCTAAAACTCTTTATAGAAAAACATTTTTAATGGGAATTGCAGTTCATGTTAACACTGACATCAAGATAAACCCCTATTATTAGTTACATATGTTCCTAGTAAAACCCTGTAGACTTTAAGTCACGGATTTCCTTCAGTAGTTGTGCTTCTTTATAAAATGATTTGGGGTTTATGGATACAAGGTGAGGTTCTGAGACTGTCTTATTTGTAACCATGAGTCCTGTACAATTGGTCTGACTCTTTGCATTTCCACCTTGGAAGAGTGTAGACATTCCAAGTGATTCCAAGTGATAAGACATTCTTCAGATACATAAATGAAAAAAGGAAATTAAAAAAAGGAATTACCAAATTAAAAACAAAAGAAGGAAGGTATATGGAAGATGATAAAGAACTAACTGACTGCCTCAATGAATACTTCTGTTCAGTTTTTACAAAGGAAAATGAAGGAGAAGGACCTCCGTTAGGGTGAAAGACTAATGAATCCTTTGATGCATGTGTCTTTACAGAGGAAGAGGTTCTAAGTCAGTTGTCTTAAATTAATACAAATAAATCACAGGGGCCTGATGGGATACACCCAAAGCTATTAAAAGAGCTTAGAGGTGTACTAGCAAATCCATTAACAGATTTATTTAACCAATCACTGTTAACAGGTGTCGTCCCAGAAGATTGGAAATTAGCAAACGTTGTGCCAAATCACAAGAAAGGTAGTAGAGAGGAAATTGGGCGACTATAGGCCAGTAAGCCTGACATCAATAGTGGGGAAATTAATGGAAACCATACTCAAGAAGAGGATTGTGGAACATCTAAAACCCCATGGGTTGATTGATAAAAAACAGCATGGGTTTACTTCAGGGAGATCATGTCAAACTAATCTTATAGACTTTTTTGATTGGGTGACTAAAATAATAGATGGCAGAGGTGCAGTAGACATCGCTTATCTGAACTTTAGTAAGGCTTTTGATACTGTCCCGCATAGAAGGCTTATCAATAAACTGCAGTCTTTGAGCCTGGGCTCACATATTGTTGAATGGATTAGGCAGTGGCTAAAGGACAGAAAACAGAGGGTTGTAGTCAATGGAGTATATTCAGACCATGGTATTGTTACCAGTGGGGTACCTCAGGGATCTGTTCTGGGACCCATATTGTTTAATATCTTTATCAGCGAAATTGCAGAAGGCCTCAATGGTAAGGTGTGTCTTTTTGCTGATGACACAAAGATTTGTAACAGGGTTGATGTTCCTGAAGGGATACACCAAATGAAAAATGATTTAGGAAAACTAGAGGAATGGTCAAAAATCTGGCAACTAAAATTTAATGTCGATAAGTGCAAGATAATGCACCTGGGGCGTAAAAACCCAAGAGCAGAATATAAAATCAGTGATACAGTACTAACCTCAGTATCTGAGGAAAGGGATTTAGGGGTCATTATATCAGACGACCTAAAGGTGGGCAGACAGTGTCATAGAGCAGCAGGTAATGCCAGCAGAATGATTGGGTGTATAGGGAGAGGCATTAACAGTAGAAAGAGGGAGGTGCTCGTGCCACTCTACAGAGCACTAGTGAGACCTCATTTGGAGTATTGTGTGCAGTACTGGAGACCATATCTGCAGAAGGATATTAAAACTTTGGAGAGAATTCAGAGAAGAGCTACTAAACTAGTACATGGATTGCAGGACAAAACTTACCAGGAAAGGTTAAAGGACCTTAACATGTACAGCTTGGAAGTAAGAAGAGACAGAGGGGATATGATAGAAACTTTTAAATACATTAAGGGAATCATCACGGTAAAAAGGAGAGAATATTGAAAAGAAGAAAAACTGCTACAAGAGGACATAGTTTTAAATTAGAGGGGCAAAGGTTTAAAAGTCATATCAGGAAGTATTACATTACTGAGAGAGTAGTGGGCGCATGGAATAGCCTTCCTGCAGAAGTGGTAGCTGCAAATACAGTGAAGGAGTTTAAGCATGTATGGGATAGGCATAAGGCCATCCTTCATATAAGATAGGGCCAGGGGCTATTCATAGTATTCAGTATATTGGGCAGACTAGATGGGCCAAATGGTTCTTATCTGCCGACACATTCTATGTTTCTATGTAGACAGCTGTACATTGTTTCTCTCATCAGTCTGTACATTTAGACCAAATTGTATTTGCACTGTCACAGACTCACAGTATATATTAAAATGGAAAGCATAACAATGTTAATACACTATACTTTTTGTTTGTTTTATTTCTTTAATCGGGTGAAACTCCTAAGTTGTATTGGAATTGATGGGGATTTTTTTAATTGTCTGCATTATTTCTAATCAACTATTAAGAGACTTAGTTATGTTTTTTTTTTTTTTATGTATTAGAAACCCAGACAACTTGAAAATAAAAATAAAAATTTCACAAAGAAAATTTATGTTTTTTCTATTAAAAGTTATCCAGCCGATCGCTTTTGGTCTGATCACAATGAAGCAGTTATCATCTGGGGTGTTCCAACATTGCCAACGCACTCATAGAGGTGATCGCTTCATTATGATATGCAAGCCCCTTCACCACAACAAGGTAACGATCATGAAGGGGAATTGATACATGTATGTGCCTATTTTTTTGTTTTTACAGCCACAGTGCAGCACCAGAGGCCATAAAAATTAGGCATGTACACATGCCTGAAAAATTAGGTTTGTTGTTGCAGCCGCTGCTGTAGCAGCAGCCGGAAAATTCGATATTTTCCTGGCAGAAAGTGTAGTAAAACATTTGGGCCTTGAACCCTAGTTGGTGGCGGAGAAGTCACGCAAGTCATCCGGCATGCAGAGATTAAATACAGCAGCGTGGGGACCATTTTCGAGCCCAAGGCATCTAATCAGGCCATTTTTAGTCAAATGCAACCTCCACTGTCAGTCCTTTCGGTATCCATGCCTCATTCATCTTAATAAAGGTGAGGTATTGCAGACTTTTTTGACTTAGGCGACTTCTCTTGTCAGTGACAATACCTCCTGCTGCGCTGAAGGTCCTCTCTGACAGGACACTTGAAGCGGGGCAGGCCAGAAGTTCTATTGCAAATTGGGATAGCTCAGGCCAAAGGCCAAGCCTGCACACCCAGTAGCCAAGGGGTTCATCACTCCTCAGAGTGTCGATATCTGCAGTTAAGGAGAGGTAGTCTGCTACCTGTCGGTCGAGTCGAGTAGGACTTAAAAAGCTCTGCATGTCCTCCATCAACAACACGTCTGTAAAGCGTCCTGTCCTTGCCGGCGTGGTCGTTGTAGGAGGAGGATTACTGTCACCTCTTCCCCTGTTAGATTCCCGTTGTGCTGTGACTACACCCTTATACACCCTTATACGAGTAAAGCATACTTTTTAACTTGTTTTGGAAGTGCTGCATCCTTTTCAACTTCCAGGAATTTGGTAACATTTCAGCCACTTTCTGCTTATACCGGGGGTCTAGTAGCATGGCCACCCAGTACAGGTCGTTCTCCTTCAGCCTTTTTATACGAGGGTCCCTCAACAGGTATGACAGCATGAAAGACCCCATTTGCACAAGGTTGGATGCCGAGCTACTCATGTCCAGTTCTTCGTCCTCACTGATGTCATTGAAGGTCTGTTCTTCCCCCCAGGCACACACAACACCACGGGTCCAAGATAGCTGACAACAACGAGCACCTTGGGATGCCTGCTGTGGTTAGTCTTCCCCCTCCTCAAAGCCACTTTCCTCCTCTGACTCCTCAGACTCCTCTTCCAGCATTGCCGCAGGTCCAGCAAGCGATGATGATAAGGCTGTTTCTGGTGGTGATGGTGACCACAACTCATCCTCTGCACGCTCATCTACGTCCTGATCCAGCACTCTTCGCAGGGCACACTCCAGGAAGAAAACAAATGGGATGAGGTCGCTGATGGTGCCTTCGGTGCAACTGACTAGATATGTCACCTCCTCAAAAGGACGCATGAACCTACAGGCATTGTGCATGAGTGTCCAGTAATGTGGCAAA
The DNA here is from genome assembly GCA_033119425.1 of Bufotes viridis. Classification (NCBI taxonomy): domain Eukaryota; kingdom Metazoa; phylum Chordata; class Amphibia; order Anura; family Bufonidae; genus Bufotes; species Bufotes viridis. Next base: position 363,734,523 of record CM065591.1, on the reverse strand, counting down.
AAAATACCCAGCTCCGCAGAGGCTGTCCTAGCACCCCGGTCATATAAATACTCGTTGACAGCTTTTTATTGTTGGAGCAGGCGGTCGAGCATTAGGAGTGTTGAATTCCAATGTGTCGGGCTGTCGCAAATCAAGCGCCTCACTGGCATGTTGTTTCACCGCTGAATATCGTAAAAGTGCGCCATGGCCGTTTAGGAACGCCTGAAATGGCCACACACCTTCCTGGCCTGCTTGAGGACGTCCTGTAAGCCTGGGTATCTGCACACAAAGCGTTGTACAATCAGATTCAACACATGTGCCATGCACGGCACATGTGTCAACTTACCCAAATTCAATGTCGCCAACAGATTGCTTCTGTTGTCACACACCACTTTGCTGATCTCTAGTTGGTGCGGGGTCAGCCACTGATCCACCTGTGCGTTCAGGGCGGACAGGAAGGCTGGCCCGGTGTGACTCTCTGCTTTCAGGCAAGTCAACCCCAAGACGGCGTGACACTGTCGTATCCGGGATGTGGAATAGCCCCTGGGGAGCTGGGGGGGGGGGGGGTGCAGTTGATGATGTGGAGCAAGACGCAGCAGCAGAAGAGGACTCAGCCGAGGAGGTTAGCGAAGAGGATGGAGTAGGAAGAGTAGAGGAGGTGTCACCAACTCCGCTGCAGAGCCATGCATTTCATGCTTGGCAGCCATCAGCAGGTTTACCCAATGCGCAGTGTACGTGATATACCTGCTCTGACCATGCTTTGCAGACCAGGTATCAGTGGTAAGATGGACCCTTGCCCCAACACTGTGTGCCAGACATGTCATGACTTCCTTTTCTACAATAGAGTACAGGTTGGGGATAGCCTTTTGTGAAAAATAATTTCTGCCGGGTACCTTCCACTGGGGTGTCCCAATAGCTACACATTTTTTGAAGGCCTCAGACTCCACCAGCTTGTATGTTAAAAGCTGGCGGGCTAAGAGTTCCGTCAAGCCAGCTGTCAGACGCCGGGCAAGGGGGTGACTCTGTGACATTGGCATCTTACGCTCAAACATTTCCTTGACACCTGACTGGGGGCAGATGAGCAGGAACTGCTGAAGGTGAGAGGCGGAGTGGCGGGTGGTTGAGAGGGGGCAAAGAGGACAGCAGTGGTTGACGTGGCTGAGGATGCTGGACCAGGAGGAGGATAGTGGCTTTGAGTTTGTGTGCTGCTTGTACTCATGTGTTGATCCCATAGGCCTTCGTGATGTGAGATCATGTGCCTTCGCAAAACAGTTGTGTTGGACTTCCCACGACTCAGTTTCTTTTGACACAGGTTTCAAATGACATTGCTGTTATCAGAGGCAGACACACAAAAAAATGCCACACTGCTGTGCTTTGCAACGATGGCATTCTGGTGGTGGCAACAGCATGCGTTGATTGGCGTGCTGTCTGGCTGACCCCGAGTGCCGATACATGCTGTCTGACTTTGCCACTACCTCCTTGCGATGACCTCCCCCTGCTTCCAGCTTGTCTCCTCCTCTCTGTCTCCCCATCTGAACTTTCCCCCTGTTCTTCTTCTATTCGAGCGGGCATCCACGGACACATCGTCATCATCAACCACTTCACTTGTATCTGACAACTCAGCAAAGAAAGCAGCAGCGGGTACAACATCATCATCATCACACCGTACGTCCATGTGTGTAATGCTGCCTGACTGAGACATATCCCTGTTATCTACATCCTCTGACAATAATGGTTGCACATCACTTATTTCTTCAAACTGAGATGTAAATAAAAATAAATCCTATGACAGATCACATGAAGCGGCTGTGCTGCTAGTGTTGGTGGTGGAAGCGGGCCGGCGAGTACTAACTTGAGAGGTGCCCAAAGCTGAGCTGGAGGAGAATGGTGCGTCAAGGTTCCGAGCAGAAGCTGTAGAAGATTGGGTGTCCTGTGTAAGCCAGTTAACTATGTCCTCAGAATTTTTCGAGTTCAAGGTATGTGGCCAAAGGAAATAACAGCACCACGATGGCCCCTGCGGTGTGGCCTGCTTCTGCCTGCCTTTTTTTTATTTTATTAGTGGTACTATGCGTTCAAAGTACTGTGCCACCCGGTATGAGTGGTAGGGCACTGGCTGTGGGCACAGTACAGTCTGTGGGCCTGACACACACTGGCAGGCAACTAACCTTAGATTAAAGGGTAAAAATGAAATGCCTTATTTATCGGCAATATTAAACAAAGCGGATTGAGACAGCACCATCAAAGGTCATTGGACTAAAAGTCAATTTAGTGACGGTGCAGCGAGATGTCAGGTCCCGGCCTTAGAACGTATTCCAGTTTGATGAAGAAAATCGCAGCACTCCAACGTCTTGTAGTAAAAACTTCTTTATTCCACCTCAGAAGAGCGACGTTTCGACTTACTTGAAGTCTTTATCAAGGATAAAAATGTGTGACAAGTGGCAAACATATATACCCAGTTCATACAAACAATTGGGTGAGAGGTGGGCCAGCCTATCTCTCTTCATCATGTCATTCACAGTGCCAATACCATAGTTTAAATGTAACAGATCGCCCATTACATCAATTGGAAATATTCAACAAAAGAAACGCATACCTCAGCTAGTTTATGCATACATAAGGAAACTATAAGTGCGCACTGTAAATCTTCATATACAATGCGCATACTCCGATATCCTTTTTACATGCGGGACTCGGAGTGACTTCAATCGGGTGTCAGTCACGTGCTGGTCATGTGATCGGGCGCATCAGCCAGGTCCCGTCCCATCACGTGGGAAAGTCGGCACTCCATACGCAGAATGTATGGGCTGAGATGATGCATCAGGTTATATTGAAAATTTAAAATAAAAGACCAAAACAATCCATGTAATATTCATGTCCCTATATAATGTAGACCTTCCCCCCTTCTGATGGATGAGGGAGTGGTACTATGTGTCTGTTTTATCCCTTATGATGAGTGTTACACAAGGTACTGAGGTTGGGTTGGGAAACACCATACTCAGACCCAATTCAATGTTTGATTGATGTAATCGGAGTTTGGCACACCCCTCAGGACCGTCTTCTCTGGGGAACTTGCGCATTTATCTTGGCTGTCCCCTTTAACAACGGAGCTTTGAAGTGCATCTTTCCCTGCCCTTTTCTCCTGTTATGACTCCCATTGTACCACCGGGGGGCTCTGGTTAATATTTTGAGACTTTTTTACAGTCTTTGAAATTAGCCTGTTTCATACCCACACTGGTGTGTACATCCCTGTTAATATGTTAAATTTGTTAATATTTGGACCGCTTCCACCCTACAAAATCCATTATATAGGGATATGAATATTACATGGATTGTTTTGGTCTTTTATTTTAATTTTCCGATATAACCTGATGCATCATCTCAGCCCATACATTCTGCATATGGAGTGCCGGCTTTCATATGTGATGGGACCTGGCTGATGTGCTCGTTCACATGACCAGCACGTGACCGGCACCTGATTGACATCACTCCGAGTCCCGGAAGTAAAAAGGATATCGGAGTATGCGCATTGTATATGAAGATTTTCAGTGCGCCCCAATAGTTTCCTTATCTATGCATAAACTAGCTGAGGTATGCATTTTTTTAGTTAAATATTTTCAATTGATGTAATGGGCGATCTGTTCCATTTAAACTATGGTATTATGCTGCACTGGCAATGACATCATGAAGGGGGAGGGGTTGACCCACCTCTCACCCAATTGTTTGTATGCACTGGGTATATATGTTTGCCACTTGTCACACATTTTTATGCTTGATAAAGACTTCAAGTAAGTCGAAACGTCGCTTTTCTGAGGTGGAATAAAGAAGTTTTTACTACAAGATGTTGGAGTGCTGCGATTTTCTTCATCTAACTGGAATTATTTATCGGCAAGCTACTGTGCCACCCAGTATGAGTGGTGGGCACTGGCAGTGGGAACACTACAGTCAGTGGAAGTGGGCCTGACACACTCCGGCAGGCAACTAACCTTAGATTAAAGGGTAAAAATTAAATGCCTTATTTATCGGCAAGCTTCTGTGCAAACCGGTATGAGTGGTGGGCACTGGCAGTGGGCACACTACAGTCACTGGAAGTGGACCTGACACACACTGGCAGGCAACTAACCTTAGATTAAAGGGTAAAAATTAAATGCCTTATTTATCGGCAAGCTACTGTGCCACCCGGTATGAGTGGTGGGCACTGGCACCACGCCACAACAACCAGCACCACCAGCTGATATGGAACGTCTTAGCAGGAGGCAGAATTTCAGCAAAATGGTGGAACAGTATGAGTGCACACACCTACACGTACTGACTGTTGGGTTTGTCCCATTCAACTTTTGGGTCTCCAAATTGGGAACATGGCCTGAGTCTGCCCTTTACGCTTGGAAGTGATGGCCTGCCCTGCAGCCAGTGTATTGTCTGAACGTGTGTTCAGGGGCGTTATCACAGACAAGCGCAGCCACCCGTCCACAGCCAACGTGGAAAAACTCACATTCATTAAAATGAAACAAGCATGGATCCCAAAGGACTTGTCTGTACCTTGTGCAGAATACACATGTATACCAGCCTCACCCAGCCTTTGTTATACTACAGCACACTTTCTCTTTGTTTTCTTTTCTATATTTCTCAATGTTTTGGGGTCTACCCAAATTTAAAAAAACAAACAAACAAACATGCAAAACCAAAAACAAAACACAGTGTTGGCGACTCCCTCCTCCACCACCGCGTCCACCTACACTGCCACTTCCACCGCCTCCTAAACCTCCTATTCCACATGGACATCCTCCTCCCCCTAGTTCAATATTATTATTTTAAATTTTTATGTGATTTGTGTTATTTTAAATCATTTTCATATCCACATTTGTTTGCAGGGCAATTGTCCTGTTCATATCCCAATTTTGCTTCCTTTTGCAGCCATCTAACCCTTTCCATGACTTTTTTTAGAGCCATTTTAGTGCCCCAAAGTTCAGGCCGCAATTTACTTCAATGGGGCTCGGGTCAAGTTCGGGTCCCGAACCCGAACTTTGCATCAACGTTTGGCCTAACCCGGTGAACCCAAACTTCTAAGTGTCCGCTCAATTCTGCCCGTGAAGCTAAATTTCCTTGCTCTTAATGGTAGCAAATCTATTTAAAAAAAATATATATATATATATATATAAAAGCATACTCACCTAATCCATTTGTTTGCGGAGAAGCATTTGCGGCCAGCTTGATTGAAGATACAGCACAAAATCTTGGGCAGGGTGACATCTGATGTGACCACAACACCGCGCCAAGACAGTTTCAGCTGTCGGACCCACGACAATCTGATATTGACGACTAGGGATGAACGAATCAAAGCTGATGAAGTGGAATTCATTCCGAATTTCCGTAATTATTCGGTTTGCACCGAGTCCGAATTTCGAGGACCTTCCTATTAAAGCACCTGGTAAGTCCATCTAGTAAGAAGCATGCAGCAGTGTCTGTGGAGGAGGGGGCGCAGGGCTTCTGGGGTAACAATCTCATTGTAGCAGCCCTGCACTACCTGTACTGATGGTCACTGACCTGTGAGTCAGCTCTGTGTTTTCCCTGTGCTCTTTAGGCCTCTGTGTGAGCACCTTGTGTCCTGGGGCTCCCTTTGACTGCAGGGCACAACAAAATGACATGCTCGTGTGGTGCTTGTGACGTGGCTGTGCTGTGTTTAATTACCACATGGCTGTCTGGGCCATAGAGGGCTCTAGTTAAACTAATAAAGACAACATTGTTTAGGTGGTCTGCATTGTTAATGGGGGGAGGGGGCTCTACTTGTATGAGTGTTTAATAGAACAGGTTCAGTATACATCTATGTGGAGTCAGCTGACAAAGATGTAAATGGAGTGCGGTTCTTCTTGACGCTAACATCGACCTATAATGTTGAGTTCATACTTGAGTTATTTGGACAGTTTTGGCCCGTTACTGCCCAAATAAGTGAAGTGTGCAGTGATTCTAATAGCGACGCTTGTCACCTGCATGTCATACTGACTCACAGTATTATTTCACTATTAAAGCACACTCCCTATGCGTGTTACTGCAAGGCACAGTGTTCTACAGCCCTATATCTCTGCAGCCCAGAAATAGCAATTTTTTAACGCGACTTGCCACAAATAAATTCGGATCGAAGCAAATATTTTCTGCAAATTCGCCGAACTAGCCGGATCAAATTTTTGAGAAATTCGCTCATCTCTATTGATGACCTATCCTTAAGATCATCATCAATATTAAAAGCCTAGAAAACTACTTTAACTATAATTCTATAGAAAACTCACTTTATGTAAAACATAAAAATAATAGCATACAATACTCCCTGTAATATGCTACAGATGTTCAGCCAAAATCTATTACTTCTTTAAAAATTGTCCTAGCTTGATATATTAGCTTGTCATGCACCACATCTGCTTCCATTAGTCATTTTGCCATATGTTACTTTTTATAATTAGTCTAAGAGTTTACTTACTATCTCTATGAATAAAATAACAAACAGATTGCTTTTTACACTTTTTTTGTATTGTGAACAGTTTATTTGTATGCTGCTAACTTTCTTTTGCCATGGAGAAATGTGGTTACCTTACCACATCTATATTACATATTCCCCAACTTCCATTTGATGTCTGTACTGATGCAGGGGTGGCAAGGAATGTGATGATAATACTTGTGCTTTAATAAAACATAATACAGTCACATAGGTGTGGTTGAAATGTAACCCCTCAAGTTCAAACTTAGATAAACATCAATTATGTAAGCCAGACGATACATAAAACATAAAGCACAATTATTATCTGAGTTCCAGACTTGATTTAATGCGAATGATGCACATATTTTCCGAGATTGATCAAGGGAAATCATTAAAATGACCTATTAAAACTGTGTGTTGCCACTTATAAATTAAGGCATAATATGCTCTTTAATGAATATGCACCTACTGTAATTCTGTACAAAATATCTTATATTATATCTCTTTGTACCTGTGGATTCAACTGGATACAGAATAAAATTTTCAGCATTATCCAATAGATCAGTAAAGAACATATATGTTTAAAAGAAAAGAAAAGTTACCTCATGAAGTAATAAAGGGTTTCATTAACTTGTTGTTAAAAAATACTTGGTATTAATATAATCCATAATGGATATTAAAGTTTGTCTCCTTATTTTCAGACATCTTTTCAAAATATGCTTTTGTGTATGAACATGAGGAGAAGCACTTAATCTAAGCATTGTATGACTCTTATTTAGCATTTTTAGCAGTTTATCCAAAAGCAGGCTCCCTGTCTAATTATCAGCCTCCCTGAGTTAGTAGGTGAAGACTAGATGCTATGATGTCTACCATAGACTGCACAGGTGAGTCAGCTCCCAAACTCTCACTCCGAGCAGCAAAAAGCAGAATATACTATGACTAGAGATGAGCGAATCGAAGCTGATGAAGTGGAATTTGATCCGAATTTCAGGATAAATTTGATTCGCACCGAAGCCGAATTTCCTCTCACTTCGTGGTAACATATCACATTTTTTCCTAAAATGGCTGCTGCACGTGGGAGGACATAGAGAAAGGAACACTGGGAAGGCGGGATCTCCCATACTGACATGCATGCAGATAATCAGCAGCCAGCCAGCCCTGTGATGTCACAGCCCGATAAATACCCTCAGCCATCTTAGATTCTGCCATTTACCAGCGTACTTAGTGTAGGGAGAGACGTGTCTGCAGGCGCTAGGGACAATGATAGGAAAGACTTGATTATGGTGAAAAAAAGATTTATAAGTGCAGGGAAAGGATAGAGAGGAATCATTCCAGAGCATTTATGCAGAACGGGGTTCATTAGGGGAGGTTAGAAACTGGGTAATAGGAACAATTCTATTACACCTTGCTGCACTGACTGGGGATCCACATTTCCATTGTTTAGCTGTGTGATTCCAGCAAACTGTTGTTGTTATTGGGGTGTAAGTGCTGTTTGATACAGCCAATAATAAGGTTTATTACAAGGAAATATTTCTGCAGTATGTCTTTTTTGCCTTTGTGCGGTTCAGTTATAGGTTTTAAAGCCCTTTTTGCCATGTATTAGTGGCAAAAGAAAAATATATTTGCCCTTGTGCGGTGCAGTGATATATTCAAAAGTCCAGTTTGCCATGTATTAGTGGCGAAATAAAAATATATTCACCGTTCTGTGTTGCAATTATTAATTATTATTAATTATTATTAAGAAACGGGACATGGCTAGCTTGGTATTCAACCTTGTGCAAATGGAGATTTGCAGTTGTGCAAATCGACTGCTTGCGGTTGTTTGCGGAGTGTTAAACGGGGAGTTTGGTCTGTCAGAGTTTGGTCTCCCACTGTGAAGCGGGTGTAACCCTTACACTACCTGATCGATACAACATCATACCTGATTGTATACACACACTGAATGCTTTAAAGCACGTTATTCCAAACTATTTAGGAATGTTAGGTGATTTATGCACTTTATGGATTAAAACCCGACTCTGCGTCAACTACATAATTTTTCATGGGAGTTTTGCCATGGATCCCCCTCCGGCATGCCACAGTCCAGGTTTTAGTCCCCTTGAAACAACTTTTCCATCACTATTGTGACCATAAAGAGTCCCTGTGGGTTTTAAAATTTGCCTGTCTATTGTAGTCTATGGCGGTTCGCCCGTTCGCAAACATTTGCGGAAGTTTGCGTTCGCCAACGAAAATTTTTATGTTCGCGACATCTCTAGTGAGCTGCGGGGCCAGAGGACAGTGAATGCACCTTGCCCCGCAGCAATTGCCGTCCGTCCTCCCAGTCTGTCCCCGTTGACACATCGCATTCTGAGATATAAAATGTCAACATTTGCCCCAAAAGACGCAGAGGCATTTTTTCCCCATTTTTTTTTTGGGGGGGGGGGGGGAGAAGAGTGTCTTATGGGGCAAAAAATATGGTAATTTTTTAAATAAATTTATTAAATATTTAATACTAAATTGAACCAAAACTTAATTAAAATTCTAAGAAAGTAAACTTAAATTTGCAAATTAATTATTCCAATCTTTGAGGGAATTTCCCGGACAATCAATTTGCCAAGACTTTTGTAGTGGAGAATGTTTATTATTAAATCGTGTTTTAAGCAACACTTTATAGAGTTGAGAATTTTTTACCTTCTGTTCTGTCCCATATTCCCTATGTTGTTCACCTCCACAATTTCTTGTCATCATGCCACTCTATGGTCTCCTGATGCTGCCGCCACCTCCACACAGTCATTGTGCCACTCTGTGGCCTCCGCCTGATGCTGCTGCCGCCACCTCCACGCTCTCTCATTGTGCTACTTTGTGGTCTCCTCCAGATGCTGCTGCTGCCACCTCCACACGGTCCTTGTGCCGCTCTGTGGCCTCCTCATGCTGCTTCCACCTCACCACTATGTCATAGGGCCCTGTCATAGGGCCACTCTGTGTACTTCTCATGTTGTGGTCCCACCCTCCCCATGTCATGACTGGGCCACTATTTTGTTTTTCGGCCTGGCTGTCTGATCTGTCAGAAGGAAGGAAAAATGAGACGCACAGCGGATCTTGTCTGTATAGCAGCTGTAAGGCCTATATGGTCCCATCAGAATTGGCTTGTGATTTGGTAGCCAAAAGCTGGCATGGGTACAAAACACAGAAGACATGCAAATATTCAGTTCACATGTTATCTTCAAAGTAACATCAACCTGTAAGTCCGAGTTCATACTTGAGTTATTTGGTCATTTTTGGCCCCATGAGTGCCCAAATAAGTGAAGTGTGCAGTGGTTCTAAGAGCGATGCCTGTCATCTGCATGTCATACAGACTCACGGTATTATTTCCCTACCACAGCAAACTCCCTATGCGTGTTACTGCAAGGCACAGTGTTCTACACCACAATAAAGGCTCTCTGCAGCCAGGAAATAGCCCTTTTTTAACGTCATTCGCCACAAATCTTTTCTGATCAAACCAAATTTTTCCCCAAAAATTCGGCGAACAGGCGAATCGAATTGTTTAAAAATTTGCTCATCTCTATGTATGACATTATAGAGAAGTACTAAAAAGTATCGATGTGAATAAAACTTGCACTTGAACCTCTACTAAGTGCAGCAGCTTCTGGATGTTTCTCTCCCTGGTTCCTTCTCAGCTCCATTTTCTCCTTTGTCTTACTCTCTCCATAGAATTATTGAGCAGAAAATGTTTGTAGTCTCTTTACAGCTGCTACTTCCTTCTCCAACCCCTTTGCTTTACATAGACTATAATGAGCATCATGTGCTTTAATCCTATAGTGAGATGACAATCAAAACAAAACAAAAACACAACCTCGAGTGTCCTAACCTAGACAGTAGTCACTCAGCAAGATGGTCAATCTCAACAGTTTTCTTGTGCATCGTACACCAAGTATAGACGACTTATAGAGGTGAGTCGTCTATACTTGGTGTACGATGCACAAGAAAACTGTTGAGATTGACCATCTTGCTTGAGTAGAATTGTTACTAGCCATATTGTCTATGGGCCGGTATGGCATGACTTACTTGGTCATGCTAGAGACAGTAGTATACTCTTTGTGGCATTATTAGCATTGATGATTTTTCCTTCTGCTCATGCTGTATGCAGACTCTCACTCTATTTATTTATAATTAATTAATAACATATGTACACCTTGTGTGATCTGTACACATGTATTTTACCATCCAATAATCATGTATTTCTCAATTGTATGTAGTGTAATCATGACCTGGGCCACTGGGATGGCGTTTTCTGTCCCCTATCCCCCTTTTTTAACATCTATTTATTTATATTATGTGACAATAAAGATATATATATTTTTCTAAATTTGGAAAGTTGCGAGATGACAATCTGCCTTGGGAGACCAAGATAGATTTAGAGATAAAATTAAAGTGAGATGGAAAGGAGGCATTATTTTCTATTAAGATTAGTGATGATCGAGCACCAACGTATTCGAGTGTTCAGGTGTAAGGCCGAGCACCCGAGTATGATGGAAGTCAATGGGAGTCAACCAGGCACCCCCGCTCTGAAGATGGGAGGGTGCCTGGTCTATTGGAAAAAGTCTGAAAGTGACAGAAACACCACTGAAATGGATCAGGAACAGCATGGGGACGATGTCTGGATGCATCTTGGACTCCCAGGTCGCTGCTGGGAACTATCCTGTCACTTTAACAGACTGACAAAAATACGCACCAGCCCCCCCCCCCCAAAAAAAAAAAAAAAGGTTCACAAAAAAATTGTTAGGAAATATTCTTTCCTGCATTTTCAATTGTATATTAAGTGCAAGAGCTGCAAAAAAGTACAACAAGCCAGAGGCACTCCGAAACAGCCTGTTTATCACATAAATGAGGGCCTCATTCACATTGTGGTACAATTGTTCAGGTAGTTGGACTCCTACACTCATAAAGCCTGTTCACTAAGTGAAAGGGCTGCTAAAAATTAGAAGGACCCGGCACTGCAAAACACCCTTTGTTACACATAAAAGAAGGGCATCATACACACCATTGAAAAATTATCATTGATTGCCTGCTGGCGACCCTCCAAAACATTAGGAGCAAGGTCCTGCTGTTGACCCTCGAAAACAATAGGGGCAATGGCCTGCTGCTGAGCATTGCAAGAAATGATGGGCAAGTGACTGCTGCTAAGCTGACCCTTTAAATTATTGTAGGTGAGGGCCTGCATGTGAGCTGACCCTCCCTGAGGAGTGACATGAGGAGATCTTGTGCACTGATTCCCAAACTCTTCAGCATCCACAGTCAGAAGAAGATGATGGTGGGAAATGGCAATAAGTGTTTCATGAGGTGGATGATGCAGATGAGATACAGTTGTCAATAAGTGAGGGTCTTGTTAGGTCAACAACACAAGTCAGGAGGATGAACCGAGTGAGGAAGTGGAAAATGGGGTGGTGGACGATGACATCACTTTCCCAACCTGTAAGGTGGCAAGCCAAACGAGGACAGCAGCACCTACAGGCCATAGCACTAAATGCATACCTTTAAAAATTGCAGGCCTTAGAAATGTTGCCATTTATGCCTGTAGACACTGAGGCTTTTCTGCGCCTCATGGCGGCAGACGTCCCTCGTTACTCAGTCACCAACCACCACTATTTTTCTCAGTGTGCTGTCCCAACATTACACTAGCAATTGTGTCCTGTAACATCACCCGTGCCTTGACCCAACACAGTTATTGGGAAGGTCCACCTAACGACTGACACACGGACAAGTGCTTTTGGCTAGGGACGCTACATTTCCATGACGGCATACTGGGTGAACCTTGTGGAGGCCGGCAGCTAGTCGTACCCTGGGATTGCACAGGTGCTACCGACCCCAAGGATTGCGGACCCCCATTCCATCAGGATTTTCACCACCACCTACATTAGTTATAGCAAACCCCTCTTTTCCTACTCCTACTCCACTTCCACCTCTAAAATCTCATCTTGCAGCACCAGTCAGCCATCAGTCAGTAGCTGGAAGCAGTGTAGCACGGCAGTGGGGAAGCGGCAACAGGACGTGCTGAAACTCATTTGCTTAGGTGACAAACAGCACACCATTGCAGGGCTGTGGCAGGGTGTAAGGGAACAGACTGAGCTGTGGCTCTCGCCTCTCAACCTACAACCAGGCATGGTTGGTTGTTGTGTCTGATAATGGCCGTAATTTGTTGGCAGCTTTGGAGCTTGGCAAGCTCACACACATGGCAGTCATACAGCATATATGTCTCATGCACAACAAACATCCCAAACTTATACATTAATATAACTAAAAACATAACACACAAGAGTGGAGGTAAACCAATGGCAAGCCCTGTTAAATAACTCATAAATAACCAAATAACCATAACATATTTTACAACCATAATAACAATAATAATACCAACAATAATACAACCACAAACCATAATAATAATTGAACAGAATGTCATTGTGGATAAATTTACAGCTGACAATGCTGGCAGCAGAGTACGTAATTCCTTGTGCAACCCAGGAGGGAGATGAGGGGAACAGACAGCAGTTCCAACAGAGGCAGGACAACATTCTCAAAGGCCTGGCACAGTTTTATGACACCACACCAGCACCCTCACCCTGATGTGCTTCCTAGTGTCACAAGGCAGGAAAAATTTTGGAAGATGGTGAAGGAGTACATTGTAGACCGTGTCAGCGTCCTCAGTGATCCCTCTGTGCCTTACAACTATTGAGTGTCCAAGCTGGACACGTGGCACAAACTGCCATTCTATGCATCAGAGGTGCTGGTCTGCCCTGCCGCCAGCATTTTGTCAGAGCAGGAATTTAGTGTTGCTGGGGGCATAATAACTGATAAGCGCATCAGTCTTTCAACTGAAAATGCTGACAGGTCGACTGTTATAAAAATTAACAAGGCCTGGATTGCCCCTGACTTCTCTACTCCTCCATCATATCATCATGCTTTTTAAGCTGCCCTACGCTCATAATGTTTTTTAGGTTCAGATCACCTGCAGGCCCTCACATATAATGTTTAACAGGGTCAGCTCACCTGCAGGACCTCACATATAATGCTTTACAGGGTTAGCTCACCTGCAGGCCCTCATATATACTGTTTCACAGGGTCAGCTCACCTGCGGGCCCTCGCAATTCATGTTTTTTAGGGTCAGCTCACCTGCAGGCCCTTATATATAATGTTTTAGAGGGTCAGCTCACCTGCAGGCCCTCACAGATAATGTTTAACAGGGTCAGCTCATCTGCAGGCCCTCACATATAATGTTTTTTAGGGTCAGCTCACCTGCAGGCCCTCACAAATGATGTTTTAGAGGGTCAGCTGCCCTGAAGGCACTAGCAAATGATGTTTTAGAGGGTCAGCTGACCTGAAGGTATTCGCAAATGATGTTTTGTAGGGTCAGCTGACCGGAAGGCCCATAGAAATAATATTTTTTAGGGTTATCACACCTGGAGGCCCTCAGCTACATTCTTTTACTCCGTGTCATTGTGCACAGGGCCACGGCCTCTGCATGCACCATAAGCATCACAACCATTTCCACAGCATTTACTGGCCGTCTTTTTAATATTAAATGTTATAATGCTTAAAAGTATGTCACACGTACAGTAGCGTAGGATTTGTAAGTGTATGCGCCAATAAGTTAAAAAAGGTATTTTGGATGTGCACACATTACACAGGAAATGTAGCCCTGATAATGTCAGAGACTAGCATACACCATCTACAGATAAAGTACAGTATATGTCAGTGATAGGTATTAAACGCACACACAGTAGATGTGGAAAAAATTATTTAAATTTGCTCTACAGACACTGTTTTCTGATGTAGTCTAGAATTTGTTACATGAAGACACACAGTATAGACACTACATTATGCCCAGATTATTTAAATTTGTGCTACAGATACTGATTTCGGATGCAGGACATTATATCTCACAGAAACCCACAGAATATGGACACTATATTAGGCCCAGATTATTCTAATTTGCAATACAGACACTGTTTGCAGATGTAGTACAGTATTGGTTACAGAACACCACAGATTATGGACACTATATTAGGCCCAGATTATTGGAATTTGTAATATAGAAACTGTTTTCTGATTTAGTCCAGAATTTGTTACATGAAGACACACAGTATAAACACTACATTATGCCCAGATTATTTAAATTTGTGCTACAGATACTGTTTTCGGATGCAGGACATTATATCTCACAGAAACCCACAGAATATGGACACTATATTAGGCCCAAATTATTCTAATTTGCAATACAGACACTGTTTGCAGATGTAGTACAGTATTGGTTACAGAACACCACAGATTATGGACACTATATTAGGCCCAGATCATTGGAATTTGTAATATAGAAACTGTTTTCTGATGTAGTACAGTATATGTAACAGAACACCACAGATTATGGACACTATATTAGGCCCAGATTATTGGAATTTGTAATACAGACACTGTTTGCAGATGTAGTACAGAATTGTTTACAGAACACCACAGATTATGGACACTATTTTAGGGGTCAGTACAGAGATCTCTACCATCATTTATTTATCCCCAGGACTGTGACTGTGACGAGGGGACATCCTCTGCGTCTGGAGGAAAGAAGGTTTGTACACAAACATAGAAAAGGATTATTTACGGTAAGAGCAGTAAGACTATGGAACTCTCTGCCTGAGGAGGTGGTGATGGTGAGTACAATAAAGGAATTCAAGAGGGGCCTGGATGTATTTCTGGAGTGTAATAATATTACAGGCTATAACTACTAGAGAGGGGTCGTTGATCCAGGGAGTTATTCTGATTGCCTGATTGGAGTCGGGAAGGAATTTTTTACTCCCCTTAAGTGGGGAAAATTGGCTTCTGTCTCACAGGGTTTTTTTCTGCCTTCCTCTGGATCAACTTGTATGAAAAAGGGCGAACTGGATCTTATATACTATATTACTATGTTACTATGTATATTAGTCCCAGATTATTGGAATATGTAATACAGACACTGTTTGCAGATGTAGTTCAGTATTTTTTACACAAAGCCACACACTATGGACACTAGATATGGCCCAGATTAGTAAAGACACAGTCTGTGCATTACATACAGTATGTCACTAATAGGTATAAAATAAAAATATTCTGCTGCTGTCAAGCACACACAATAGTCCTTAAAAGGACTCTGGGGTCTTTGAAAAGATTTTGGTAGTAAAAACAGCAAATTTCCCTCCCTGCACTATCTGTCCCTTCTAAAGCACTGTCCCTGAGACTGCAGGAGGTAAATAGATTGCAGCTCTAAAACACACACACACAGTAGTCCTTAAAATGACTTTTGGGTCTTGGAAAAGCTTTTTCAGAATAAAAACTGTGAAATTTGCTCCCTACTCTGTCTTTCCCTTCCTTCGCTCTGCTCTCCCTGTCTATGTCTGAGCCGAACATGCTTCATCGGGTGCTATATAGCACCCAATTACGCGTTCCGGCCAGCCAATCACTGTAATGCCAGCAGCCAACATGGCTACTGGCATTACAGTGAGGGCAGTACTTAATGGCTGCTTAAAACTGGCAAAACGTGTGTGGCGGAGACGCTAGCATTGCGCTCGAGCACATGCGGTACTCTGTCCAGTACCGCCATGTGCCAAGCATAGAGAACAGATATTCAACCGAGCATGCACGCTCATCACTAATTCAGATATATTGCACAGTTTCTTACATTTGCTTTAGGAATGAGCTAAGCGAGCTCAAAAAATAGTTTTAATACTGTATGGAAATTAGTCTGTGTACAGCATTACAATGTATGGTAGTTCCGCATGGGATTTGATTTTTCATCTCAAAACTTGGTTCCGAAGTCGGCTCCGGTACCGAGTTACCAGACGACTTTAGATATCTGTTTTAAAATGGTTTTCAAATTTAAAAATCAAATGCCGAAGTCCTCGTCAGAGCCCATACATTTTACTGCTGTATGGAGACAGATTTCTGTATAGCATTAAAACGAAGTTTTGAACAAAGCAACTTTGGATCTAGGATCCAAAGCTCACTTTGCTCATCCCTAATTAATTAGTATTATTCATTTATTCAAAATTTATGCCATTTTCATTTTGGTAACTTTTTATTTTCCTATAACTGGAAAGATGTAGATTTTTTTTTTATATTTTTTTTTAATTTCTAAATAGCACAAAGTGCATGTCACAGTGAAGTTTGCTTCCTTGCTAAAGCCTTCACGTGTGTGGCCTGTGAATCTGTGTACTCCCTGTGTCCCTGTGTGCAGTTCTTTGGCGCTGTTGCCGTGCAGGCTGGCTGCAGGTCCTCTTGTGCAATGGCCGCAGGCTTTCTACTGTGTTTGCTGGTTGCTTGGGAATGCGTGCTATGTAAATACTCTTTTACTTGTTGGTGTCTGATTCATTTGAGGCTAACTTTCCCTGTTCTTTCTGGGTGTGTCTGCTAAGGCCTCTTTCACATCTGTATTGTGAGGATCCGGCGTGCACTTCCGTTGCCGGAAAGGCCCGCCGGATCCGTCACAACTAGAGATGAGCGAACACCTGGAAGTTCGGGTTCGGGAAGTTCGGCCGAACTTCCCGAAAATGTTCGGGTTCGGGATCCGGACTCGACCCGAACTTTATCCCGAACCCAAACCCCATTGAAGTCAATGGGGAACCGAACTTTTAGGCACTAAAAAGGCTGTAAAATAGTCCAGGAACGGGCTAGAGGGCTGCCAAAGGCAGCAAAATGTAGGTAAATCCCCTGCAAACAAATGTGGATAGCGAGAAGGCCACTTTCAGTTATTTCGGCCCCAGCACCCAGACAGAGGAGAGAGGTCCCACAGCAAGGAATCATGCGTCATATCACCCACCACCGGAGAAGGCCACTTTCAGTTATTTCAGCCCCACCACCCAGACAGAGGAGAGGTTCATTCAACTTTGGGTTGCACCGCAAGATCATGGTAAAGTTAAAAAAATGAGGATTCAATAAAGAAGTGCCCCGGAGTACAAGAATACATGGTTGAGGGGGAGGCAGTCATAAATGTCTATTCTGCACAAGGGAGGGACAGGTCCTGTGGGATCCATGCCTGGTTCATTTTTATGAACGTCAGCTTGTCCACGTTGGCTGTAGACAGGCGGCTGCGTTTGTCAGTAATGACGCCCCCTGCCATGCTGAATACACGTTCAGACAAAACGCTGGTCGCCGGGCAGGCCAGCACCTCCAAGGCATAAAATGCTAACTCTGGCCACGTGGACAATTTGGAGACCCAGAAGTTGAATGGGGCCGGACCATCAGTCAGTACGTGGAGGGGTGTGCAGACGTACTGTTCAACCATGTTAGTGAAATGCTGCCTCCTGCTAACACGTTCCGTATCAGGTGGTGGTGCAGTTAGCTGTGGCGTGGAGACAAAACTTTTCCACATTTCTGCCATGATAACCCTGCCCTCAGAGGAGCTGGCCAAGACACAGCTGCGTTGGCGACCTCTTGCTCCTCCTCTGCCTTCGCCTTGGGTTTCCACCTGTTCTCCTTTGACATTTGGGAATGCTCTCATGAGCGCGTCTACCAGCGTGCGCTTGTACTCGCGCATTTTCCTATCACGTTCCAGTGCAGGAAGTAAGGTTGGCACATTGTCTTTGTAGCGGGGATCCAGCAGGGTGGCAACCCAGTAGTCCGCACACGTTAAAATGTGGGCAACTCTGCTGTCGTTGCGCAGGCACTGCAGCATGTAGTCGCTCATGTGTGCCAGGCTCCCCAGAGGTAAGGACAAGCTGTCCTCTGTGGGAGGCGTATCGTCATCATCCTCCGTATCCCCCGAACCATGCACCAGTGATGGGCCTGAGCTGTGTCAGGTGCCACCCCGCTGTGAACCTGCTTCATCCTCATCCTCCTCCACCTCCTCCTCATCCTTCTCGTCCTCCAGTAGTGGGCCCTGGCTGGCCACATTTGTACCTGCCCTCTGCTGTTGCAAAAAACCTCCCTCTGAGCCACTTCTAACAGACTGGCCTGAAAGTGCTAAAAATGACCCCTCATCCTCCTCCTCCTGGGCCACCTCCTCTTCCATCATCTTTCTAAGCGTTTTCTCAAGGAGACATAGAAGTGGTATTGTAACGCTGATAACGATGTTATCGCCACTGGCCATGTTGGTGGAGTACTCGAAAGAGCGCAAAAGGGCACACAGGTCTCGCATGGAGGCCCAATCATTGGTGGTGAAGTGGTGCTGTTCCGCAGTGCGACTGACGCGTGCATACTGCAGCTGAAACTCCACTATGGCCTGCTGCTGCTCGCACAGTCTCTCCAGCATGTGCAAGGTGGAGTTCCACCTGGTGGGAACGTCGCATATGAGGTGGTGAGCGGGAAGGCCGAAGTTCCGCTGTAGCGCAGACAGGCGAGCAGTGGCAGGATGTGAACGCCGGAAGCGCGCACAGACGGCCCGCACTTTATGCAGCAGCTCTGACATGTCCGGGTAGTTGTGAATGAACTTCTGCACCACCAAATTCAGCACATGTGCCAGGCAAAGGATGTGCATCAAACCGGCTAGTCCCAGAGCTGCGACGAGATTTCGCCCATTATCGCACACCACCAGGCCAGGCTTGAGGCCTACCGGCAGAAACCACTCGTCGGTCTGTTGTTCAATACCCCGCCACAGCTCCTGCGCGGTGTGGGGCCTGTCCCCCAAAAATATGAGTTTCAGAATGGCCTGCTGACGTTTTCCCCGGGCTGTGCTGAAGTTGGTGGTGAAGGTGTGTGGCTGACTGAATGAGCTGGTGGAAGAAGAGGAGGAGGAAGCCGAGTAGGAGGAGGAGGCTACAGGAGGCAAAGAATGATGCCCTGTGATCCTTGGCGGCGGAAGGACGTGCGCCAAGGAACTCTCTGCCTGGGGCAAAGTCGCCACTACATTTACCCAGTGTGCAGTTAGGGAGATATAGCGTCCCTGGCCGTGTTTACTGGTCCACGTATCTGTGGTTAGGTGGACCTTGCCACAGATGGCGTTGCGCAGTGCACACTTGATTTTATCGGATACTTGGTTGTGCAGTGAAGGCACGGCTGTCTTGGTGAAGTAGTGGCGGCTGGGAACAACATACTATGGGACAGCCATGGACATCAGCTGTTTGAAGCTGTCTGTGTCCACCAGCCTGAATGACAGCATTTCAAAGGCCAGTAGTTTAGAAATGCTGGCATTCAGGCCCAGGGATCGAGGGTGGCTAGGTGGGAATTTACGCTTTCTCTCCAAGGTTTGTGAGATGGAGAGCAGAATGCTGCCGTGTGACATGGTGGAGATGCTTGGTGACGCAGGTGGTGGTGTCTGTGGCACATCCTCTGTTTGGTGGGCGGCAGGTGCCAACATTACTCCCGAGGCGGAGGAAGAAGCAGAGGCAGCAGCATAAGAGGGAGCAGGGGGAGCCAGAGTGAGTTCCTTGCTTTTAAGGTGTTTACTCCACTGCAGTTCATGCTTTGCATGTAGATGCCTGGTCATGCAGGTTGTGCTAAGGTTCAAAACGTTAATGCCTCGCTTCAGGCTCTGATGGCACAGCGTGCAAATCACTCGGGTCTTGTCGTCAGCACATTGTTTAAAGAAATGCCATGCCAGGGAACTCCTTGAAGCTGCCTTTGGGGTGCTCGGTCCCTGGTGGCGGTGGCCAGTAGCAGGCGAGCTCTCTTGGAGGCGGCTTTTCTGCTTTTGCCCCCTGCTCCCTCTTTTGCTAGTCTCACCACTGCCTCTTCCTCTGAACTATGAAAGTCAGTGGCACAACCTTCATTCCATGTGGGGTCTAGGACCTCATCGTCCCCTGCATCGTCTTCCACACAGTCTTCCTCCCTGACCTCAGTGACAGACTGATGGGCTTGGTTTTCAGGCGCCACCTGTGCGCTTTCTGCAGAAGACTGGGTGGAAGATAATGTTGTGAACGTGCTGGATCCACTGTCGGCCACCCAATTGACTAGCGCCTGTACCTGCTCAGGCCTTACCATCCTTAGAACGGCATTGGGCCCCACCAAATATCGCTGTAAATTCTGGCGGGTACTGGAACCTGAGGTAGTTGGTTCACTAGGACGTGTGGCTGTGACAGAATGGCCACGTCCTCTCCCAGCACCAGAGGGTACACTAACACCACCACGACCGTGTCCGCGTCCCTTACTAGATGTTTTCCTCATTGTTACTGTTCAGCAAGCACCACAATAAGAAAAAAAATATTTGGCCCAATGTATTGATTTCAAATTCAGGCCTTTTTTTTACAGGCACCTAACACTATCTGCCTATTTATTTATGTAGCGTATTACACTAATCCAGGCACAGCAGTAACCACTGATTTAGGGGAATATCTCTTTTAGGGCTAGTATTTAGGCCCTGGATGAAAGGTATCCTTATATGAACAGATTTACACTTGGAGATACACAGTAGCTTGAGAAAAAATATGTAGGATTATGCCTTCAGCGATTGTATTTTAACACTTTATATAATATACCCTTTAACGGACAGAAATACAATGGGAGATGCACGGTAACGTGTGAAGTTAACCGCTTCAGCCCCCCTAGCTTAAACACCCTTAATGACCAGGCCACTTTTTACAATTCCGCACTACACTACTTTCACCGTTTATTGCTCCGTCATGCAACTTACCACCCAAATGAATTTTACCTCCTTTTCTTCTCACTAATAGAGCTTTCATTTGGTGGTATTTCATTGTTGCTGACATTTTTACTTTTTTGCCATTAATACAAATTTAATGACATTTTTGCAAAAAAATGACATTTTTCACTTTCTGTTGTAAATTTTTTTAAAAAAAACTACATTTATATATAAATTTTTCTCTAAATTTATTGTTCTACATGTCTTTGATAAAAAAAAGTCCAATAAGTGTATATTTATTGGTTTGGGTAAAAGTTATAGCGATTACAAACTATGGTGCAAAAAAGTGAATTTTGGCATTTTGAAGCAGCTCTGACTTTCTGAGCACCTGTCATGTTTCTTCAGGTGCTAGAATGTCAGGATAGTATAAATACCCCCCAAATCACACCATTTTAGAAAGAAGACACCCCAAAGTATTCGCGGAGGGGCATGGTGAGTTCATGTATCATTTCATTTTTTTTCACAAGTTAGCGGAAAATGACACTTTCTGAGAAAAAAAAAAAAAAAAAGTTTCAATTTCTGATAACTTCTGGCAAAAAAATAAAATAAATCTCAGACGGACTCACTATGCCCCTCAGTGAATACCTTGGGGTGTCTACTTTCCGAAATGGGGTCATTTGTGGGGTGTGTTTACTGTTCTGGCATTTTGGGCGGGGCTAAATTGTGAGCCGCCATGTAAAACCTAAAGGTACTCGTTGGATTTTGGGCCCCTTTGCGCACCCAGGCTGCAAAAAAGTGTCACTTATGTGGTATCTCCGTACTCAGGAGAAGTAGGGCAATGTGTTTTGGGGTGTATTTTTACATATACCTATGTTGGGTGAGAGAAATATCTGTGTACATTGTCAACTTTGTATAAACAATTTTAAAAGTTGTCGTTTACAGAGATATTTTTCACACAAAGTATGGGTATATATAAAAATACACCCCAAAACACATTGCCCTACTTCTCCTGAGTACGGCGATACCACATGTGTTCCACTTTTTGCAGCCTGGGTGCTAAAGGCCCTAAAACCAATGAGTACCTTTAGAGATTTCACAGGGCATTTTTACGCATTTGGATTCCAGACTTCTTCTCACGCTTTAGGGGCCCCTAAAATGCCAGGACAGTATAAATACCCCACATGTGACCCCATTTTGGAAAGAAGACACCCCAAGGTATTCTGTGAGGGGTATGGTGAGTTCATGTAAAATTTTATTTTTGTCACAAGTTAGTGGAATATGAGACTTTGTAAAAACAAAATTAAAAAAATATATATCAATTTCCGCTGACTTGTGCCAAAAATAAAAATTCTGTGGACTCACCATGCCCCTCACGGAATACCTTGGGGTGTCTTCTTTCCAAAATGGGGTCACATGTGGGGTATTTATACTCACCTGGCATTTTAGGGGCCCCTAAAGTGTGAGAATCCAAATGCATAAAAATGGCCTGTGAAATCCTAAAGGTACTCATTGGTTTTAGGGCCCCTTTGCACCCAGGCTAAGAAAAAGTGTCACTCATGTGGTATCGCCGTACTCAGGAGAAGTAGGGCAATGTGTTTTGGGGTGTATTTTTACATATACCCATGCTATGTGTGAGAAATATCGCTGTAAACGACAACTTTTTACATTTTTTTATTCAAAGTTGTCAATTTACAGAGATATTTCTCTCACCCAGTATGGGTATATGTAAAAATACACCCCAAAACACATTGCCCTACTTCTCCTGAGTATGGCGATACCACATGTGTGACACTTTTTTGCAGCCAAGATGGGCAAAGGGGTCCTAATTCCAATGAGTACCTTTTAGGAGGGCATTTTTACGCATTTTAATTCTCACACTTTAGGGCCCCTAAAATGCCAGGGCAGTATAAATACCCCACAAGTGACCCCATTGTGGAAAGAAGACACCCCAAGGTATTCTGTGAGGGGCATGGCGAGTTCACAGAAAAAAAAAAAATTGGCACAAGTTAGCGGAAATTGATTTTTTTTTTTTTTTTTTTACAGTCTCATATTCCACTAACTTGTGACAAAAAATAAAATTTTGCATGAACTCACCATACCCCTCGCGGGATACCTTTAGGTGTCTTATTTCTAAAATGGGGTCTTAGTGGGTTTTTTGTACTGCCCTGGCATTTGAGGGTCTCCGCCATCATTACACGTATGGCCAGCATTAGGAGTTTCTGCGATTCTCCTTATATTGAGCATACGGGTAATGAGATTTTTTTTTTCCGTTCAGCCTCTGCGCTGAAAAAAAAAATAAAAATGAACAGCACAGATTTTTTCATTCGCATCGGTCAATGTGGATGAAGAAATCTCTGCCAAAATCAGTGACTGCGGTGCGGTGGGCTGGGCGCTAGCTACCTAAAAAGTAGCTAACTAACAGGCGGTGATTAGGGACCCTTATGCCCCATTCACACGTCCGAAATTCTGTTTGCGGAACGGAATTGCGGACCCATTCATTTCTATGGGGACAGACTTTGTCCCGCTCGGATCCGGAATTACGGATCCGCGCTTCCGGGTCTGCACTTCCGTTCCGCAAAAATATAGAACATGTCATATTCTTGTCCGCAATTGCGGACAAGAAAAAGCATTTTCTATATAGTTCTGGCAATGTGCGGATCTGCAAAATGCGGAAAGCACATTGCCGGTGTCCGTGTTTTCAGGATCTGCGGATCGGATCCGCGGATCGGATCCACGGATCCGTGAATCCACGGATCCGTGAATGCACGGATCCGCAAAACACATATGGACGTCTGGATGGAGCCTTACAAGGGGTGTGATCAATGACAGGGGGGTGATCAGGGGGTCTAGATGGGGTGATCAAGGGGTTAATAGGTAAGGGGGGTGGGGGGGTTAGTGTAGTGTTTGGTGCAACTTTACTGTGTTACCTGGTCCTCTGGTGGTCGATCCCAGCAAATGGGACCACCAGAGGACCAGGTAGCAGCTATATCAGACGCTGTTCACAAAACAGCGTCTGATATAGCTGTTTGATGCGATTTTATTCGCATCTACAGCCTGCCAGCGATGGATCTTGGCTGGAAGGCTGTAGCCTAACTGCCGTGCCGCGCTTCTCTGTGAACGCGCGCGCGTTCACAGGAAATCTCGGCTCTCACGAGATGACGCGCCGACGCATCATCTCAGAGCTACAGGACCGCCCGCAGGACGCATCCCTGCGTTAGGCGGTCCTGTACTGGTTAATGAGGATGACCCTCTCAGCACGTGTATACACAGCTTGTGTGTAATATACCCTTTTACAGACAGATTAACACTTGGCTTGCAACAGCTGGAACACCAGATTCAGAGTATTGCTATTTTGGCAATTGAATTTCACCCCTGAACAAAATATACCCTTTTATGTACAGATTGACACTTGGACGGCAACAGCTGGGACACCAGATTCAGAGTATTGCTATTTTGCCAATTGAATTTCACCCAGAACAAAATATACCCTTTTACGGACAGATTAACACTTGGCCTGCAAGAGCTGGGACACCAGATTCAGGGTATTGCTATTTTGGCAATTGAATTTCACCCCAGAACAAAATATATCCTTTGCAGGACACTATGAAACTTGGCCAGCCAAAGCTGAAACCACTAATTTATGGTAATGCTATTTTGGCAATTGAATTTCACCCCAGAACCAAAAAATACCCTTTTACGGACAGATTAACACTTGGCCTGCAACAGCTGGGACACCAGATTCAGGGTATTGCTATTTTGGCAATTTAATTTCACCCCAGAACAAAATATATCCTGTTACGGACAGATTAACACTTGGCCTGCAACAGCTGGGACACCAGATTCAGGGTATTGCTATTTTGGCAATTGAATTTCACCCCAGAACAAAATATATGTTTTGGTGGATACTATTATACTTTGCCAGCCACTGCTGGGATACCAGATTCAGAGTATTGCTATTTTGGCAATTGAATTTCACCCCAGAACAAAATATACCCTTTTACGGACAGATTAACACTTGGCCTGCAACAGCTGGGACACCAGATTCAGGGTATTGCTATTTTGGCAATTGAATTTCACCCCAGAACAAAATATATGTTTTGACGGACACTATTATACTTTGACAGCCACAGCTGAAACCACTCATTTATAGTATTGCTATTTTGGCAATTGAATGTCACCCCAGAACAAAATATACCCTGTTACGGACAGATTTAAACTAGGCCTGCAACAGCTGAAACACCAGATTCAGGGTATTGCTATTTTGGCAATTGAATTTCACCCCAGAACAAAATATATCCTTTGCAGGACACTATGAAACTTAGCCAGCCACAGCTGAAACCACTGATTTATGGTATTGCTATTTTGGCAATTTAATTTCACCCCAGAACAAAATATATGTTTTGGCGGACACTATTATAGTTTGCCAGCTAGAGCTGAAACCACTGATTTATGGTATTGCTATTTTGGCAATTGAATTTCACCCCAGAATAAAATATATCCTTTGCAGGACACTATGAACTTTGGCCAGCCACAGCTGAAACCACTGATTTATGGTATTGCTATTTTGGCAATTGAATTTCACCCCAGAACAAAATATATGTTTTGGCGGACACTATTATAGTTTGCCAGCCAGAGCTAAAACCACTAATTTATGGTATTGCTATTTTGGCAATGGAATTTCACCCCAGAACAAAATAT
The DNA here is from genome assembly GCA_033119425.1 of Bufotes viridis. Lineage (NCBI taxonomy): Eukaryota > Metazoa > Chordata > Amphibia > Anura > Bufonidae > Bufotes > Bufotes viridis. The sequence continues at coordinate 363,708,865 of CM065591.1, read as the reverse complement.
ATCCTTTGCATTACACTATGAAACTTGGCCAGCCACAGCTGAAACCACAGATTTATGGTATTGCTATTTTGGCAATTGAATTTCACCCCAGAACAAAATATGTGTTTTGGCGGACACTATTATAGTTTGCCAGCCAGAGCTGAAACAACTGATTTATGGTATTGCTATTTTGGCAATTGAATTTCACCCCAGAACAAAATATATGTTTTGGCTGACACTATTATAGTTTGCCAGCCAGAGATGAAACCACTAATTTATCGTATTGCTATTTTGGCAATTGAATTTCACCCCAGAACAAAATATATCCTTTGCAGGACACTATGAAACTTGGCCAGCCACAGCTGAAACCACAGATTTATGGTATTGCCATTTTGGCAATTCAATTTCACCCCAGAACAAAATATGTGTTTTGGCGGACACTATTATAGTTTGCCAGCCAGAGCTGAAACAACTGATTTATGGTATTGCTATTTTGGCAATTGAATTTCACCCCAGAACAAAATATATGTTTTGGCTGACACTATTATAGTTTGCCAGCCAGAGATGAAACCACTAATTTATCGTATTGCTATTTTGGCAATTGAATTTCACCCCAGAACAAAATATATCCTTTGCAGGACACTATGAAACTTGGCCAGCCACAGCTGAAACCACTGATTTATGGTATTGCTATTTTGGCAATTGAATTTCACCCCAGAACAAAATATATGTTTTGGCGGACACTATTATAGTTTGCCAGCCAGTGCTGGGACACCAGATTTAGGGGATTGCTATTTTGGCAGTTGAATTTCACCCCAGAACAAAATATATGTTTTGGCGGACACTATTATAGTTTGCCAGCCACAGATAAAACCACTGATTTATGGTATTGCTATTTTGGCAATTGAATTTCACCCCAGAACAAAATATATGATTTGCAGGACACTATGAAACTTGGCCAGCCACAGCTGAAACCACTGATTTATGGTATTGCTCTTTTGGCAATTGAATTTCACCCCAGAGCAAAATATATGTTTTTGTGGACACTATTATAGTTTGCCAGCCAGAGCTGAAATCACCGATTTATGGTATTGCCATTTTGGCAATTGAATTTCACCCTAGAACAAAATATATTCTTTGCAGGACACTATGAAACTTGGCAAGCCACAGCTGAAACCACAGATTTATGGTATTGCTATTTTGGCAATTGAATTTCACCCCAGAAAAAAATATATATTTTGCCGGACACTATTATAGTTTGTCAGCCACAGCTGTGACACCAGATTTATGGTATTGCTATTTTGGCAATTGAATTTCACCCCAGAACAAAATATATATTTTGGTGGACACTATTATAGTTTGCTAGCCAGTGCTGGGACACCAGATTTAGGGGATTGCTATTTTGACAATTGAATTTCACCACAGAAAATAATCTATCCTTTGCCAAACAGCAGACAGTATTATACTTGGCTAGCCAAAGCTGGAACACCAGATTTAGGGGATTGGTATTTTGGCAATTGTATTTAACCCCTTAACAAAATATAGAAATTGCTATCCTGAGTTTGTAGGGGTGACAATTAGCACATCCAAGCCCCTGATGTAGGATATAGCAAAACAAAAAAAAAAAAGTATTGATGGACTTGGTGGCAGCTTGTTCTGGTGCACCACAAGTCACAAAATGGCCGCTGATCACCCCAGAAAATAAGTGACAGAAAAACGCTCTGTGCAGCCTAAAAACCAGTGAGCAAGTAACTAGCAGAAGTTTAATCATTCAGAGCTGTAGATCGATCACTTCATTAGGTGCTTTTGCAGACTTTTCCCTGCCTAATCTCGCTCTCACAGCAGCTGCGTCCTCTGCCTACACTAATCAGAGTAGTGTGACGTGCGGCGCTACGTGACTCCAGCTTAAATAGAGGCTGGGTCACATGCTGCACTTGGCCAATCACAGCCATGCCATTAGTAGGCATGGCTGTGATGGGCTCTTAGGGCAAGAAGTAAAACAATAGCTGATTGGCTGCTGTGCAGCCCTTCAGAAAGCGGGAAGAAATCGCCGAACAACGAACCCGAACCCGAACTTTTTTGAAAATGTCCAGGTCCGTGTCCCGAACACCCCAAAATTCGGTACGAACCCGAACTATGCTCGAACTGTTCGCTCAACACTACTTAACACATATTACTGCAGTGCTGAACACTGAATAAGAATTGTTTTTCCACCGAAATGCGTCAATAAAGATTTTACTACATATAACTGCAGTGTTGAACGCTGAATACAATTTGTTTATCCACCGAAATACATCACAAAATATTTTACCACATATAACTACAGTGCTGAACGCTGAATACAATTTTTTTTTCGGCCAAAATAAGTCGCAAAATATTTTACCGCATATAACTGCGGCGCTGAACGCTAAATACAATTTTTTTTTCCACCGAAATAAGTCACAAAAGATTTTACTGCATAGAACTGCAGCTCTGAACGCTAAATACAATTTGTTTTTCCACCGAAATACTTCCATAAAGATTCTATAAAGATTTTACCACATATAACGGAGCACGGAGATGGAGAGGGTCTTCAGATTCCCCCCGCACTATACGGACATCTCAGAAATGATTTACCACATATAACTACAGCGCTGAACGCTGAATATATCTTGTTTTTTTACCGAAAAACGTCACTTAACGTTTTACCACACAGGACTGCAAAAGTGAACACTGAATATATTTTGTTTTTGTACTGAAATAATAGTAACTGCGGAAGTGAAATGTGTATATATTTTTCTTTCTGAAGTGAAATAGGACACTTAGGCCCCCTTCACACGGGCGAGTTTTCAGCGCGGGTGCAATGCGTGAGGAGGACGCATTGCACCCGCACTGAATCCGGACCCATTCATTTCTATGGGGCTGTGCACATGAGCGGTGATTTTCACGCATCACTTCTGCGTTGCGTGAAAATCGCAGCATGTTCTATATTCTGCGTTTTTCACGCAACGCAGGCCCCATAGAAGTGAATGGGGATGCGGGAAAATCGCAAGCATCCGCAACCAAGTGCGGATGCGTTGCGATTTTCCCGCATTGTTGCTTAGCAACGGGACCCAATCTCTATTATTTCCCCTTATAACATGGTTATAAGGGGAAATAATAGCATTCTTAATAAAGAATGCATTATTAAATGATGAGGAAGGGGTTAAAAATAATAAAAGTTAACTTACCTTAGCCACTTGATCGCGTAGTCGCGATCTGTCCTCTCTTTCCCTGCAGCATCGATGATCTAAAGGACCTGTGATGACGTCACATCACATGGCCCAATCACCTGCTCCATCACTATGGTGATGGAGCATGTGATTGGTCCATGTGACCATGTGACATCATCCAAGGTCATAATCACTATCCTCAGGCTGTGGATAGTGCTTAGGACCTTGGATGATGTCACGTGGTCACATGGACCAATCACATGCTCCATCACCATAGTGATGGAGCATGTGATTGGGCCATGTGATGCTGTGACATCATTACAGGTCCTTTACATCTTTCAAGCTAACGGAGAGGAGGCCGGGCTTCGCGATCAAATGGAACAGGTAAGTAATTATTAGTTTATTATTTTTAACCCATTCTGCACCGGGTTCAACATTAGGGAGATGGCCAAGGGTATTATTTTACATTATAACTATGTTATAATGTGAAATAATACCAGCGGGACAATTTCTGACCCAAACATGCACTTCTGTGAAGAAGTGCAGGTTCGGGTCTGGGTACCAAAAGTGCCGATTTTTCTCCCGCGCGTGCAAAACGCATGACAGCGCTTTGCACTCGCAGGGAAAAATCGCGGCAATTCCCGCAACGCACCCGCACTGTTTGACGGAGTGCACCCGCAACGCCCGTCTGAAAGAGGCCTTAAACTCTTTCAAAACAAATAAATACAACAGTGAAGTGCGTACTTTTTTTCCCTTTTTTACTGAAATAGGACAATGAACGCTTTCACCACATATAACTGCAGAAGTGAACTGAGAATATATTTTTCTTTTTGCCCTGATATAAGCCACTAAACGCTTTTGCCACAAATAACTGCACCAGTGAAATGTGTATATATTTTTTTTTTCTGTACTGACATAGGCCCCCAAACGCTTTCAACACATATAACTGCAGAAGTGAACAGAGAAAATATTTTTCATTTTTGTACTGAAATAGGCCACTAAACGCTTTTGCCACAAATAAATGCAATAGTTAAGTGCATATATTTTTTCATTCTGTACTGACATAGGCCACTAAACACTTTCAACACATATAGCTGCAGAACTGAACTGCTTATATACATTTCTTTTTCTACTGAAATGCGCCAATATACGCTTTCACCACATATAGCTGCAGAAGTGAACTGAGAATATATTTTTCTTTTTGTAATGAAATACTCCACTGAACGCTGTCACCACATATAGCTGCAGAAGTGAACTGCGTATATATTTTTCTTTTTGTTATGAAATACACCACTGAACGCTTTCACCACATATAGCCGCAGAAGTGAACTGTGTATATATTTCTCTTTTTCTACCGAAATACGCCACTAAACGTTTTCACCACATATAGCTGCAGAAGTGAACTATATATATTTTTTTGTAATGAAATACACCACTAAACGCTTTCAACACATATAGCTGCAGAACTGAACTGCGTATATATTTTTCTTTTTCCACAGATATAAGCGATTAAAGGCTTTTCAGCATAGCTCTTGCACCCCAAGAACAAATTGCTGGAATGACACAGCTGTATAATGGCTATTTGGATCTCCAAATAATTTTTCCCTGCACTTGTAAAGCTCTTTTTAAGGCACTGTCCTTGGCGCCTCCTAGCGCCTGCACTAAGATGCTGTGAAATGATTCCTCCCTATCCTTTCCCTGCACTTGTAAAATCACTTTTTTAGCACTGTCCCTACTGCCTGCACTAAGGTGCTGTGAAATGATTCCCCCCTATCCTTTCCCTGCACTTATAAATCGTTTTTTCTTTTCACAATTAGGTTTTTCCAATTGCTGTCCCTAGCGCCTTCTCTTGTCTGTCCCTGCACTCATAACGCTGGAAAATGTCTGATTCTAAGATGACCGCCGTATTTATAGGGTTGTGACACCACAGGGCTAGCTGGCTGCTGATTGGCTTCATGCATGCATGTCAATCTGGGTGATCACGCCTTCCCAGAGTTCCTTGCCCCATGTCCTCAGTCCTCACGAGTGGCCGCCATTTTAGGAAAAATTGCGATTCGTTACCACGAAGTACGAGGAAATTCACATTTGTTGGGAATCAAATTTTTCCTGATATTTGAATCAAATTTCATTTCATCAGCTTTGATTCGCTCATCTCTACTACATAAAGTAAGTAAACCCCCTATTGCAACCTAAAATAAGTGAACCCCATCACACCCTAAAGTGAACACCTTATTACAATCTAAATTAGATGAATCCCGTATTGCACCTAAAAGTAAGTGAAGCTGCAATGTAACCTAACGTTTGTAAACTACCAATGCACTCTAAAGTAAGTGAACCCATTATTGCACCTTAAAGTAAGTGAACCCCTTATTGCAGTGCTCCTCAACTCCAGTCCTCAGGGCCCACATGCTGGTCATGTTTCCAGGATTTCCTTAGTATTGAGCAGGTGATATAATTAGTGTCAGTGCATCAGGACTTACCACAGGTATTCATTCTGTGGGATATTCTCAAATCATGACTGGCAGGTGGGACTTGAAGACTGGAGTTGAGACACACTGGCACCCCTTATTGCACCCTAAAGTAACTGAATCCCCAATTACACCCTAAATTACCCTAACTAAATGACAAATTCAAATTTGCAGCCTAAAATGATTGACCCCATTTTATATCTGCAATAGGGGTTTCATGTACTTTGGGTTGCAATCCTGCTGTGACTGAAAGGAGAAGAGCAATCCAGTCCACAAGATCATCCTATTTGTCCTTTATAATAAAGTTTCACCTTTTAAAAGCAAGAGAGAACTGTAGCCTGCCACTATTACTACTACCACTACTACTACTACTACTACTACTACTACTACTACTACTGGATGGATGGCTGTTGGTTCTACCCATATTCTGATTCTTTTTGCATTCTTCAGTTTTCCTAATATTTTATTATGAGGCCTATGAAAAGTCAGATTCTTAAACGGTTTCCAACGTTTTAAGAAGCAGGCAAACAGTAGGCACCCAGGTCTAATGTCCATGCCAATCACAGACTTTTAACACTTCAGATTCCATGATCAAACGTGACCATGGCATCGAGGGAACAAAAACCTAGTGTGTGCTCTGGCTACGACCAACGTGGATCAGGGGAGCTGGATACCTTGTGCGGCAGCAGGGGCGTAGCTAAAGGCTCATGGGCCCTGGTACAAGAGTTTAGCTTGCCCCCCCCCCTTCCCTCAGCACTTTGAGGCAAGGGACAGGTGGGCACCTAGTCTTTCTGCTGCCTGAGGCAATAATTTAAAAACACCTTCCGCCAAATTCTCAACCTAACTCATTCCATCCGTCCTACTGTTAAAAGGGTTGTCCTCTTTTTTTTATTACTGATGACCTATCCTCAGGATAAGTCATCAATATCATATTGAACTCCAGCCAATCAGCTGTTTGAAGAGAGGGCAGCACTCATATGAGAGTTGCTTTCTCTGCTCTGTTTACAGAGCAGAAAACAGAGCAGAGAAGACAGCGCTCATACGGAAAAAAAAAGCAGACAACCCCTTTAAAGACATACTTGGAAAACATTACATCCAGTGCCTTAGAACATACAGTGTAATACAGCCCACATGTGTACCTCTTACATCCGTGACATGTCCTCTGATGTAGACATTCTCTTTCCTTATCTTCTCCTTTCAGACCAGACCACCATGGTGACTTCTTTCAGCAGTGTCTCATCTCTGCAGAGTTTAATAATCAGACATCTTAGTTTCCTACTTTTCCATCATACTCCCCACCTTCCCAACACCCCATCCTGCCCCCCAATACTGTGTTCGCTGTACCCCCAATAAAATCTTGTAGAAAGAGTCCCCCTTAAAATACTGGTACCACACAGATAGTGCTCCAGTACAAAAATACCCCTTTATATTGTGCACCAGTACAAAAAAATACCCCCTTACCTTTCAGATAAGACCCGCATATGAAACCCCAGATGAGACCCCCTAGCTCAGACCAAACCCCTTTATACCTCTATGTCAGACCCCATATCAGACCCCAATTTGAGACCTCAGATCAGACCCTATTAGACCTCCATATCAGACCCCGCCCCAATGTCAAACCTCAGATAAGACCGTCATTAGACCTCCAGACCTCCATATAAGACCTCCAATAGACCTCCTGAGGCACATTAAACCCCAGAGCAGACCTCCAGACCCCCATATCAGACCTCCAAACAGACCTCCAAACCCCCAATCAGACCCCTATTAGATTTCCAGACACCCACTAGACCTCCAAATCCCCATATCTGACCCCATTATACCTCTAGACCCCCACACAGACCCCCCATTAGACCTTCAGACCCCCACAAATACCCCCATTAGACGGTCAGACCCCCATTAGACCTCCAGACTTCCAATCAAACCTCCAGACCCTCAATCAGACCCCACTAGACCTCCAGACCCCCACGCAGACCCCCAATAGACCTATAGACCCCCATTAGACCTCCATACCCCCACGCAGACCCTAACTAGACTTTTAGACCCCAATCAGACCCCCATTAGACCTCCAGACCCCCAATTAGAAACCAGTAGACCTCCATACCCCCAATCAGACCTCTCAGATCCCCCATATCAGACCTCGGATCAGACTGAAAAATAAATAAAGTAACTTACCTTTCCTGCTCCACCACAACTATCCAGATCCAGCGGTCTCCCGACTCTGTTCTCTGGGCCTGTGCTGTACAGTCACCTCACTGCTTACAGTGTTAGGTCACAGTGAGCTCTGTACATCCAGGACACAGCAGTGCGGGCCCCAAAAAGAGCAAGCTTCACTCCCCCACCTCCTGCAGACTCCCCACCTTCTGCAGACTTTTTATCAATGAAAAGTACAGATCACCCACAAAAAATGAGCACTCACACAGCTCTGTACATGTAAATACAAGAAAAGTTTTAGGGGTCAGAATACGGCGATGAAAAGAAGAAAAATATTTTTTCATGGTTTATATTTTTTTCAGTATTAAAACGCAAGAAAAATTATACATATTTTTATCACTATAATCATACTGACCTGAAGAATGAAAGTAATAGGACAGTTTTACTGTATAGGATTTTTTTTTTTTTTTTCCACTTTCACTTCATTTTGATTTTTTTTTCCAGCTTTCTACTTCATTGTATGCAATATTAAATGGTGGAATTAGAATTTTAACTTGTGCTGCAAAAAACAAGCCCCCATACAGGTATGTGAAAACTCAAAAAGCTATGGCCCCAGAAAACGCAAAAATGAAAAACACTCCAGGACTGAAAGAGTTAGGCCCCTTTAACACGGGCAAACATTCCACGCGGGTGCAATGCGTGACGTGAACTGAATCCAGACCCATTCACTTCAATGGGGCTGTGCAGAAGAGCGGTGATTTTCACCCATCACTTGTGCGTTGTGTGAAAATCTCAGCATGTTCTATATTCTGCATTTTTCATGCAACGCAGGCCCCATAGAAATTAATGGGGCTTCGTGAAAATCGCAAAGCATCCGCAAGCAAGTGCGGATGCAATGCGATGTTCACGAATGGTTGCTAGAAGAAGATGTAAGTAAATTGATAAAAGTCAATTTACTGTATTTTCCATTATAACATGGTTATAAAGGAAAAATAATAGCATTCTTAATACAGAATGCTTACTTAAATGTGGCTTAAGGGGTTAAAAAATTTTAAAAAATTAACTCACCTCATCCTATTGATCGCGCAGCCGGGCAAAATCTTCTTTCTTCTTCTTTGAGGATCTGCAAAAGGACCTTTTGGTGACATCATCGCGCTCACCATGTGGTAAAGCGCCATGACGTCAGCGCATGTCCTGCTGAATGAAGATAGAAGAATTATTTTATATCGTGTGTACAGACCAATGGGTCAGTGCGGGTGCTATGCTCGCTCGTATTAAAAGGGCCTAAGAGGACAAGGCCTGGATTTTTCATTTTGCGCTGGTTTTAGCTCTCCTAGATGCTGTGGTCACATTTGACCATAACATCTGAGGGTTTAAATGTCCGCAATCAGTATTACCGTCAAATAAAGACATTAGCCTAAAACCTCTGCTGTGTAAAACAGTAGAAACCCAGCAGTTTCAGCGCCTGCTGCGCTAATGAGCAAGCGCCATCTTCCAGACCAGATTTCCATTACACATATCTGGCGGAGGGCCCGAAAGGGTTTAAGAAAATGATTTTTTTTTTTTAAATAACTTCATAAAATCGAGAAAGGAAATAAAATGTTTAAAATGCAAATGTAAAAAAAGTTGAAATATTACTTCAACCAACTGATGATCATTTATTAATAAATGTATGTTTTCCATTATCCAGACATTTCTATTATACAAATAAAAATAAGGAACACCTTAGAATTTGAAATACTATGAATTTCTACATTGCCTACATCAAAGGTAAAATACATGAAAAGTGATCACACGCAAAAAGACATTGCATGCAAATACAAATAATTGACTGATATGTAGAGAGCATTTTCAAAAACATGTTAATGTGAAAGAAATCCCTGTTGATGTAATTAGGCACAAGTCCAAAATACTGTATATAACAGTAGTGAAATTACAGGATAAAAAAGAACAATGATTTTGGTTGATTTTTTTATTTTCTTTTGGTACATCATTTGGAAAATTCTTTGCAATAATAAAACAGTTTGGTAAAAAAGAGGATGGTAGAAAGGACAGGCAAAGCCATTCAGTTTTGCCTGCGAATATAGAACATGCTGTGATTTTCACGCAACGCACAAGTGATGCGTGAAAAAAACGCTCATGTACATAGACCTATTGAAATGAATGGGTCAGAATTCAGTGCGGGTGCAATGCGTTCACATCACGCATTGCAACCGTGCAGAAAACTCGCCCGTGTGCAAGGGGCCTATGTCAGAGCTGTATGTGTGTGTGTGTGTGAGAGAGAAAGTGTGTGTAGCAAAGCTGGGTATGTGTTGCAGACAAATACCTAAATACCTAAAAATAAACAATCTAGCAGAATAAGAAGCATGGCAGGACACAACAGAGCAATGACTGGAGACACATTTATTTGGATATATTTGGATTTAATGAGGTGATTACATCCGCCATTGCTGTTTGTTTCAATGGTCACCAGATGACACAGTAAGGCCTCTTGCACACGGGCGTTAAGTTTGATGCCTGGATAAAATGCGAATGCGGAAAAAATCGGCATGTTTGGTACCCAGACCCGAACCCGGACTTCATCACTGAAGTTCGGGTTTGGGTAAGGTGTTATGTCTGTTTTATTATTTTCCCTTGTAACATGGTTATAAAGGAAAATAATAGCATTCTTGAATACAGAATGCTTAGTAAAAAGACAATTGAGGGTTAAAAACAAACAAAAAAATTAACTCACCTCCTCCATTGATCACGTAGGTGCCGGTCTCCTTTTCTCTCTTTACCTGTGGGTAAAGGACCTGTGGTGATGTCACTGAGCTCATCACATGGTCCATCACCATAGTGATGGATCATGTGATGAACCATGTGATGAGCTCAGTGACATCATCACAGGTCCTTTACCCACAGCCAGGGCTGGGACAAGGTCCACCACCAACAGAGGCTGAGCTGCCCAAGTGCAAGGGGCCCCCCCCCCCCCCCCAACTTGTGGAGTCTTTACTAAATACTGTTGTAATCACACATAAATATGCACAGTTTAATGTATCAATTAATGACGCACTGTTATGGAGGATCTGTGGATGACATTGTTATGGGGGGGATCTATGGTTGACACTGTTATGGGGGATCTGTGGATGACACTGTTATGGGGGGGATCTATGGATGACAGTGTTATGGGGTAATCTGTGGATGACACTGTTATGGGGGATCTATGGATGACAATGCTATGGGGATCTGTGGATGACACACTTATGGGGGATCTGTGGACGACACTGTTATGGGAGATCTATGGATGACAGTGTTATGGGGGATCTATGGATGACAGTGTTATGGGGGGATCTATGGATGACACTGTTATGGGGGGATCTGTGGATGACATTGTTATGGAGGATCTGTGGATAGTACAATGTTATGGGGGATCTGTGGATGACATTGTTATGGGGGGATCGATGGTTGACACTGTTATGGGGCGGATCTATGGATGAAACTGTTATGGGGGGGATCTATGGATGACACTGTTATGGGGTAATCTGTGGATGACACTGTTATGGGGGATCTGTGGATGACACTGTTATGGGGGATCTGTGGATGACAATGCTATGGGGATCTGTGGATGACACACTTATGGGGGATCTGTGGACGACACTGTTATGGGAGATCTATGGATGACAGTGTTATGGGGGATCTATGGATGACAGTGTTATGGGGGATCTATGGATGACAGTGTTATGGGGGGATCTATGGATGACAGTGTTATGGGGGGATCTATGGATGACACTGTTATGGAGGATCTGTGGATAGCACAATGTTATGGGGGGTCTGTGGATTGCACTGTTATGGGGGGACCTGTGGATTGCACAATGTTATGGGGGGATCTGTGGATGACAGTGTTATGGGTATCTGTGGATGACAATGTTATGGGAGATCTGTGGATGACCCACTGTTATGGGGGATCTGTGGATGACAGTGCTATGGGGGATCTGTGGATGACACACTGTTATGGGGGATCTGTGGATGACACACTGTTATGGGGGATATGTGGATGACGCATTGTTATGGGGGGATCTGTGGATGGCACTGTTATGGATTGTGACTCACAATGGATATTTGGGGCCAGCAAATTACAAGGAAGGCGGGGGTGGGGGATGATTGATAACATACATATCTAAATAGCTGGGGGGGGTGAGGGCTTGACTTGAGCCATCTACTTATCAGAGCATTAGAATAGCAGGAATAAATAACATCTAAATGTCTGGTGGGGTAGATGGGGGTAGGACAAGGGCTGATGGGGGAAGGGGGACTGGGTTAGATAATCTATACTGACATACATTTGACACACATATATACTGACATACATATGACACACACATATATACTGGCATTCATATGACACACACATATATACATATGACACACATACATATATACTGACATACATATGACACACACATACATACTGACATACATATGACACACACATACATACTGACATACATATGACACACACATACATACTGACATACATATGACACACACATACATACTGACATACATATGACACACACATACATACTGACATACATATGAGACACACACATATATACTGACATACATATGAGACACACACATATATACTGACATACATATGACACACACATACATACTGACATACATATGACACACACATACATACTGACATACATATGACACACACATACATACTGACATACATATGACACACACACATATATACAGACATACATATGACACACACATATATACATATGACACACACATATATGCAGACATACATATGACACACACACATATATACTGGCATACATATGACACACACATATATACTGACATACATATGACACACACACACATACTGACATACATATGACACACATACATATATACAGACATACATATGACACACATACATAAAAACACACAATATGCACATTACATTACTGCCATTCCATTCCCTTTAACCCCTTACATTTTCTGCACATACAGTCTCTGGTGACTTGGAGGGAGAGGCAGGATGCAGAGTATTCCTCCTCCTCCTCCTTCTCTGTCCCGACACTGCTCTTTTCTCTGTGCTCGGGGAGGGGGTTGTGAATCTCTGGTGCACACACAGGCAGGAAGTCAGGGGCTGGGGAAGGTACGGAGCTGCAGCACACTGCACTAGACTGAGGGAGGGAGGAAGAACACCACTAGGGGGCGCAGGACCGGCTGTTACAGCAGCAGAGCGCAGAAATGGATGCTCTGCTGCTAATACAGCTACACGGCAGCAGCAGGGACTTGTGCCTGTGCCTGCGCCCTGAGGCTTGAGCGCCCTGAGGCTGGAGCCTCCTCAGCCTCTGTGTCGGCCCGGCCCTGCCCACAGCTGAAGAGAGAACAGGAGACAGCAGCTACACGATCAATTGGAGGAAGTGAGTTATTTTTTTATTTTATTTTTAACCCTCAATTGTCCTTTTACTAAGCATTTTGTATTATAGAATGCTATTATTTTCCCTTATAACCATGTTATAAGGGAAAATAATAAAGAGCGGGTCCCCATCCCGATCTTCTCCTAGCAACTATGCGAGAAAATCGCACCGCATCCGCACTTGTTTGCGGATGCTTGCGGTTTTCCCTGATCCCCATTCACTTCTATGAGGCATGCGTTACGTGAAAAACGCACAATATAGAGCTTGCTGTGATTTTCACGCGATGCACAAGTGATGCGGGAAAATCACTGCTCATGTACACATTTCAATTCCAGTAGAAACTTACTATGTATATGGCAAAAGAACGCTACACGCTACAACCCACAGGTCTCAATAACAAATGGGACATGAGAGCTGTGAGTATGGCATGCTTGCTGTTTTTTCATTGTGGCTATGTAGAAAGTCTCTTTTGCAGCATGGTTTAGGATATTAGGGAGAATTAGGTGGATGAAGGTTTACTAGGTGCAATACGGTAGCTGTATTTAGCTACAGTAGGTCTTCAGTTTCCTAGGATGGTGTTCAGACATGCATCCTAGTGCCTATTTCTTTTGCCATATACATAGTAAGTTTCTACGGGAATAGAAATGTGCTCTTTTTAACATAAGGGAACTAGTGTAGCCATACATAACTGCCCTGTACATGAAGTGGTATTATTTTTAATTGTGTGGGAATAATACATTTTTAAATTTTGATGTATGCTATATGACATGCAGATGTTTATTTTTATTGGGATATGTTATTTTAGGTATTCAAAAGAAAAAAAAAAATTGGAAGCTCACCTAACGGAAGTAATACAGAGACTCACCACGTGTGACCAGGGATTAGAGCTTTTTTAGTAGTGCCAATTGGAAAGGAGAGGAACGCCCCAGAAGAAGCAAGACAGCGAAACCCAAGTCGGGCAAATTGATTTTATATGTGATATGAACAAGTGTCAATCTTGTAAGTTAAATAAAATACGTAGTGTTTCAATAACCCGTGTGTATTGCACATGTCGTGTTCCCTTTAAGGCTGGGGACACAACTAGGCGTTTCTGAATCGCGCGTATGACGCGCGTTTTACGCGCGTTTTTGGATGCGCGTTTTTGTAACTAAGAAACGCGCGTCATACGCGCGATTCAGTGATTCTCCCCTATGGCAACATTGTCCATAGGCGCGTTAAAACGCCCAAAAGAAGCTCGTGTACTTGTTTGGGCGTTGGGCGTTTTACAGCGCGTTCAAACGCGTTGTAAAACGCCCAAATGTGAACCATGCCCATAGGGATGCATGGCTTTTCACATGTTGAGCGTTTTTCAGCGCGTTTGAACGCGCTGAAAAACGCTCAGGTGTGTTCCCAGGGTAAAGGATAAAAGAGCTGTGAACTGCTGGTTGTTATTGAGACCGAGGAGCTGGAATTGTCTGGAATCAAGATAAAATCGCCTTGTGGAAGTGTTGTTGTGTGTAAATTGTTCCTTACTGAGGAAGTTCTAGCGCGGACCCTGAATTGCAGTTTATTTTGGTTACAAAAGGAAAAGAGACCTACTCCTGTTGTTTGGGACTGCTGCTGATTGTGCCGCTTGGAAGACCACACAAAGAATCCTTTGTTCACTTCATTAAACTACCAGGGAAGGTTTAATCAGTAGAAAATATTTTTTTAATCTTCTGTTGTCTAAACCTAGGGTGTGTCTTACACTCAGGTTTGTCTTATAGTCTGAAACATATGATAATTAATTTCCAAATTTCTTGTTTTTGTAAACCCACAGTTTTACTTCTTACTATCACTAATATACCTAGAGAAGGTAGACTAATAGACTTGCCAATGTCTTCTTTAGCAGCATTAATATGTTGACCCCTTCCTGTTTAATTTTATACAGTTCAGCTAGAATTCAGGTTTCTTTATGCCACTTAAAAGCAGCCTTCTTTTCTTTTACTATATTACTTACTTCTCTAGTGGTCTCCTACTCCTTTTAGTTTTGCAAATCTGTCTGACATATAGTTTATTAAACTGAATTGTTAAATAGTTTTGATTATCTTATTAACTACTCCCCCATTTCATTGAAATTAGTCCTTATAAAGTCGAATAATTTTGAAGTATTTAAATTATTAAGCAATAAGTAGTAAAGTAAGTAATAGTAATAAATAATAATAATAATAATAATAATAATTAATAATAATAACACAGCATGGTGCAGGAACTACCTGTTCCTCACATCGAACAATTTGCGTAAAAATACACCTCAAAACACATTGCCCTACTTCTCCTGAGTACGGCAATACCACATGAGTGATACTTTTTTGCAGCCAAATTCCAATGAGTACCTTTAGGATTTCACAGGGCATTTTTACGCATTTGGATTCCATACTTCTTCTCACGCTTTAGGGGCCCCTAAAATGCCAGGGCAGTATAAATTCCCCACATGTGACCCCATTTTGGAAAGAAGAAACCCCAAGGTATTCCGTATGAGGCATGGCGAGTTCATAAAAGATTTTTTTTTTTTTTGGCACAAGTTAGCGGAAATTGATTTTTTTTGTTTTTTCCCACAAAGTCTCCCTTTCCGCTAACTTGTGACAAAAAGTTCAATCTTTCATGCCCCTCAGCGAATACCTTGGGGTGTCGTCTTTCCAAAATGGAGTCATTTGTGGGGTGTTTGTACTGCCCTGGCATTTGAGGGTCTCCGCAATCATTACATCTATGGCCAGCATTAGGAGTTTCTGCTATTCTCCTTATATTGAGCATACGGGTAATGAGATTTTTTTTTTTCCGTTCAGCCTTTGGGCTGAAAGAAAAAATGAACGGCACAGATTTCTTCATTTGCATGGATCAATATGGATAAAAAAGTCTCTGCCAAAAAATGTACAAAAAAAAAAGAGGGGAAAGGACATAGGAGTGCTTGCGAGGTAAGGCCCCATTCATCGATCCACAAAAATGTCCCTATCTATTCCGCAATTCTGTGTAATAGATGCGGACCCATTCAGTGTGAATGGGGCCGGCGGTGATGTGGAGAGCACACTATGAGCTCTCCGCGTCAGCATTTGTGGAGCTGCGGCCGCAAACTTCCGGGTTTCGGCCTGCGGACAAGAATAGGAATCTCTATGGAGAGTGCCGGCATGGTGTGCTGCGGATCTGCAATTTGCGGGTCCACATGCACACCACGGACGTGTAAATGGACCCTAAAGCTGCGATCGCTAATAAAGATCCTAAAAGCTCAAAAGTGATCTTTATAGCGCCGCAGCGATTTTACTGTGTTTTTGCAGTGACCAGAAGAAAACATTTCTGTGACTGCGGTGGGACTGAACGCAAGTGTGCGCACAAGATCAGGCCTGATCGGGCGAACACTGTGTTTTTTGTAGAGCCCAAGGTGACTGTAATGTACTGATATAGATCTGATTGCGATCAGTCTTGATCACTTACAGATACTATATAGTACTAGTGCTGATTAGCGACTAATCAGTGACTGCGGTGGGTTGGGCTGGGCGCTAACTACCTAACAAGTAGCTAACTAACTGGCAGTGATAAGGGACCCTTACACTCCATTCACACGTCTGCAATTCTGTTCCATATTTTGCGGAACGGAATTGTGGACCCATTCATTTCTATGGGGACAGACTTTGTCCCGCTCAGATCCGGAATTGCAGATCCACACTTCCGAGTCCGCACTTCCAGGTCTGAACTTCCAGGTCCGCAAAAATATAGAACATGTCCTATTCTTGTCCGCAATTGTGGACAAGAAAAGGCATTTTCTTTATAGTTCTGGCAATGTGCGGATCTGCAAAATGCGGGAAGCACATTGCCGGTGTCCGTGTCTTGCGGATCTGTGGATCCGCAAAACACATAAGAACGTCTGAATGGAGTCCTACAGGGGGGTGATTAATGACATGGGGGTGACAGGGGGTTATCAGGGAGTTAATATGGGGTGATCAGGGGTTAATAAGTGACAGGGGGGGTTGGGGGTTGGTGTGGGGTGATTGGTGCACTTACATAGCTGCCTGTGTCCTCTGATAGTCCCAAGCAAAAGGGACCACCAGAGGAGCAGGCAGCAGGTATAGCGGACGCTGTTTACAAAACAGCGTCTGATATGCGGTTTGAATGCAATTTTTTTACATCTACAGCCTGCCAGCGAACGATCAGCGCTGGCAGGCTGTAGAATAAGTTGTAACCTGCCGCGCTGCAATGAACGCGAGCGCACATGCGCGCGCGTTCACATGAAATCTCAGGTCTCACGAGATGACGCCGATAGACGTGATCGAGACCTCAGACTGCCACCTCCCGCACACCTTTCGGCGTTAACGTGACGGGAGGTGGTTAATGAGTATTTTATGAGGGATGACTATCTGTCGTAAAAGCAGAGAGTAGAGATGAGTGAATTTTTCAAAAATTCGATTTGCCAGTTCGCCGAATTTTTCGGGGAAAATTCCGTTCGATTCGAATATATTTACTTTAAAAAACAGCTATTTCCTGGCTGCTAAGAGCATTTATAGTGGTGTAAAACACTGTGCATTGCAGTAACATGCATAGGGAGTCTGCTTTGGTAGTGAAATAATACTGTGAGTCTGTATGAAATGCAGATGACAGGCGTCGATCTTAGAATCACTGCATACTTCACTTATTTGGGAAGTCACGGGGCACAAACTGACCAAATAACTCAAATATCAACTCAGCCTCTTAGGTCAATGTTACCGTCAAGAAGAAGCGCACTCCTTTTACACCCTCGTCAGCTGATTCCACATAGATGTCTACAGAACCTGTTCTATTTAACGCTTATACAAGTAGAGCCCCCCGACAGAGGAGAGGGTGTCAGCAGTAAGTTTGCGTTGACGTCACCGATTAATTTGGCCTTCCTCTAAACCGTCAGAACAATAACCCACAAAAAATGGATCTATCTGTGGAGCATACTCTGCACTCGCATTTGCTCAATTATCCACCAGTATTGATAAAGGCAAAAAAAAAAGTAAAAGAAAAGTAAAAAAATAAAGTATTTTCTGATTGGACTATACAGGCCTTAAAGCTGCTACACAGACGGGATCCGTTGTGCATCTAATTTTTCTTTCCTTCTGACAGATCAGAAGAAGTGTTAAATAAATGATGATGTCAGCCAGGCCCGAAAGCCACAATAGTGGACCAGTCATGAAGTGGGGAGGGTTGGAACTGCATTAGACTTCCACAGAGTGGACGTACGACATAATGGTGAGGTGGAAGCAGCATGAGGAGACCACAGGGTGGCCCAATGACAGGATCTGGTGGTGGAAGGAGTATGAGGAGGCCACCGATTGGCACAATGACAGAGTCTGTAGGTGGAGGCAGCAGCAGCATTAGGAGAAGGCCACCGAGTGGTACAATGACAGAGTATGGAGGTGGCGTCAGTATAAGAAGGACACAGTGTGGCAAAATGACAGAGTCTGCAGTTGGCGGCACTGTCCTGTTCTCACAACATGTACCCCAGGGGTCTATATGCAGTTCAACAGGCAGATATCACCATTCTACTAGTTAATAAATTGAGACTTGTATCTGTAATCTGTGGCTTTATTAACCGGCAGTAGATAAAGTAAACTGTATAAAAGAAAACATACAAAGGACTGAATGTACAGCATACATGTACACAAAGCTATAGGAAAACATTAATTAAACCCTTACCGACGATGCTTGAGTAAAGAGGCACATAATGTGCAGCTGCTCCTTCCATGAGGTGAAGGAATATGGCAGCAGGCTCAGTCTCTTTCCCACAAAGCCCTGGGAGCAGGAAGTTGTGTCACCTAATTAATATTCATGACTTTAACAGAGTGATTAGAGCAAAAGGTCACTAGGTGGTGCTGCAGGCACACATATGAATACACATAACAGAAAACTATGCAAATGGATTCTGAAGAGAAGACAGTACACTCCCCGCTTGACATCAGCCGATGTCACTATTAGAGTCCTCATCAGATAACAGTAGGACTAGCTCGGAAGTGGGCCTGATAAACAGTTTGGTCTTGTTTTGTTTGAAAACCTTGACCTCAACTTTACGGACACATCCGTCTTCACTTGGGAATACTTTGGTAACGAGACCCAAAGGCCAGTAATTTCGTTGAACCTGAGAGTCTTTAACAAGAACAATGTCATCCGGTTTCAGGTTGGGCTTAACTGTGTGCCATTTGGCTCTTGTCTGTAAAGTAGGAAGATATTGCTTCTTCCACCTATCCCAGAAAGTATTGGCAAGAACTTGCACTTGTCTCCACTGGCGCTTGTAGAGGTCTTTGGTGCCAAACTCTCCGGAAGGAGCATTCACTGTACCAGTCTTTTGGGTAAGTAGAGAGGCAGGTGTAAGCAGTATTGGATCCCCTGGGTCATTTGATATCAGAGTCAAGGGTCTGGCATTAATAATGGCTGAGACTTCAGCCATAAAGTTGTAAGGCACTCATGAGAAAGTCTTGCACTGCCGACTTGTATGAAGATAGAGTTCAAGATTCTGCGGGCTATGCCAATCATTCTTTCCCAAGCTCTTCCCATGTGAGAAGAATGAGGGGAATTGAAAATCCAAGTGCATCCTTGCTCACTAAGGAACCTTTTAACATTGTTACTATCCAGGTTGGAGAGAATATTTAGTTCATTGGCGGCTCCAACAAAGTTTGTGCCTCTATCAGAGCGGATTTGTTTTACAGGACCTCTGATTGCAATAAAGCGTCTGAGGGCATTTATGAAGCTAGACGTATCCATAGATTCAATAACTTCAATATGGACAACTCGAATGGACATACAGGTGAAAATGACTGCCCATCGCTTGAAGCTAGCGTGACTTCCTCTAGTTTGACGTGTGACAACGGACCAGGGACCAAACACGTCCAGACCAACATTAGTAAATGGAGGATCCATGCTAACCCTGTCAGAGGGGAGATTGGCCATTTTTTGTGTTTGTAAACTCCTGCGTAGCTTGCGGCAAGTGATACATTTAAAGATACAGCTGTTAACACATCTTTTTGCTCCAACAATCCACAGCCCAGCAGCTCGTAAAGCTCCTTCGGTAAATAGTCGGCCTTGGTGTTTTATCTTATTGTGGTAATGCTCTACAAGCAAGGAAGCTAAATGATGATGACCAGGTATTATGATAGGGTGTTTCTCTTTGAACTCTAATTTGGCTTCTTTAAGCCTCCCTCCCACTCTCAGCAGGCCATACTCATCAAGGACTGGATCAAGCTTCACTAACACACTGTCCTTAGACACAGGTTTTTTTGTTGTTGATGCAGTCGAGTTCCCTAGCGAATGTCTCTCGTTGCATGGAATAAATTATTAGATTTTTCGATTGTTCTAGCTCACTTACTGTGTATCCATTCTTACAATGGTGCCAGCCTTTGCAGTTACTTTCCATAACAGATGGGGTATGCTTGAAAGAATGGGCTATGTGTGCTAAGCAGGTGATAGCTCGCACAAGTGACTTCCAGGTGGAAAACCTGATGAAACGGTGACTACCAAGCTGATTGTATGAATTTACTGTAAGTAGCACAGAAACCTGAGGGCGGATTTCTTTATCAAAGTCTGCATCTATTAGCTCATATGGGTCACAGTCAGAAGAATGTTCTGGGTTGTATAGAAAAGCGGGACCTGTGAACCAGACTGTGTCCTTAAGATGACTGGCGGCAACTGACCTGGTTGCTAAGTCTGCTGGATTATGGTCAGTAGGTACAAAGTGCCATTGTTTTGGGGAAGTGGACCTCCTGATTCTTAACACTCTGTTGTTAACGTAGACGTAAAAACGCCTAGTTTGGTTGTAAATGTAGCCCAGGACCACTTTACTGTCTGTATAAAACTCGGTGTCTTGAATCTCAAGGTTTATCTCTGAAGTAATTAATTCAGCTAGTTCAACGGCTAGTACGGCGGCACAGAATTCCAGACTGGGTATTGTATGTTCGAGAAGTGGTGGAAGTTTTGCTTTGCCCATGACAAATCCTGTGTGGCATTGACCTTTGTTGTCTACAGTTTTAAGATAAGCTACAGCGGCAATAGCTTTGACAGTTGCGTCAGAGAATACATAAAGTCTTTGTGTTTTTACTTCTGTGGATGGCACAGGAGCGTAAGATCGTGGAACATGGAGGCTAGATAAAGTCTTTAGGGAGTTTCTCCACTCTATCCATGTGTTCCTTTTTTCAGGGGAAAGTGGGTCATCCCAATCCAATGTCTCCTGAGTTTGGTCTCTTAGCAGTGTTTTACCCTGGATTGTGACAGGAGCTGTGAACCCTAAGGGATCATAAAGACTGTTTATGGCAGACAGGACACCTCTACGGGTAAATGGCTTCTCTTCCTCACTGACTTGGAAGGTAAACGTGTCTGATTTTAGATCCCAGAGGAGACCAAGGCTACGTTGTATAGGAAGGGAGTCAGTCCCTAAGTCTAAGCTCTGCAGGTCATTTGAGTGGTCTTGAGAGGGAAATGCTTCTATCAGCTGCTTACTATTAGAGGCTATTTTGTGGAGTCTCAGGTTTGAGCATGCAAGCATTTCTTGAGCTCTCTTAAGGAGACTTATTGCATCCTCATCAGTGGGTAGTGATTTTAAACAGTCATCTACATAAAAGTCTCTTTCTACGAACTGTCTGACGTCTGACCCGTATTCTATCTCACCTTCCTGAGCAGAGTGTCTAAGACCATAAATTGCAACTGCAGGAGAGGGACTGTTACCAAAGATATGTACCCGCATGCGGTACTCTGCGATATCTTTTGTGGGGTCATTGTCAATAAACCAAAGAAATCTTAAAAAGTTTCTATGTTCCTCTTTAACGAGAAAACAATGAAACATGTGCTGGATGTCCGCCATGAAGGCAATGGAGTCTTTACGAAAACGAAGCAGTACTCCTAGGAGTCTGTTGTTAAGATCAGGACCTGAGAGCAGGACATCATTTAAGGAGACGCCTTCATATTTGGCGCTAGAGTCAAACACTACTCTAATTTGGCCTGGTTTCTTTGGGTGGTAAACCCCGAATATGGGTAAATACCAACATTCCTCTGAGTTTTTAAGAGTGGGGGCTACCTCAGCATGACCGTTCTCAAATATTCTTCTCATGAAAGTAAAGAAGTGGTCTCTCATTTCTGGCTTCTTGTGGAAGGTACGTCTTAGAGAGACAAAATGCCTGTAGACTTGCTCTCTGTTGTTAGGCAGACGTTGTTGCATGAGTACGTGTGGCATGGGCAGCTTGCATGTCTGGAAAGGCACCATCAATGCAGAAAAATATATTCAGGTTCTAGAACAACATATGCTCCCATCCAGACGTCATCTCTTTCAGGGAAGACCCTGCATTTTTCAACAAGATAATGCCAGACCACATTTTGCATCAATCACAACATCATGGCTGCGTAGGAGAAAGATCCGGGTACTGAAATGGCCAGTCTGCAGTCCAGATCTTTCACCTATAGAGAACATTTGGTGCATCATAAAGAGGAAGGTGCAACAAAGAAGGCCCAAGACGATTGAACAGTTAGAGGCCTGTATTAGACTAGAATGGGAGAGCATTCCTATTTCTAAACTTGAGAAACTGGTCTCCTCGGTCCCCAGACGTCTGTTGAGGGTTGTAAGAAGAAGGGGAGATGCCACACTAGTGAAAATAGCCTTGTCCAAACTTTTTGGGGATTTGTTGACACCATGAAATTCTAAATCAACATATTTTTCCCTTAAAATGGTACATTTTCTCAGTTTAAACTTTTGCTCCGTGATTTATATTCTATTCTGAATAAAATATTAGAAGTTGGCACCTCCAGATCATTGCATTCAGTTTTTATTCACGATTTATATAGTGTCCCAACTTTTTTGGAATCCGGTTTGTACTCTATAGGGTATAAGCTACTTGCAATTTAGTTTGGTTTAGAGGAGTGACGTCTTTTATTGAAAGGTGTCAATCATCTGATTGTCATCTATAATGAGCATAAGAATCTGACTTACTTTTAATCTGCTCAGTGACTCAAACCTCGCCAAGCACAGTGGTCTTTGTTCTTTGCCCATTTTAACATTGTTTTACATTTTCATCCTGCATATAAGACAATAAGGCCAGATGCTCTGTCCCATACTTTTGACCCTGCTGATCGGGATTTGGAGCTTTAATATATTGTGGATCCAGCCTATATCACCCAAGTAGCTCCAGTCCAGCTGAAGGATATTCCACCAGGCAAGACATTTGTTTCCTCATGGGTCATCCTAGTCTCTGTAAAACCTCCAAGCTCATACACAGTCACTACTAGTGGCCTTCAATTTCCTGGGATTTTCTTTGAGATTCTGTTTCAGCCTGTACCACCTGTGCCCAAAACAAGAGTCCCAAGTGAAGACCTCCGGGACTTCTCCTTCCTTTGCCAGTGCCCAAAGACTCATGGGAGCATATAGCCATGGACATTATACAGAACTGCTTTCTTACTTTGGCTACATTGTCTTGTAAGTGGTGGCAGATAATTTTTAGAAGATGGCCAACTTTGTGCCCTTGCTTGGTCTATCATCTGCCAGCTGGCTAGCTAAATTGTTCATGCAGAACATCTTCCTTCTCCATGAGTTCCCCTTACACATGGTGCTTGACTGGCGAGTGAAACTTATATTCAAGTTCTACAAAGCTTATTGCAACCTTCTGGATGTCTAATTAGACTTCTCATCTGCATATCATCCACAGACTGATGGACAAGTGGAGTGCCTCAATGAAGGTCTTGACCAACTATTTGATCCACTTGAAAAGTGTACATCAGGATGATTGGGCTACTTTGCTTCTGTGGGCAGAGTTTCCATATAATACCCAAAACAAAAATCTATTGACAAGTCTGTCCTCATTGCGTAAGGTCACCACCTTTGGGTACCTCTTCCTGCCACTGTTTCCTCTGAATTACCAGCAGCTGATTCTTCTGTAGAAAACTTCACCCAGAACGGGCAGGAGAATAGAGCTGCTTTGCATACCTCAGCTAAGATGGTTTGCTAACAAAAGAGGCAGGTCTCCATCTCAGTTCTCACCTATAGATAAGGCTTGGCTATCCTGTAGGAACATCAGGCACAGGGTACCTATACAAACTGGCACCTCACTTCCTCGGCCCCTTCAAGATCATAAAACAATTGGACTCAGTCTGCTACAAATTGCATCTTCCTGCTTCTATATGGATATCTAATTCATTTCATGTCTCTCTTCTTAAGTCTGTGATTTTCAATTGTTGTTTCATGGCCGTCGTTGTCACGCTTCGCATGGGCTTTGCTTTATTCACCTTCACCTTCCTGCTCGATGTCTTGTGTCTCTCCTGCAGGCTGCAGCCTTTGCTTCTGAGCATCTTAAATGCTTACATAGGGCAAGCGCTTCCTGACTTTTAAAGGGCCAGCATCTGTGCCCTAATTCTTCCCCAGTCTATGGCTAGCTGTCTGTAAGGCACCTTCCCCAGTGGGAGGGTGTCTGAGCTGTGAGTGTTCTAGCATGCTGTTTACTTAGTGAAGGTGTTCTGATCTTGTTTCACTGCTCATGTACCAAGTTGTGCCCACTTTCTGACTCCAAGCCGCCACTGCCTTTTTTTGACTGCCTGTTCACCATGTTGCACTTGATGTTGGCTGGACTGTTATTATTCCACTTGTGGCTGATAGTATGAAGGTGCAAGCATGACATGCCTAGAAGTTAGGGATAGTTTTTATTTGACAAAGCATTTCAGGGTACATATGACCTCTTTTTCAATTTTTAAAACATGGAAAAAATGGAAAAATAGAAAGGGGTGTTAAAAAAAAATAAGTAAAAACAAAGATAAGTTAGAGAAAGATCTTGGGCCCATATTTCAAAGAGGATAGTATAAAATGCATATAAAGTATATAAATAAATAAATACAATTGATGAACTCTTTATATAAAATATAAAAATAAAGTATATATCTCCAAAGTTAAATTGAGAACAGGTATATATATACATTTATTATATACATAAATATATTACAAATAAAATGATTCAATAGGTAAATTAATGATCTACAAGGGTGTCCTTGTAGATTATAGATTAAGTAACAGCATACAATGTCAATCAGCTGCTTCTAAGGCTACGAGGATATTGGCATGCATTAAACCAGTGTCACGGTGGGTAAGCTAAGGGAAGGAAACTGAATACGGCAAGGCAAATAAAACAACTGACTAGGCCCCAAATGCTAGAGAACAAAAGGGGTCACCTTCTAGCAATCCCTAAAACACTTTCCCTACACTTCTATGTCCAAGTACATATCTGGATGGTAGATATGCACATGCCCACGTACCTAGGACTGAAACACACTGAACCAAACCCTCAGCTGTAAGGAAGAGGGAAAAAGGCACCCAGCTCCTTTTACAACCCAAGAGCTAGCGTTACCCTAGGGGCCTAGTCAAAACAGACACAGAAAGAAAAAAAGGGAAAAGGACTTATCTAGAGATGTGTTGGAGCAGACGATCCACCAAACTTCCGGAGCTCACACAAGGCAGAACTATAGGGCTATAGGGGGAGGGAGGAATAAATAGTCTCACCAAGTACCTAAATAACATTACCTGGGAGGAGGTGGGATTCAGCTCAAACTCACAACAAAATAAACTGTCAGATCGAGTCACGTGCAGCAACTCTGACAGAACTCCTCAGAACACCCGCAGGGCAGGGCCTGACAGTACCCCACCCTCTACGGGTGACCTCCGGACCAGCTTTATCCAGGTGTGCCCTGTGAAAGGCCTTCACAAGGTGGCTAGCATTAACATCTGTAGCTGGAACCCACATTCTTTCTTCAGGACCATATCCCCTCCAATGTACCAAGTACTGAAGGGAACTCCAAAGAACACGTGAGTTGAGAATTCTAGAGATCTGAAACTCCAGATTACCATCAACCAGAACAGATGGAGGAGGCAAAGGAGATGGTTCCACAGGTTCCACATATTTCTTCAACAAGGACCTGTGAAACACATTAGGGATCTTCCAGGCCTGCGGAAGTTCCAGACGAAACACCACCGGATTGACAATGGCTGAGATTTTGTAAGGTCCAATAAATCTTGGACCCAATATCCATTTATATCTTTTACCCATTAACTTCACAAATTAACTTGAATCCTCCGCCAGATCTCTCCTCTTCCGGTATTCCAGAAGATTCGGTCACAGAAAAAGTACCAAACTGAGGGTGAAAACCATATGAGCCAAAAAATGGTGACTTATCAGTTGGCTCCTGCCTACGGTTATTCAAGGCGAACTCAGCTAGAGACAAGAACGAGGACCACTCATCCTGATTCTCAGCGACAAAACCCTGCAAATAGGTCTCCAGGTTTCGTTAGTGCGCTCAGTTTGACCATTCGACTGAGGATGAAAAGCCGAAGAGAAAGACTGCTTAATACCCAGATGAGAACAAAACACCCCCCAAAAACTGGAAACAAATTGCATCCCCCCTATCAGACACCACATTAGAGAGAATGCCATTTAATTTCACAATGTTATCAATAAAAACCTAAGCGAGAGTTTTCGCATTGGGCAAACTTGATAGTTGTACAAAGTAAGCCATCTTACTGAAGAGGTCCACTGCCACCAAAATCACAGTTTTCCCAGAGGAACTCGGCAAATCAGTAATGAAGTCCATGGACA
This sequence comes from Bufotes viridis, assembly GCA_033119425.1. Taxonomy (NCBI): domain Eukaryota; kingdom Metazoa; phylum Chordata; class Amphibia; order Anura; family Bufonidae; genus Bufotes; species Bufotes viridis. The sequence continues at coordinate 363,682,067 of CM065591.1, read as the reverse complement.
AATGCGTCCAAGGACGAGATGGGATGGACAAAGGAAGAAGAGATCCTGATGGTCGAGTGTGAGCCACCTAATTCTGATGGAGGTATGGATCCTAAGAAGCTGTTTTCAGTCCTGGCAAGATCTCATCCTACTGGTCTACGAGCCATTCATTATTTTTAGGGTTCGCCAAATGCCAGTAAATGCTGTAATCGGATGAGTAGCCCCTTCTAACCAATGACGCCACTCTTCAAAGGACAATTTGATGGCCAACAAATCTCTATTCCCAACATCATAATTTATTTTGGCGGCCGAGAGTTTCTTGGAGAAAAAAGCACAAGGGTGCCATTTGCTAGGAGAGGGGCCCTGTGACAAAACTGCTCCTACTCCCACTTCTGACGCATCAATCTCCACAATGAAGGGTTGAGACACATCCGGTTGCATCAGAATGGGAGCAGAAACAAAACATTTCTTAATAGCATAAAAAGCCTGTAATGCCTCATCCGACCAGACAGAGAAGTCAGCGCCCTTCCTAGTCATATCTGTCAAAGTTTTGACAATGGTGGAATAATTCAGGATGAATTTTCTGTAGCAATTTGTAAACCGCATCAGAGCTTTCTGATTCTCCGGCCTGTCCAATTCCAGTACCGTCTGGACCATTTTGGGGTCCATACGAAAACCGGAGGCAGAAAGCAAGTACTCCAAAAATGGCAGCTACTGAACAGCAAACACACATTTTTCCAACTTAGCATACAATTTATTCTCCCGAAAGATCGACAACACTTGTCTCAAATGATCCTGATGAGTCTTCACATCGGGTAAGTAAATTAGTATGTCATCGAGGTTAATAACAACGAACCTCCCCACCAAATGATGAAAAATATCATTGATAAAGCGCTGAAAGACTGCTGGAGCATTAGTTAAACCAACATTCATGACTAGGTTCTCGAAGTGATCCTCGGGGGCATTGAAGGCTGTTTTCCACTCATCTCCTTCCCTGATTCTGATCAGATTTTAAGCTCCTCTGAAATCCAACTTAGAAAACACTTTGGCACCGACAATCTGATCAAATAGATCCGTAATCAAGGGAAGTAGATAAGGATCATGGACAGTAAGGAGATTTAGTTCCCGGAAATCTAGAAATGGTCTAAGGCAGGCATGCTCAACCTGCGGCCCTCCAGCTCTTGTAAAACTACAACTCCCACAATACCCTGCTGTAGGCTGATAGCTGTAGGCTGTTCAGGCATGCTGGGAGTTGTAGTTTTGCAACAGCTGGAGGGCCGCAGGTTGAGCATGCCTGGTCTAAGGGATGCGTCCTTCTTTACAAAAAAGAAGCCAGTGGCCATAGGAGACTTAGATGCCCCTTCGCCAAAATCTTGGCAATATACTCCCGCATAGCTACTCTTTCGGGTTGAGAAAGATTATATAACCGAGATTTTGGCAATTTACCCCCGAGGATAAGATTGACCGGACAATCATACGCTCGGTAAGGGGGCAACTCCTGAGCTCCACCCTCTGAGAATACGTCTGAAAAATCGGAAAGAAACTGAGGCAACACCTTAGTGGACACCCCCAAAATAGAGGCACTAAGACAGTTGTTCATATAAAATTCACTCCAATTACTGATTTGTCTTGTTTGCCAGTCAATGGTAAGGTTATGCTTTATCAACCATGGTAAACCCAGAACCATCAGGGCAGGCAAACCTTTCATAACAAAACAAGAAATGAACTCAACATGGGAATCACCCACCCTTAGCTGAATATCCTGAGTTAGACGTCTTTGCGAGAGGGGGGCGGAATCTATAGCAAACACTAGTATCTCTTTGCGTAATGCGCTAGTTTTAAAACAATGACTCTGAAGAAATTGAAAATCAATAAGATTGACCCCTGCACCACTGTCAACAACAAACTCTAATTAAAAATTTCCAGGGTCTTGCTCCACCGTAGCAGGCAGGAGGAAACAGGTACTGCAGGTAGGATGTGAATATGCCTGCCCGGACTCCCCGTTCACACTACCAAGAGTAATGGAGTTTTTTTTTTTCTCTTTGAATAAATCCCCTATTTGTTTTTCACTACCACTTTGGGGTTTAATAAAAGAGCACACATTAACAAAATGAGCTTCTCTACCACAGAAGTAACAGTCTATTAAGCTTCCTAAAATTCCTATTACCAGAGCAAAAGGTAAGGTAACCTGACCCAATTGCATATGCTCCTCTCCAGTCCCGGATTTAAGTGTTATAGTACCCCAAGGGACAGGAGGGACTGATTCACAACCAGACAGCACCCTCCGCCTGAGGGGAAACCTCTCTCTAAGCCATCAGTCAATCCGTATGGCAAAGAAATGGCCGCCTCCCAAGAATCAGGATTTTCATGAAATGCAAGAGCATCTATTAATCTCATTCCACTCCGAGTCAGTAGCCCATCTTCTAAATTTAGCACAATATGACTCCACAGTACATTCTCCCTGGCACAAGCTACACAGCTTAGATTCAGCCATAGAGACCCAGTGTGGGTCATCATAAATCAGGCCCAGGGCTCTGAAAAGTTCATCCACCGACCAGAGGGACTGTGAACTGGTCAGCAGAGATAAAACCCAAGACTGAGCGTCACCTTTTAGCAGAGAAATAATAATCATTCTTTGGTCTTTGTCTCCAGATGAAATAGGACGCTGACGAAAATACAATTTGCAGGAATCCCTGAACTGGACAAAGTTATCACTTCCCCGGAGAACCAGGGAGAGCGACCTTCGGTTTCAGGCAGACCTGGTTTTCTCCGGCGGCGCCAGACACCAAAGTACTCTGACACCATTCAACTGAATTGCAGAGGTCAGCTACCTCCAGAGACAATCCCTGCATGCAATCAACCAAAGCATCAATAGTTTCCATTTCGCAAACAGCAAGGGAGAAATGATGGTATGGCGGGTTATAATGTCACGGTAGGTAAGATAAGGGAAGGAAACTGAACACGGCAAGGCAAACAAAACAACTGACTAGGCCCCAAATGCTAAGGAATAGAGTTGAGCGAACACCTGGAAGTTCGGGTTCGCCGAGTTCGGCCAAACTTCATAAAAAAGTTTGGGTTCAGGATCCGAACTTGACCCGAACTTGACCCCGAACCCCATTAAAGTCAATAGGGACCTGAACTTTGGGGCACTAAAATGGCTCTAAAAAAGTCCAGGAAAGGGTTAGAGGGCTGCTAAAGGCAGCAAAATTGGGGTATGTGCCCTGCAAACAAATGGGGATAGGGTAGTGACATAAAATAAAATAAATAAAAATTGCAAATTTTAATCCTGAACTAAGAGCAGGAGGTCCATATTGACTGGAAGGTTGAGGAGGCGGTGAAAGTGGCATTGTAGAGGGATGTGGTAGTGTAGGTGAATTTTGTGGTGTAGGGGGTGGAGGCAGCCAACACATTTTTTTTTTATTTTTTTTTATTTGGGTACACCACAAAACATTGTGGAATATTGAAAATAACACAGAGAAAGTGTGCTGGAGTATAACAATGGCTCTGTGAAGTCGGTATACTTGTCTATTCTGCACAAGGTACAGACAAGTCTTGTGGGATCCATGCCTGGTTCATTTTAATGAACGTGAGCTTGTCCACATTGGCTGTGGACAGGCGGCTGCGCTTGTCTGTGATAACAACCCCTGCCATACTAAACGCACGTTTAGACAATACACTGGCTGCAGGGCAGGCCAGCACCTTCAAGACATAAAGGGCAAGCTCAGGCCATGTGCCCAATTTGGAGACCCAGAAGTTAAATGGTGCAGACCCATCAGTCAGTATGTGTAGGTGTGTGCACACATACTGCTCCACCATGTTGTTGAAATGCAGCCTTCTGCTAAGACGTTGAGTATCAGCGGGTGATGCTCTTTGTTGTGGCATGGTGACAAAGCTTTTCCACATTTCAGAAATGCTAACCCTGCCTTCTGAGGTGCTGGTGTTGCCCTGGCTGCATTGGCGGCCTCTTCCTCCTCCTCTGCCTTCGCCTTGTGCTTCCATTGAGCCCCGGTGTCAGTTGGGAATGCCATCGCTTGCACTCGTGCATCTTCTGATCACACTCCAGTGAGGGTATTAAGAACAGCACGTTGTCCTTGTGACGGGGATCCAGAAGGGTGGCCACCCAGTAATCAGCACAAATTAGAATGTGGGCAACACGGCTGTCGTTGCTCAGGCACTGCAGCATGTAATCGCTCATGTGTGCCAGGCTGTCCAGAGGCAAGGACAAGCTGTCCTCTGTGGGAGGTGTATTATCTGTGTCCTCTGTATCCCCCCAGCCACGCACAAGTGATGCCTATGAGCTGCTTTGGTTGCCACCCTGCTGTGAAAACCGTGCCTCCTCCTCCTCATCCTCTAGAACTGTGCCCTGGCTGGACAATTGTGTACCTGGCCTATGTTGGTGCAGTAACCCACGCTCCAAGCCACCTGTGAATGACTGGCCTGATAACCGTTGAAATTATCCCTCTTCCTCCTCCTCTTCCTGCTGTGACACATCTTCCTCCATCATCACCCGAAGCATTTTTTCAAGGAGACATAGAAGTGGGATAGTAACGCTAAGAACGGCTTCATTGGCACTAGCCTTGTTGGTGAAGTACTCAAAGCAGCAAAACAAGACACACCAGTCTCGCATGGAGGCCCACTCAGTGGCCCGCACTTTCTGGAGCAGCTGAGACCTATCGGGGTAATTTTTCCGGAATCTCTGCACCACCAAATTCAGCACATGCGCCAGGCAAGGAATGTGCTAGGCCCACAGCTGCTACGAGATTTTGCCCATTATCGCACACCATGAGGCCGGGCTTGAGGCTCAGTGGCACCAATCACTCATCGGTCTGTTGTTCCAGACCCATCCAAAGCTCTTGTGAGGTGTGGGGTTTTCCCCCCAAACAGGTGACTTCAAAACTGCCTGCTGTCGTTTCCCCTTGGCTGTGCTGAAGTTGGTGGTGAAGGTGTTATGCTGAGAGGATAAGGAGGTGGTAGAGGAGGAAGAGGAGTAGGAGAAGGAGGCAACAGGAGGCAAAGAGAAATGTCCTGCAATCCTCGGGGGCAGAAGGACATGTGCCAAACAGCTATCCGCCTCAGGCCCAGCCGCCACTGCATTTACCCAGTGTGCTGTTAGGGAGATATAATGGCCCTGGCCATGCTTACTGGTCCATCTATTGATAATTCTGTGAACCTTGCCACATATGGCGTTGCACAATGCACACCTTATTTTGTCTGTCACTTGCTTGTGCAGGTAAGGGAAGGATCACCTGGAAAAGTAGTGGTGGCTTGGAATGACGTACTGTGGGACAGCCACCACTATAAGGTTTTTAAAACTCTCGGTCTCCACCAGACGGAATGACAGCATTTCAAAGTCCAGCAATTCTGAAATGCTGGCATTCAGGGCCAGGGATCGTGGGTGGGTAGGGGGGAACTTCCTTTTTCGATCCAGTGTTTTCAAGATGGACATGGGACACTGTGGTGGTGCTTGTTGAAGGTGATGGACGGGGTGCCATTGGTGTCACATCTCTCCGTTTGCAGGGTGGCCGTTGCCACTGTCACTCCAGAGGTGGAAGAGGAGGAGGAGATTGCAGCAGAAGAGGGAGCAGGAGGAGCCATAGACTTTTTTTGGTTTTGGAGGTGTTTATTCCATTGCAGCTTGTGTCTTGCACTTAAATGCCTGGTCATGCAGGTTGTGCTCAGGTTTGGAATGTTTATGCATCGCTTTAGGTTGTGATTACACAGCCTGCATATTACTGTTTCCCAGGGAGCTTTGCACTTTGGTTTGCTGTGTTGAGACTCTTAACTGAGGCTCCGCAGTGTTTTTGTGGCTGGTCTCCCTGAGATCAGCTATTGTTTTGTTTGAGTGGTCTCCAAGGCATTGCTCCCGGTTAGCCAGAATCCTACTCCACACTGATGAGGGGCAACACCCCGAAACAGCTGTCTGTGGATGGATAACTGACTTAGGTTTTCCCCGCCACATCCTTAAAGCTTGTAAAAAAGCGGGATCTTGACATAGGGGCCACTTAATATGGTGGATTTGGTGATCTCTGTAATGAAGACACCCCTTTGCACAGGTTTTCCTTTCTTTGAGGGATATCTGGCTATTATTGTATTGTAGACCCAATACTGGGGCTCCACATTTATTTTGCATATTACTGTTTCCCAGGGAGCTTTGCACTTTGGTTTGCTGTGTTGAGACTCTTAACTGAGGCTCCGCGGTGTTTTTGTGGCTGGTCTCCCTGAGATCAGCTATTGTTTTGTTTGATTACACACCGTGCAAACCACTTGTGTCTTGTCGTCTGCACATTGTGTGAAGAACATCTATGCCAGGGAACTCCTTGGAGCTGTCTTTGGTGTGCTCGGTCCCTGGGTGCGGTGGGCAGTAGCAGGCGTAGTGTCTAGGGGATGGCCGCTCTGCTACTGCACCCTGCTCTCTCTTTTGCTGTGCTGGTGTCTCTGTGCGACCACCGCCTCTTCCTCCAAACTGCACAGGTCACTAGCATGACCTTCATCCCATGTAGGGTCTAGGACCTCATCGTCCTCCACATCATCTTCCACCAAGTCTTGTGCACCCCTGCCCTCCTTGTTGCTATGCACACTGTAGAAAGCCGAAGCAGTTGGCACCTGTGTTTCGTCATCATTAGACGTGCTGCGGTGGTCCTCATCCTCAAACATACCATAAGTGGTTGGGCATCGGTGCAATCGATCTCTTCCACTTCTGGAGCAGGGCTAGGTGGATGGGCTGTGGAAATCCTACCAGGAGAGTCATCAAAAAGTATGAGAGTCTGCTGCATGACTTGGGGCCCAGACTGCTCGGCTGATTTGCAAGGGGGTGAGGTACTAGATAGCTGCCCATGGCCTGCAGGTGCCAACTCCTAGCTTTCAGCAGTGGACCGGGTGGGAGATAATGTTAAGGTACTAGAGGCACTATCAGCCACCCAATTTACTAGTACCTGTACGTGCTCTGGCCTCACCATTCGTAGAGCGGCATTCGGGCCTTCTAAATAACGTGAAAGGCTCTGTGGTCTACACGAACCTGAGGAAGGTGTTTCATTTGGGCGTGTAGCTGGCACAGATCCACCACATCCTCTCCCTGCAACAAGAGCCCCACCAACAGCCGTAGCACTATGACCATGGCCACGTCCCTTATTTGACACTCTTCTCATTCTTTTCGGTAACCCAACAAAGTAACAGACAGATTTAATAAAACTTGTTCCCTGTCAGATATGCCGTGCCTGTGTCATGAACAGAAAAGATTGGTTTTGGTCACACCTCTATGTGACAGATGAATTTATTACACTTTGTGCCCTGCCTAATATTCCCTGGCAGTGTGATAAAAATAAAATATATTTCTAGGCCACACCACAATATGAGAAACTAATTTATTACATTGTGTGGCCTGCCCAATAGGCCCTGGCAGCGTGATAAAGATAAAAGATTGGTTAAGGTCACAAGTTGCTTTGAAAGATATGAGGGGCACAGATCCCCCAACAATCGGTAGTATGCCACCTAATTTACTGAATACATTTTGGCAAGTTAGGTATGCAGCGCAGAAGACACATTAACGCAGGCCGGGTACTTTATGGGCCAAAATGATGTGGTTTTTTTTCAACCACAATGTCCTAGTGGAATTTACTGATTTTATTTGATTTACAGTACAAGGCAATAAGGTACTTTATGCAGTTCATATCTGGGCACCAGTCCATAGAAATGATGTTTTGGAAAGAGTACAACGGAGAGTGATTGAAACTGATAAGGGGCATGAAAGGACTTAGCTATAAAGAAAGATTAAAATAATTACATTTATTTAGTCTTGAGAGGAGACATCTAAGGGGGGACTTATATACTATAAATGTATAAATGGGGGGCGTGGCTAGGCTGCCGACCTAGATGGCCGCATGAAAGAGGAGCTCCTGCACCACAGCGACTATTCCACAGCTTTTCCCCTCTCACCGACCTATATACAGTGGTAGCTGTTGTCTATGGTGCCCTCACAACTTACTGCCGTCATGGGAAAGTCGAAGAGACATCTGCCCAGGCTCCAGGACGGATCGGTGGAGACCTACTTCACCAAGCAAAAGGACAAAGATGGCGCCGATCCCTCACTGAACCTCCAGCCTGCATCGCCACTAGGAGTCCTGTCGCCTGCACCGCGGCCCCGCACGCCTTCACCTCCAGACTGCTCTGTGTCCCCCTCTCTTCTGCGCTCCCCCCAGCTCTCCCTACCACCTACACCTGAGGATCGGAGCGCTACACCCGGTGCCTCGGCGGCCCAAGATGGCGCCCGGCTTCCCACTGCTGATGAGGCCTACCTCCTGTGTGCGTCTGCTGGCGGGCGGAGGCAGGAGACCGAAGTCATTGCTAGTGACCTGGAAGTGTCTGGAGCTGCGCAGCATGTGGAGCGGGCAGTGAGTACTAAACCTGGAGACCCCTTCCATTCTCTCCCCACCTCTGACAAACCGGTCACAGAGGACTCGCTTAAATTAATGTTGCTGGCCCTAAAATCCTCGCTCCACACTGACATTGAGGAATTGCTTAACCCCTTATTTGCCAGAGTAAAATCCTCTGAATGTAGAATCGGGCACATTGAGACTAAAATGAGCGAATTCGCCTCATCCCAAAATGAGGTTATTGATACTTGTAATGATCTGACTGACCAAGTTGAAGCTATTAAGCTGAAGTTTGCAGATATGGAAGACCGGTCCCGCAGGAACAATATTAAGTTTAGGGGCATACCTGAAGACATACCACCTTCAGAACTACAGGCATACTTAAAAGGGCTCATGAAAGCGCTCATACCGCAAATCCCAACCCCGGATATGATTATAGATCGGGCCCATCGGATCCCGAAGCCTGCACATCTGGGACCTTCGGTTCCGCGAGACACTCTGGCGCGCATACATTTTTTCCACACCAAGGAGACCCTGATGTTTGCTGCAAGAAAGAAGAGCCCCCTACCAGCTCCCTACCAAAGAGTTAAACTTTTTGCTGATCTATCTGTGACCACCTTGCGCTCACGTAGGGCGCTAATGCCCATTACCTCCACCCTCCGAGACAACGATATTCCGTATAAATGGGGGTTCCCCTTAAAATTGTTGATCCGTAGAAACGGCCAGACTCACATGGTGAAATCTCTGGAAGAGGGACGCCACCTGCTTCAACTATGGATGATCCCGCTACAATCATCTGATCCTGGAGAGCTTCCGAGACCACCCTGCTCTCGCCCTACATCTCCAACAGGCACCTAACAAGGAATGTTTTTTCGTTAATCTTGCCATATATCCACTGGACTGCTTGAAGTTTCCTGCACAGTTCTATTTCAACTGTTTTGAAGGGGGGTGATCTCTCCACATGCTTGCCATTTTGGTGCTTAATCCTCCTGCAGGCGTTACTTGATTATCCTTTTCATAGGTTTCCTTTTTCTTCTTCTTTCTAGCATTGGACATTCGCCCTTCGACTCAGTGAGCGACTGTGTCGACTCACGCTAGTTGTTTCGTCTTGCTTTATTTGACTTATCGTGTGTTGCTTGTCTATCGTACTTTATCTGTGTCCCCCCCCTTCCCTAGTGTGTCTCTACTCCCCCCCCTACCTGTTGACCGATTGGTATATTGCTGCATACCTAGCTGATAGCAAGTTTTATTGCTTTGCACTAACTTTCTTATTGCTCCCTTAGGAAGATGGGCCTTAAACTTCTGAGTCTCAATGTCAAAGGTCTCAACTGTCCGCAGAAGAGGTCCTACCTATGGTCTGAAGCCCTAGCTGCCGGAGCTGACGTCCTGTGTGTCCAAGAGTCCCACCTACTCCAGGGGGATGCATTCAGGGTGCATCACCGCCTATTTCCCACCATTTTTCACTCCCACTACCACAGCAAGAAAAGAGGTACCTTTATAGCTATTAAAAACACGGTTGCCTTTTCATCTATTGCATCCCATATGGACGGCTCTGGTCGATTTGTGATCCTGGTGTGCTCTATCAACAACATTACCTACACTTTGGTCAGTTTGTATGCCCCCAACACCCACCAACTGACCTTTTTGCGCAAAGTCCTACGCAAAGTTAACACTCTTAAACAGGGAAAATTGATCCTTTGCGGAGACTTTAACGCAACACTATTTCCCCCTTTAGATTCTTCCTCGCCTACTCGGAGGAATGATTTAGGGGTGGCGGGTCTTCTGAGAGAGGAGGGTTTACTAGACGTCTGGAGAGCTCAACACAGCACAGAAAGAGACTACACTTACTTTTCCCCCTCACATCTCTCCTACTCCCGAATTGACCTTTTTATGGTCGACCATACTACCCTACTCCACACTATTTCTACACATATCGGCCTTATAAAATGGTCCGACCATGCCCCTATTACGATGACCTTGGAGGAACAATACCAAGCTCAGAGAGCTCCCATATGGAGAAACAACACTTATCTTTTTAATAACCCTAAAAATGTGGATAAGCTTTCAGCACACCTGAAGGAATATTTTAGCTTCAACGCCGGGTCCGTTTCTAATACTTTTACGTTGTGGCAAGCCCATAAGGCTTTTATGAGAGGAGCCCTGATTAAACTTAATGCCACTGTGAGAAAACTTAGAGATCGGGATATTACACAGACTATAGCAGAGATAGATAAATTGGAAACAATTAATAAACGACATCCTTCTATACATATTTCTGCCTCCCTTCGTATAGCTAGACACAAGCTCAGTGCCCTTCTACTCCAAAACTACCATAAAGTCTTTAATAGAATGAAAGCTAGGTACTATTCTCAAAGTAACAGGGCTGGTCGGCTACTGGCTCAGCAGCTGAAAAGACAGCAAACCAAAGCCAAAATCCCGTATCTTCTACATTCCGAAACAAACACGAGACTCCAAGACCCGAGGGATATTGCTGACCAATTTAAACTGTACTACCAATCCCTGTACAATTTGAAAGACACCGTTCCCCTGCCCTGTGACTACCCTTCTCTGGTAAAAAACTTCCTCTCTACCGCCTCTCTTCCTACCCTCACCCCCCAACATCTTCAATCCCTGAATGCCCCCATCACGACAACAGAAGTAGCGAAAGTTATCTCCACATCACCACTAGGTAAATCTCCTGGCCCTGATGGCCTGTCCAATGAGTATTTCCGCCACTTTCAATCCACCCTCGTGCCTTATCTTCAGGATGTGTTTAATCAAGTCCTGAACGGGACACCGTTCCCCCGGAAATGCTGGAAGCACTGGTTGTCACCATTCTGAAACCAGGCAAACCGATGGACATACCCCAAAACTTCAGGCCCATCTCCTTATTAAATTCGGATATAAAAATTTTTGCTAAGATAGTGGCGAATAGGCTATCCCCCCTTCTCCCCTCCCTGATCCATCCGGATCAAGCCGGTTTTGTGGCGGGTAGACAGGCGTCTGACAATACAAGACGTATTGTGAATTTGGTGGATTTTGCTGAAAGGCATAGTCTCCCAATACTCGCGGTGACACTAGACGCAGAAAAGGCGTTTGATCGCCTACATTGGGACTATGCCTTTTCTGCCCTCGACAAAATGGGCTTTTCAGGGCAGATCTTGCAGGCCATTAAAGGACTGTACTCCTCACCCTCCGCGCGAGTATGGGTTAATGGCGTCCTCTCTGAACCCTTTGCTATTACCAACGGCTCCAGACAAGGTTGCCCCCTTTCACCCCTCCTTTTTATTCTTGCCCTGGAGCCGTTGGCGCAACATATCAGACACTTACCCACTATAACAGGGGTTTGTGTGGGAGATGACACACATACTATCTCTTTATACGCGGACGATATTATACTCACGCTGTCTAACCCCAGACACTCCCTTCAGGCGGCTCTTGATACGATTGCGCACTATGGTCTCCTCTCATACTATAAAATCAATAATTCCAAATCGCAAGCGCTTCCAATCAACATTCCCCCTCCTGATCTGAACACGTTGCAGGCAATGTTTGACCTTGACTGGCAGCTGTCGGAGATTCCATACTTAGGCATAAAAATTACAACCCCATGCACATTGCATTACACTAGGAATTACGTTCCCCTACTTGATGTTATGGTAAAAGATTTTAGCGCCTTTTCCACACAAACCATCTCCTGGATGGGGAGGATAGCGGCGTTCCAAATGATGACATTGCCAAAGCTCATCTATATATTCCGAACCCTCCCTGTACCGATCCCAAATACCTTTTTTCATAAAGCCCAAACTCTCTTAAGCAGGTATGTTTGGGGCTCCTCTAGGCCCAGAGTTGCCCGAGCACTTATGTTCAAAAAGAAATTAGCGGGAGGAGCTGGCCTTCCAGCGATTAAAGATTACTATACAGCCATTGGTCTGGCTTTTGCCAGGGAATTCTGGGCTTCAGGAGACAAGAAGGCATGGCAACAAATAGAATCCTATGTATTGAAACAACAGTCCTTTAGAGACTACCTGATCCGTGCTTTATGGACCCGCTCATCCCTGCCCTGCCCCCTCCTTACTCTTACCCATATTAGTAATCTGTGGTCCTCAACCCACAGAAACCAAGGAGACTCTACTGCGCACTTGTTCGAACTCGCGACCCTTCAAACTATTGAATCATCCATCCCCGATATTAACCTTGCTGTTTGGAGAAGTTGCGGGATAATTACTGTCTCCCAAATTTTAGCAAACTGCTCTGTTCTTCCATTTACGCTCCTCCAACACAATTTTAACCTGCCAGATTCAGAATACTTTACCTTTCTTAGAATTCGCCATCTCCTCTCGCAGATCATTCGTGCACCTTCGTCGGTCAACTCAACACTTCTAAGACTATTCAGGTTCCCATTTCTCTTTAAAAAACACTCCACACGGTGTATCTATGACCTGCTGGGTGGGAAAACTACCTTTGTAAAGTCCCCTTCCATTCTTAGATGGGAACGGGAGTTGCAGACCACTTACCCGGAGGAGTCTTGGACTAGTGCCATTAAGTTTCTCACATGTAGCTTCAAATGTGTCTCCCACTACGAGGCAGGATTGAAGACCTTGCTTCATTGGTATCTTACACCTCAAAGGCTGCACTTAATGTACCCAACTACCTCTCCGTACTGTTGGCGAGGCTGTGGATGTCATGGTACACTATTCCATATCCTCTGGAAGTGTCCTGTTATCACTAATTTTTGGAGAGAAACCTTTTCCCTGATTTCCACGTTGATGGAGCACACTCTGGAACCTCGTCCGGAGCTAGCACTCCTGTTTCTGGGCATTTGGGACATTCCTCCCCTTCACCGCAATATTGTGGGCCGCATTTTGCTGCACGCTAAATTAGTTATTACTAGACATTGGAAGGAACCAAATTCTCCCTCCTTTTCTGAAGTGGTACAGGAAACCAACCAGACATGTAGATACGAATTATCTCTGCCAGAGTCGATTGTTTCACATAAACTTAAGCAGCTTACCTGGAGTGGGTGGACTCAAAGTTCTCATTATTCTGCCTAGGATGCACCGGATGTTCGCGCTATTGCATAATTGGATCTTGTTCCTCGTCCCTTTTCTCTCTCCCTCTTGTGTCCCTTGTATTGTCCTTGTTCTGTTTGTCCAGTCCTATTAATACTGCCCTGTTGATTAAGATATCTGTTGTTGCTCTCTCTCATTTATTGTTGCTGGACAAGCTGTACAGCCTCACGTTGATATGGCTTGTACCTGTCCTCCTTGTTCCTGACGCAAGGAGTGCACACCCAAAGTTATTTCTCCTACTCTTACAAGAAACCATGAGACTACTCAAGAGCCATATCTGTTTCTATGTACTGGTTCACTGACGTTAATTCTTGCTCATTACTGTGGCTGCGCCCACAATTGTGATGTTTGACATTCATAAGATTTTTGACTTTCTGTGTTATGATAAAAATCTTAATAAAAACTATTGAAACTAAATGTATAAATGGGCCATACAAAAAATATGGTGAAAAGCTGTTCCATGTAAAATACCTTCAAAAGACAAAGGGGCACTGCCTCCGACTGGAGAAGAAAAAGTTCAGTCTCCAGAAGCGTCAAAGTTTCTTTACTGTAAGAACTGTGACTCTCTGGAATAGACTTCCTCAGGACATGGTCACAGCAGGAACAGTGGACAGTTTTAAAAAGGGTTTAGATGAATTCTTAAAAGTAAATTAAATGAATGCTTATGAAAACGTGTAGAAATATTAGTCTCACTTGCTTCTGGTATTCACGTCCCCACCTATACTTTGGTTGAACTCGATGGACTTATGTCTTTTTTCAAATGTATTTGCTATGTACCCTATGTAACTATGATTAGATTAATTATAAATGAAAAACATAAAATAATTGGATGAATGAGTGATAGGAAATGTGTGTATATATTTGAATATTTGGTTCTAGACAACTCAAATGTCTGGAATCTCTCTTTCACAGCAAACAGCTCCACAAAAGCAATTGAATACTTAGATCTAATTCTGACGTGTGGCAGACGGGCCCAAATAATTTTGTAAAAAATGTATTTGCTAAGCATCTCTACTTTATTAATAAGCATAGGATTAACATTAGAGCATTTATTATGACATTTAGTACTTTATTTGGTCTGCAGAGTGCTGTTGCATTGTATATATTTTTTGTGTATATATTGGAATGTGCTCATTGTCAAATAAAAACTATCCCTAACCTCTGGTCGTGTTTTGACCTTCATACTAACAACAAATCACGATAAATAGATATAGAACATCCTGCACAATATAATAGTAATTGTTGCGGATGTAAATGGCTACATTTATAAAGTCACAGAAAATAATGCACTATAATAATAGATGCAAACATACCGTATGGACTAAGCCCTCACTCTAATGATAAAATCTGAGACTCTAACCATCACATTTTGATCAAAACACCTGTACCAACCTACCCAGCACCAAGGTGGTCTCACTTCAGGCAGGTCCTACACTAAACCTCCCTATGCCGTTATTTATTTATATTAAGGAGCGCAGACCCTGCACATATAGTGTGGTGCTCCTAGTTACCTCTGTGTGCAATAGCAGCCAATGAGAGGAGGGGCACACGCACCTATATGTACCACCTAATCAAGGTCGCCTATTAGATAGGTAAAGCAAAAGTGCACATTAATGCTACTCCCAGGATAGGTGCACATTCACACATAAAGGTGCCACTACTTCAAGACAAGTTAAACAAATCACGAAAAATAGTTATAGAACATCCTGCACAATATGATAGTAATTGTTGTGGATGTACAAGGCTACATTTATAAAGTCACAGAAAATAATGCACTATAATAATAGATGCATACATAACATATGGACTAGGGTTAAGCGAACCTGAACTGTATAGTTCGGGTTCATACCAAATTTTGGGGTGTTCGGGACAAGGACCCTAACCTGAACATTTTCAGAAAAGTTTCGGTTCCGGTCCATTGTTCGGCGATTCTTCGAATTCTTGAAGGGCTGTACAGCAGCCAATCAGCAAGCGTTTTACATATTTGCCCTAAGACGCCATCATAGCCATGCCTACTAATGGCATGGCTGTGATTGGCTGAGTGCAGCATGTGACACAGCCTTTTTATAAGCTAGAGTCACGTAGTGCCGCACGTCACTCTGCTGGTGTTAGTCTAGGGAAGGTTGCTGCCTGTGTTCTCAGGAAGAGATTACGGAAGAAATCTGTAGAACCTGTTGTTGTGCAATCCTCCAGATACAGCAAATATTGAGGGAGGGTGCTTTTTCAATCCTACATTTATGTACCCAGCCACTGCAAAGGATTTTTTTTTTTATCCATCTGTTACTGAGGTGGGGGTAGACAGCCATTTTAGCCATTATGTTACCTGCATGTGTGCCAGCCTGCCAGGGACATCAGTCTAATCCTTTTTGGTAGTTCAGTGAAGGAAAAAATGCTTTTTTTCTGGTAGATCAAGTCCCCTACATTACCTTTTGTATAATTAAGGGGTGACATAGTCCATTTCTGTAGTCTGGGACTTGTGGTGCTATAGAACACTTGTGCATACAACGCACAAAACCATATACTCAATTTCAGTAGTCAAATCCCGATCCACAAAGCAGTTTTAAATACACCGCCCAAATACATATTTGACATTTCTGCAGTGAAATAGAGAATCAGTGTATTTTTGGGAAAAAAAGCGGTATTCCTGGTCTACAAAACAGTTGTACATACAGCGTACGAATACATATTTTATATTTATGCTGGGAAATAGTGCATCAGTGTGTTTTAGGGAAAAAAAAGCCGTGTTCTAGGCCCACAAAACAGTTGTGCATAAAGCATAGAAATACCTACGTTTAAAAACATTTAAAATTTATACTGTACTGGTGATATAGGGTTGGCGCACAAATTCATATTAATAAATAAAGTGCAAAGTGCAAAAAGATGACCATAATATTCGGTAGTATAGAGGTAAGCAGGTCAAATATCCAAAAGTTTTTTAAAGGACTATTAGGTAGAAAACCATGTACATGTAAAGCATGGTATCTATTATTTCTAAGTCACAGAAATGAGTATAATATTAAATAATGAAGAGACGCATACTAACCACACCAAAAGAGGCGCCAACCAATATACCACCAGCACAAGCTCCCTGACGCGCTGCCGTTAGCTTTCTCAAAGGGGTAATACACACTTGTGACAGATGTGGCCATATATACTGCTTAACAAACAAGGATTGGCTAATAAACCTAAACATAACGCCCCTAATCACTCTTGAATTTAAAACAAGTGTCGAAGGCTACCATCTGCCCATTAGTCTATATCAGCCACAGTTCATTACCTGGCGCACACGATCCGCCATGACCGCCATGGACGCAGGCGGCACCACCGTCAGTTCGCGCGAGAGCGGCCACGTAGGAGTCACATGACCGATATCGTCACGGAGTGAGGGGTGCGGCCAGCATCCAGGTCCATGCGCGGAGCGTGCGCGCTCCACTGCGGCCATATTGAATGTGGGCAAATAGATGGGCAAGAAAAAGGACAGTATTTAATGGCAAAATCAGCCATAACCGCCATAAGTGCAAGCGGCAACCACCATCGGTCAACGGGAAACAAGCCATGCAAAGGTCACATGCTAGGTGTCATCTCAAAGCAAGGGGCGCGGCCGACAATCAGACGCATGCGCGGCATACACGCGCACCACTACGGCCATATTTGATGAGGGTAAATGGAATGACAATAAAAGGAAAGAAACCCAGCATCTAAAAACATAAAACATAAATGACAAAAAGCATCACTATTGTTCCAAAGTAAATAGAATGGCAAAAAGAGAAATAACATCTGTTGGCAAAAGCACATAAATGACCTAAGAAGCATATCTATTTTTTCTAGGTGACATCCATTGCTGGACAAGACCTCAGTTGGCATATATATAGTATCAGAGTACTTAACCTAAAAAAGTAAATACACGACAACCTAAATAATATAGGTACAGATAATAAGTACTTGCAAAAAGAAAAAAAAACTATACATGATTAAATTACATAAAGGGAAAGTGGGGGGGCAGGGGGAGCAATGAAAAGAAGGGTAGTGTTGATGGTGAGTAAAGTGAAAAATATGTGAACACACATGCACTGCAAAGTAAGCACACAAAGAAAAAGTGCAAATGAAAATGTGATGTGGTTGTGAATCAAAAAGAGTGATTAGTGTTGGTGACCAATATCAACTAAGATTATACATGATATAAATAAAACATTCATAATATATAGAATAAAAGAAAAGGGTGAATAATTGAACACATGATTGTATTATTATAGTGATTCTTTGTCAATACCAACCTATGATCGATGGGTGGACTAAACCACAAAAGTGCAAAGTGCAATTTAACCAAAATCATTAATAACAAGTTACAGCATCCCAAATATATGATCCAGTCCCAGCAATGATAGATAGAACTATATTAAGCCGTAGGCCCATTCACCATACCCTACATACACACTAGGTCATTCACTAACATACTTATGCACGGCTTGATTGTACTACCCCACTGCCCTATTGGGGGCCAATTAAACCCATCAAATACTAGTCCCAAAAAGAGGGAGAAGGAGGAAGGATGGCATCAATATTACATATTGCCTAAATATATATAGACCACATGCGTCACTACATAAACAACATAAATTCTATGAGGATAAGGAGGCACCGAGAAGCATACACGGCCAGCTTTATAAGAAAGATGCCAAGGGAATTTTATCATTCAGACCACAAGGTGTTTGTGTCCGAAGTTTGACAATCCATTTACTTTCCACTTGTTCTAGTCGCTTGAACAAATCACCACCTCTTGAGCCAAGAATTACCCGATCTATACCACGAAACTTCAAATCCTGCCATTTATTGTCGTGTTTTAGTCGAAAATGTCTTGCAACCGGTTTTAGTTTCCTAATTTTTTCACGATCAAGGGAATCAATCTTAGCAGCTGCTCGTATGTCACTTTGGTGCTCCTGAATCCGAGTACGGAATTCACGTGTGGTCATTCCAATGTAAATCTGTCCACATGGACAGGTTGCATAGTAGATAATGCCAGAAGTGCTGCAGTTAATAAAATGGACTATCTTGTATTCCTGATGACCAGAAGAGTCAACAAAAATATTGGTTCGAACCACCACTTTGCATGCACTGCAATGACCACAAGGAATAGAACCCCATCTGGGTCCTTTTGACATAGAGAGAAAATTCCTTGGTTTAGGTGGAATGTAATGACTGGAGACCAGAATATCCCCCAGATTTTTGCTGCGCTTGGCAACAAAAGCCGGAGTAGGAGTAATAATACGTTCCAAGACATGATCCGACTGTAACACCGGCCAAAATTTTGAGAATATTTTCCTCATATTTTTCCATTGGGGATTATAGTTAGTAATCATACGGACCGTCGAGGTGGTTACAGACATATCACGATGTTTAGGTATAAGTAGAGAATGTCTAGAGGTACTTTTCGCCCTTTGGTATCCCTGTTGAATGTCCGTTTGATGATAATGTCGCTGTTCAAATCGTTGTTTCAAGAGAATTGATTCATTTTCAAAATCCGTATGGGTGGTACAGAGTCTTCGTGCCCGCAAAAACTGACCAATTGGTATAGATCTTTTCTGGTGTCTAGGGTGAAAAGAGGAGGCATGAAGCAAGGAATTAACAGCAGTTTCCTTTCGATGTACCTTGGTCTGTAGCATTCCCTCTCCTGAAACCCCAATATGAATATCCAAAAATGTCATCTGTTTCTGAGATATTTGATGTGTTAATTTGATATTCCACTCATTTACATTGAGCTGTTCCAGAAAGATATGTAACGCTGCCTCTGACCCCTGCCATATGAAGAGAACATCATCGATGAAGCGCATCCAGGATATAACCTGGCCTGCAGCTTCATCCATGGATCTTTGGACAAGTTCTCGTTCCCAGAACCCCAAAAAGAGGTTGGCATATGAGGGCGCACAAGTCGCCCCCATTGCCACACCCCGTAATTGCAAGTAATGGCAGTCCTTGAATAGAAAGGAATTGTGTGTTAGAATGAATTCCAGCAACACAATAAGTAATTCAACCAGTTCAAGTGCAAGATTGCGGGTTTCTAAATAGAAACGCGCCGCCCTTATCCCCAAATCATGCTGAATGCATGTGTACAAAGACTCGACATCACATTATACTAAAAAAATATCATGTTCCATCTGTATATTGTCAAGATGTTTGAGAACATCTGTCGAGTCACGTACAAAAGAGGGAAGACTCTCTACACATGGTTTTAAGTAGAAATCTAAAAAGCGACAAATAGGTTCACATAAACCACCACATCCCGAAACAATCGGTCTTCCCGGTGGTTTTATTAAAGATTTATGCACTTTTGGCAATAAATACAATGTAGGTATGATGGGGTGTTTTACCACCAATCCATCAAATACAGATTTGGTAATGATATTGCTCTCCAGAGCTTGGGTCAGAATCTGTTCAATCTGGATTTTGAAATTAGCAATTGGATTGGAGGATAGTCTCTTATAACATTTAGTATCACGAAGTTGTCTGTGTGCTTCGGCCTCATACATATTCATCGGCCATATCACCACATTACCCCCCTTGTCCGCCGGTTTGAACACGACATCGCGCATATTGCGCAATTGTCGTAGCGCAATACGTTGTTCACGATTAAGATTATCATATGGACGTCTAGTTGGAAGGCTGTCCAAATCCTTCACCACCAATTTAACAAAAGTTTCAATAGCTGGACTTAGGGACAGGGGGGGAAATGTGGTTGATCTTGCCCGAATGAATGGAGGAAATTTGGACACACTCACCTCCTGTTCCATCAAAAGATCTTCTAGTGTTCGAAGCGCCTCCAGTTCTTCCGGGGCTGTAAATACATTGTCAGTACTAATATTAGAATAATGTTTCTTTAGTACCAACTTTCTTGCAAATAAAAAAGTATCCTTGATTGCTGTAAAACTATCGTACAGCGGTACTGGACTAAAAGATAGGCCCAAAGATAGGACCTCGATTTGAGGAATAGTAAGTTCAATATCAGATAGGTTAATTACCTTTGGTTCTGCATTTCTCGGATCCATAGAGCTGTTATATTTGCGTTTCACCGGAATTCGCAGTGAAGAATCATTCCGTGCATCCGAGGTGGCTTGATATGAGTGTTGTGAAGTATTAGTCAGGGATGATCTAACTGAGCTTGAACCAGAGGTTAGCGTGTTGTTCCGTAGCTGCCAACGGAATACACGATTATTCTGATAATCAGCAATATCACGTTGGAATTTCTTTGCTTTCATATCCTGTATATCTTTATCCCATCGTGTTTGTTCAATATTTAGTTCCTGCTCAAATCTCGTTATCGTTTCCTGTTCAGCAATACCACGTAATTTTTCATGAAGTGGTGTAATCGATTTTTCAATTTCCTCCAAATGTTTTTTCTCATATCCAATGAGTAACTCAATGAATGTCCTAGAGCATAATTTACACGATTCCTCCCATCGCTGCTTCAAAAAATCATCTTCTAATGGGAAAGAAGGATATACCTGAACACGAAGGCCTCTTGGAGCCATATCTTTAATTAGGTATTGTTCAAGGGCAGCTTTATTCCACCACGTGCGAGTTCGATTCTTGTGCAGATGTTTCTGGGGTTCTGGGAACGAGAACTTGTCCAAAGATCCATGGATGAAGCTGCAGGCCAGGTTATATCCTGGATGCGCTTCATCGATGATGTTCTCTTCATATGGCAGGGGTCAGAGGCAGCGTTACATATCTTTCTGGAACAGCTCAATGTAAATGAGTGGAATATCAAATTAACACATCAAATATCTCAGAAACAGATGACATTTTTGGATATTCATATTGGGGTTTCAGGAGAGGGAATGCTACAGACCAAGGTACATCGAAAGGAAACTGCTGTTAATTCCTTGCTTCATGCCTCCTCTTTTCACCCTAGACACCAGAAAAGATCTATACCAATTGGTCAGTTTTTGCGGGCACGAAGACTCTGTACCACCCACACGGATTTTGAAAATGAATCAATTCTCTTGAAACAACGATTTGAACAGCGACATTATCATCAAACGGACATTCAACAGGGATAACAAAGGGCGAAAAGTACCTCTAGACATTCTCTACTTATACCTAAACATCGTGATATGTCTGTAACCACCTCGATGGTCCGTATGATTACTAACTATAATCCCCAATGGAAAAATATGAGGAAAATATTCTCAAAATTTTGGCCGGTGTTACAGTCGGATCATGTCTTGGAACGTATTATTACTCCTACTCCGGCTTTTGTTGCCAAGCGCAGCAAAAATCTGGGGGATATTCTGGTCTCCAGTCATTATATTCCACCTAAACCAAGGAATTTTCTCTCTATGTCAAAAGGACCCAGATGGGGTTCTATTCCTTGTGGTCATTGCAGTGCATGCAAAGTGGTGGTTCGAACCAATATTTTTGTTGACTCTTCTGGTCATCAGGAATACAAGATAGTCCATTTTATTAACTGCAGCACTTCTGGCATTATCTACTATGCAACCTGTCCATGTGGACAGATTTACATTGGAATGACCACACGTGAATTCCGTATTCGGATTCAGGAGCACCAAAGTGACATACGAGCAGCTGCTAAGATTGATTCCCTTGATCGTGAAAAAATTAGGAAACTAAAACCGGTTGCAAGACATTTTCGACTAAAACACGACAATAAATGGCAGGATTTGAAGTTTCGTGGTATAGATCGGGTAATTCTTGGCTCAAGAGGTGGTGATTTGTTCAAGCGACTAGAACAAGTGGAAAGTAAATGGATTGTCAAACTTCGGACACAAACACCTTGTGGTCTGAATGATAAAATTCCCTTGGCATCTTTCTTATAAAGCTGGCCGTGTATGCTTCTCGGTGCCTCCTTATCCTCATAGAATTTATGTTGTTTATGTAGTGACGCATGTGGTCTATATATATTTAGGCAATATGTAATATTGATGCCATCCTTCCTCCTTCTCCCTCCTTTTGGGACTAGTATTTGATGGGTTTAATTGGCCCCCAATAGGGCAGTGGGGTAGTACAATCAAGCCGTGCATAAGTATGTTAGTGAATGACCTAGTGTGTATGTAGGGTATGGTGAATGGGCCTACGGCTTAATATAGTTCTATCTATCATTGCTGGGACTGGATCATATATTTGGGATGCTGTAACTTGTTATTAATGATTTTGGTTAAATTGCACTTTGCACTTTTGTGGTTTAGTCCACCCATCGATCATAGGTTGGTATTGACAAAGAATCACTATAATAATACAATCATGTGTTCAATTATTCACCTTTTTCTTTTATTCTATATATTATGAATGTTTTATTTATATCATGTATAATCTTAGTTGATATTGGTCACCAACACTAATCACTCTTTTTGATTCACAACCACATCACATTTTCATTTGCACTTTTTTCTTTGTGTGCTTACTTTGCAGTGCATGTGTGTTCACATATTTTTCACTTTACTCACCATCAACACTATCCTTTTTTTCATTGCTCCCCCCCCCGCACCCCCCCCCCACTTTCCCTTTATGTAATTTAATCATGTATAGTTTTTTTTTTTTTTTTCTTTTTTGCAAGTACTTATTATCTGTACCTATATTATTTAGGTTGTCGTGTATTTACTTTTTTAGGTTAAGTACTCTGATACTATATATATGCCAACTGAGGTCTTGTCCAGCAATGGATGTCACCTAGAAAAAATAGATATGCTTCTTAGGTCATTTATGTGCTTTTTGCCAACAGATGTTATTTCTCTTTTTTTGCCATTTTATTTACTTTGGAACAATAGTGATGTTTTTTGTCATTTATGTTTTATGTTTTTAGATGCTGGGTTTCTTTCCTTTTATTGTCATTCCATTTACCCTCATCAAATATGGCCGTAGTGGTGCGCGTGTATGCCGCGCATGCGTCTGATTGTCGGCCGCGCCCCCTTGCTTTGAGATGACACCTAGCATGTGACCTTTGCATGGCTTGTTTCCCGTTGACCGATGGTGGTTGCCGCTTGCACTTATGGCGGTTATGGCTGATTTTGCCATTAAATACTGTCCTTTTTCTTGCCCATCTATTTGCCCACATTCAATATGGCCGCAGTGGAGCGCGCACGCTCCGCGCATGGACCTGGATGCTGGCCGCACCCCTCACTCCGTGACGATATCGGTCATGTGACTCCTACGTGGCCGCTCTCGCGCGAACTGACGGTGGTGCCGCCTGCGTCCATGGCGGTCATGGCGGATCGTGTGCGCCAGGTAATGAACTGTGGCTGATATAGACTAATGGGCAGATGGTAGCCTTCGACACTTGTTTTAAATTCAAGAGTGATTAGGGGCGTTATGTTTAGGTTTATTAGCCAATCCTTGTTTGTTAAGCAGTATATATGGCCACATCTGTCACAAGTGTGTATTACCCCTTTGAGAAAGCTAACGCGAAACGCGCGTCAGGGGCTTGTGCTGGTGGTATATTGGTTGGCGCCTCTTTGGTGTGGTTAGTATGCGTCTCTTCATTATTTAATATTATACTCATTTCTGTGACTTAGAAATAATAGATACCATGCTTTACATGTACATGGTTTTCTACCTAATAGTCCTTTAAAAACTTTTGGATATTTGACCTGCTTACCTCTATACTACCGAATATTATGGTCATCTTTTTGCACTTTGCACTTTATTTATTAATATGAATTTGTGCGCCTACCCTATATCACCAGTACAGTATAAATTTTAAATGTTTTTAATCATGTGAGTCCTGTGCTATGTCAATCATGTACTCAATGTCATTTTTTGTTTAATAAAATATTGTGATACTACTATATATAACCCTTGTTTGGAGTTATTGTTATGGTATGACCCATACAGCTTTATTGGTGTTGTTTGCATTTGCATGTGTGGGTTGCTTGAACGATTGGGACATTGTATTGGTTTCCCCCTAAAAGTACTGCAAGTCTGACTTTTTTGTCCCGCGATCTTTGCCGTGCACAGACGTGCTGCGCTGTAGCTCCGCCCCCACCACATTATAGTCAATGGGGACGGAGCAGCAGCAGGCCGAAACAGCCGAAACAGCCTGCTGCATAGCTATGCTGCAAATGTGAAAGTACCCTAACTGCTGGAAATTAAACGTAGGTATTTCTATGCTTTATGCACAACTGTTTTGTGGGCCTGGAACACGGCTTTTTTTCCCTAAAACACACTGTTGCACTATTTCCCGCCGGAAGAGCTTGCCGGATAGCTATGCCGCTAGTGTGAAAGTACCCTTAAATACTGCATTTGTGTGTTTTAGTGAAAAAAGCTGTGTTCTGGGTCCCCAAAGCAGTTGTGCGTAAAGCGTACAAATACCAAATTTAAATTGCGGTAATAGTGCTTTAGTGTGTTTTACTGAAAACAAAAGCCGTGTTCTAGGCCCACAAAACAGTTGTGCATAAAGTGTAGCAATACCTAAGTTTAATTTCCAGCCTTTGAATACTGCATTTGTGAATTTTGGGAAAAAAAAGACATGTTCTGGGTCCCCAAACCAGTTGTGGAGACAGCGTGCAAATCCCTATGTTTAATTTCCAGCAGTTAAACACTGCCTTTGTGTGTTTTAGTGAAAAAAAGCCATGTTCTGGGTCCTCAAAGCAGTTGTGCATACAGCGTACAAATACCAATTTTTAAACGCATTACGGAAATAGTGCTTTAGTGTGTTTTACTGAAAAAAGCCGTGTTCTAAGCCTACAAAACAGTTGTGCATAAAGCGCAGAAATACCTACGTTTAATTTCCAGCCTTTAAATACTGCATTTGTGAATTTTGGTGAGAAAAGCCATGTTTTGGGTCCCCAAAGCAGTTGTGCAAACAGCGTACAAATACGAATTTTAAATTGCAGCACGGAAATAGTGCTTTAGTGTGTTTTACTGAAAAAAAGCCATGTTCTAGGCCCACAAAACAGTTGTGAATACATCGTACAAATACCAATTTTAAATTGCAGCACAGAAATAGTGCTTTAAGGTGTTTTACTGAAAAAAAGCTGTGTTCTAGGCCCACAAAACAGTTGTGCATAAAGCATAGAAATACCTATGTTTAATTTCCAGCCTTTAAATACAGCATTAGTGAATTCTGGTGAAAAAAGCTATGTTCTGGGTCCCCAAAACAGTTGTGCATACAGCGTATAAATACCTACATTTATTTTCCAGCAGTTAAACACTGCATTTGTATGTTTTAGTGAAAAAAGCTGTGGTCTGGGTTCCCAAAGCAGCTGTGTATACAGCGTACAAATACATATTTTACATTTCTGCAGTGAAATTGAGAATCAGTGTGTTTTAGGGAAAAAAAAGGGGTATTCATGGTCCACAAAACAGTTGTGCATACAGCGTACAAATACATATCTTATATTTCTGCAGTGAAATAGTGCATTAGTGTGTTTTAGGGAAAAAAAAAGGGGGATTCTTGGTCCACAGAGCATTTTTGAGACGGAAAATGCTCTTTTAAATTGTTGGGTGCAATATTACCATTAATAAACCTCTCCTCTGTCTGGGTGCCAGGGGCCTATCTTACTAAAAATCGCCTGTTCCATTGGTGGGTGACATTAACCACTTTTTGATGTGAATTGACCTCTTCTCTGTCTCGGTGCCAGGGGCCTACATTAGTGACAATAGCATGATCCATTCGTGGGTGACATGAATCATGTTTTGCCATGAATTGACCTCTCCTCTGTTCCGGGTTCCAGGGGCTTACATTTCTGATAATCTCCTGTTCCATTGGTGGGTGACATGAATTCTGTTTTGCCATGAATTGACCTCTCCTCTGTCCAGGTGCCAGGGGCCTACATTTTAGATAATCGCCTGTTGCATTGGGGGGGACATGAAGCCTCTTTTGCCATGAATTGACCTCTCCTCTTTCTGCGTGCCAGGGGCCTACATTTCTGATAATCGCCTGTTTTATTGGTGAGTGACATAAGGCCTGTTTTGCCGAGCATTGACCTCTCCTCTGTCTGGGTTCCAGGGGCCTACATTTTTGAAAATCACCTGTTTCATTGGTGGATGACATGAAGCCTGTTTTGCTGTGAATGAACATCTCCTCTGTCTGATTGCCAGGGGCCTAAATTTTTGATAATCGCCTGTTTTATTGGTGGGTGACATGAAGCCTGTTTTGCCATGAATGAACCTCTCCTATGTCTGATTGCGAGGGGCCTACATTTCTGATAATTGCCTGTTCTATTGGTGGGTGAAATAAAGCCTGTTTTGCCGTGAATTGACGTCTCCTCTGTCTGCATGCCAGGGTCCTACATTTATGATAATCACCTGTTTTATTGGTGAGTGACATAAAGCCTGTTTTGCCGTGCATTGACCTGCATTTACTGTCTGGATGCCAGGGGCCTACATTTCTGAATATCGCGTGTTGCATCTGTGGTTATTATGAAGCCTGTTTTGACGTGAATGAATATCTCCTCTGTCTGGGTGCCAGGGGCCTACATTTCTGATAATTGCCTGTTCCATTGGAGGGTGACATGAAGCCTATTTTGCCGTGAATTGACCTCTCCTCTGTCTAGATGCCAGGGGCACACATTTCTGACAATCACCTGTTCCATTGGTGGGTGACATGAAGCCTGTTTTGCCATGAATTTACCTCTCCTCTGACCAATTGCCAAGGGTCTACATTTCTGAAAATCGCCTGTTGCCTTGGTGGGGGACATGAAGCCTGTTTTGCCATGAATGAACCTCACCTCTGTCTGATTTCCAGGGGTCTACATTTCTGATAATCGCCTGTTCCATTGGTGGGTGACATTAAACCTGTTTTGCTATGAATTTATCTCTCCTCTGTCCAGGTGCCAAGGGTCTACATTTCTGAAAATCGCCTGTTGCATTGGTGGGGGACATAAAGCCTCTTTTGCCATGAATTTACCTCTCCTCCTTCTGCGTGCCAGGTGCCTACGTTTCTGATCATCGCCTGTTTTATTGGTAAATGACATGAAGTCTGTTTTGCCGTGCATTGACCGCTCCTCTGTCTGGTTGCCAGGGGCCTACATTTTTGAAAATCGCCTGTTGCATTGGTGGTTGACATGAAGCCTGTTTTGCCGTGAATGAATCTCTACTCTGTCTGGGTGCCAGGGGCCTACATTTCTGATAATCGCCTGTTCCATTGGAGAATGACATGCAGCCTTTTTTGCCGTGAATGAATCTCTACTCTGTCTGGGTGCAAGGGGCCTACATTTCTGATAATCGCCTGTTCCATTGGAGAATGACATGAAGCCTTTTTTGCCGTGAATTGACCTCTCCTCTATCTGCGTGCCAGGGGCCTACATTTCTGATAATCGGCTGTTCCATTGGTGGGTTACATGAAGCCTGTTTTGCCGTGAATTTACCTCTCCTCTGTATCGGTGCAAAGGGCCTACATGTCTGAAAATCGCCTGTTGCATTGGTGGGGGACATGAAGCCGCTTTTGCCATTAATTGACCTCTCCTCTTTCTGCCTGCCAGGGGCCTACGATTCTGATAATCGCCTGATTAATTGGTGAGTGACATAAAGCCTGTTTTGCCGTGCATTTACCTCTCCTCTGTCTGGATGCCAGGGGCCTACATTTCTGAAAATCGCGTGTTGCATCTGTTGTTGACATGAAGCCTGTTTTGCCGTGAATGAATCTCTTGTCTGTCTGGGTGTCAGGGGCCTACATTTCTGATAATCGCCTGTTCCATTGGAGAATGACATGAAGCCTATTTTGCAGTGAATTGACCTCTCCTCTGTCCGGGTGCCAGGGTTCTACATTTCTGATAATCAACTGTTTTGGTGTGAATTGACCTTTCCTCTGTCTGGATGCCAGGGGAACACATTTCTGACAATCGCCAGTTCCATTGGAAGGTGACATGAAGCCTATTTTGCCATGCATTGATCTCTTGTCTGTCTGTGTGCCAGGGGCCTACATTTCTGATAATTCCCTATTGCATTCGTGGGTGACATTGACCTCTTTTTGCCGCGAACTGACCTCTCCTCTGTCTGGTTGCCAGAGGCTTACATTTAGGATAATCGCCTGTTCCATTGGTGGGTGACATTAAACCTGTTTTGAATTTGAATTTATCTCTCCTCTGTCCAGGTTCCAAGGGCCTACATTTCTGAAAATCGCCTGTTGCATTGGTGGGGAACATAAAGCCTCTTTTGCCATGAATTTACCTCTCCTCCTTCTGCGTGCCAGGTGCCTACGTTTCTGATCATCGCCTGTTTTATTGGTGAGTGACATGAAGTCTGTTTTGCCGTGCATTTACCTCTACTCTGGGTGCCAGGGGCCTACATTTCTGAAAATCGCCTGTTGCATTGGTGGTTGACATGAAGCCTGTTTTGCCGTGAATGAATCTCTACTCTGTCTGGGTGCCAGGGGCCTACATTTCTGATAATCGCCTGTTCCATTGGTGGGTGACATGCAGCCTGTTTTGCCGTGAATGAATCTCTACTCTGTCTGGGTGCAAGGGGCCTACATTTCTGATAATCGCCTGTTCCATTGGTGGGTGACATGAAGCCTGCTTTGCCGTGAATTTACCTCTCCTCTGTCTAGGTGCCAAGGTCCTACATTTCTAAAAATCATCTGTTGTATTGGTGGGGGACATGAAGCCTCTTTTGCCATGAATTGATCTCTCCTCCTTCTGTGTGCAAGGTGCCTACGTTTCTTATAATCGCATGTTTTATTGGTGAGTGACATGAAGCCTGTTTTGCCGTGCATTGACCTCTCCTCTGTCTGGTTGCCAGGGGCCTACATTTCTGAAAATCGCCTGTTGCATTGGTGTTTGACATGAAGCCTGTTTTGCCTTGAATGAATCTCTCCTCTGTCTGGGTGCCAGGGGCCTACATTTCTGATAATTGCCTGTTCCATTGGAGGGTGACATAAAGCCTGTTTTGCCGTGAATGAATCTCTCCTCTGTCTGGGTGCCAGGGTCCTACATTTCTGAAAATCGCCTGTTCCATTGGTGGGTGACATGAAGCCTGTTTTGCACTGAATTTACCTCTACTCTGTCTGGGTGCCAGGGGCCTACATTTCTGATAATCGCCAGTTCCATTGGTGAGTGACATAAAGCCTGTTTTGCCGTGAATGAATCTCTACTCTTTCTGGGTGCCAGGGGCCTACATTTCTGATAATCGCCTGTTCTATTGGTGGGTGACATGAAGCCTGTTTTGCAGTGAATTTACCTCTCCTCTGTCAAGGTGCCAAGGGCCTACATGTCTGAAAATCGCCTGTTGCATTGGTGGGGGACATGAAGCCGCATTTGCCATTAATTGACCTCTCCTGTTTCTGCTTGCCAGGGGCCTAGGATTCTGATAATCATCTGTTTTATTGGTGACTGACATAAAGCCTGTTTTGCCGTGCATTGACCTCTCCTCTGTCTGGTTGCCAGGGCCTACATTTCTGAAAATCACCTGTTTCATTGGTGTTTGACATGAAGCCTGTTTTGCCTTGAATGAATCTCTCCTCTGTCTGGGTGCCAAGGGCCTACATTTCTGAAAATCGCCTGTTGCATTGGTGGGTGCCATGAAGCCTGTTTTGCCGTGAATGAATCTCGACTCTTTCTGGATGCCAGGGGCCTACATTTCTGATAATCGCCTGTTCCATTGGTGGGTGACATGAAGCCTGTATTGCTGTGAATTTACCTCTCCTCTGTCAAGGTGCCAAGGTCCTACATGTCTGAAAATCGCCTGTTGCATTGGTGGGGGACATGAAGCCGCATTTGCCATTAATTGACCTCTCCTCTTTTTGCTTGCCAGGTGCCTACGATTCTGATAATTGCCTGTTTTATTGGTGACTGACATAAAGCCTGTTTTGCCGTGCATTAACCTCTCCTCTGTCTGTTTGCCAGGGGCCTACATTTCTGAAAATCGCCTGTTGCATTGGTGTTTGACATGAAGCCTGTTTTGCCTTGAATGAATCTCTCCTCTGTCTGGGTGTCAGGGGCCTACATTTCTGATAATCGCCTGTTCCATTGGTGGGTGACATGAAGCCTGTTTTGCTGTGAATTAATCTTCTCCTCTGTCTCGGTGCCAGGGTCCTACATTTCTGACAATCGCCTGTTCCATTGGTGGGTGACATGAAGCCTGCTTTACCGTGAATTTACAGCTCCTCTGTCAAGGTGCCAAGGGCCTACATTTCTGAAAATCGCCTGTTGCATTGGTGGGGGACACAAAGCCTTTTTTGCCATGAATTGACCTCTCCTCCTTCTGCGTGCCAGGTGCCTACGTTTGTGATAATCGCCTGTTCCATTGGTGGGTGACATGAAGCCTGTTTTGCACTGAATTTACCTCTCCTCTGTCTGGGTGCCAAGGGCCTACATGTCTGAAAATTGCCTGTTGCATTGGTGGTGGACATGAAGCCGCATTTGCCATTAATTGACCTCTCCTGTTTCTGCTTGCCAGGGGCCTACGATTCTGATAATCGCCTGTTTTATTGGTGACTGACATAAAGCCTGTTTTGCCATGCATTGACCTCTCCTCTGTCTGGTTGCCAGGGGCCTACATTTCTGATAATCGCCTGTTCAATTGGTGGGTGACATGAAGCCTGTTTTGCTGTTAATGAATCTCCTCCTATGTCTGGGTGCAAGGGTCCTACATTTATGATAATCGCCTGTTCCATTGGTGGGTGACATGAAGCCTGTTCTGCCGTGAATTTATCTCTCCTCTGTCCAGGTGCCAAGGGCCTATATTTCTGAAAATCGCCTGTTGCATTGGTGGGGGACACAAAGCCTCTTTTGCCATGAGTTGATCTCTCCTCCTTCTGCATGCCAGGTGCCTACATTTCTGATAATCGCCTGTTCAATTGGTGGGTGACATGAAGCCTGTTTTGCACTGAATTTACCTCTCCTCTGTCTGGGTGCCAAGGGCCTACATGTCTGAAAATCGCCTGTTGCATTGGTGGGGGACATGAAGCCGCATTTGCCATTAATTGACCTCTCCTGTTTCTGCTTGCCAGGGGCCTACGATTCTGATAATCGCCTGTTTTATTGGTGACTGACATAAAGCCTGTTTTGCCGTGCATTGACCTCTCCTCTGTGTGGTTGCCAGGGGGCTACATTTCTGAAAATCGCCTGTTGCATTGGTGTTTGACATGAAGCCTGTTTTGCCTTGAATGAATCTCTACTTTTTCTGGGTGCCAGGGTCCTACATTTCTGATAATCGCCTGTAACAATGGTGGGTGACATGAAGCCTTTTTTGCCGTAAATTTACCTCTCTTCTATCAAGGTGCCAAGGTCCTACATGTCTGAAAATCGCCTGTTGCATTGGTGGTGGACATGAAGCCGCATTTGTCATTAATTGACCTCTCCTCTTTTTGCTTGCCAGGGGCCTACGATTCTGATTATCGCCTGTTTTATTGGTGACTGACATAAAGCCTGTTTTGCCGTGCATTGACCTCTCCTCTGTCTGGTTGCCAGGGGCCTATATTTCTGAAAATCGCCTGTTGCATTGGTGTTTGACATGAAGCCTGTTTTGCCTTAAATGAATCTCTCCTCTGTCTGGGTGCCAGGGGCCTACATTTCTGATAATCGCCTGTTCCATTGGTGGGTGACATGAAGCATGTTTTGCTGTGAATGAATCTCCTCCTCTGTCTGGGTGTCAGGGGTCTACATTTCTGATAATCGCCTGTTCCATTGGTGCGTGACATGAAGCCTGTTCTGCCGTGAATTTACCTCTCCCCTGTCCATTTGCCAAGGGCCTACATTTCTGAAAATCGCCTGTTGCATTGGTGGGAGACACAAAGCCTCTTTTGCCATGAATTCACCTCTCCTCCTGCTGTGTGCCAGGTGCCTACGTTTCTGATAATTGCCTGTTTTATTGGTGAGTGACATGAAGCCTGTTTTGCCGTGCATTGACCTCTCCTCTGTCTGGTTGCCAGGGGCCTACATTTCTGAAAATCGCCTGTTGCATTGGTGTTTGACATGAAGCCTGTTTTGCCTTGAATGAATCTCTTCTCTGTCTTGTTGCCAGGGGCCTACATTTCTGAAAATTGCCTGTTGCATTGGTGGGTGACATGAAGCCTGTTTTGCTGTGAATGAATCTCTACTCTTTCTGGGTGTCAGGGGCCTACATGTCTGAAAATTGCCTGTTCCATTGGTGGGTGACATGAAACCTGTTTTGCCATGAATTTACCTCTCCTCTGTCAAGGTGCCAAGGGCCTACATGTCTGAAAATCGCCTGTTGCATTGGTGGGGGACATGAAGCCGCATTTGCCATAAATCGAAATCTCCTCTTTCTACTTGCCAGGGGCCTATGATTCTGATAATCGCCTGTTTTATTGGTGACTGACATAAAGCATGCTTTGCCGTACATTGACCTCTCCTTTGTCTGGATGCCAGGGGCCTATATTTCTGAAAATCACGTGTTGCATTGGTGGGTGACATGAAGCCTGTTTTGCCGTGAATGAATCTCTACTCTTTCTGGGTGTCAGGGGCCTACATGTCTGAAAATTGCCTGTTCCATTGGTGGGTGACAGGAAACCTGTTTTGCCGTGAATTTACCTCTCCTCTGTCAAGGTGCCAAGGGCATACATGTCTGAAAATCGCCTGTTGCATTGGTGGGGGACATGAAGCCGCATTTGCCATAAATCGAAATCTCCTCTTTCTACTTGCCAGGGGCCTACAATTCTGATAATCGCCTGTTTTATTGGTGACTGACATAAAGCATGTTTTGCCGTACATTGACCTCTCCTTTGTCTGGATGCCAGGGGCCTATATTTCTGGTGTTTGACATGAAGCCTGTTTTGCCTTGAATGAATCTCTCCTCTGTCTGGGTGCCAGGGGCCTACATTTCTGTTAATAGCCTGTTCCACTGGTGGGTGACATAAAGCCTATTTTGGCGTGAATTGACCTCTCCTCTGTCTACGTGCCAGGGACCTACGTTTCTGATAATCGCCTGTTTAATTGGTGAGTGACATAAAGCCTGTTTTGCCATGCATTGACCTCTCCTCTGTCTGGATGACAGGGGAACACATTTCTGACAATCGCCTGTTCCATTGGTGGGTGACATGAAGCCTGTTTTGCTGTGAATTTACCTCTTCTATGTCAAGGTGCCAAGGGCCTACATTTCTGAAAATCGCCTGTTGCATTGGTAGGTGACATGAACCCTCTTTTGCCAATAATTGATCTCTCCTCTTTATGCGTACCAGGTACCTACGTTTCTGATAATCGCCTGTTCCATTGGTGGGTGACATGAAGCATGTTTTGCTGTGAATGAATCTCCTCCTCTGTCTGGGTGTCAGGGGTCTACATTTCTGATAATCGCCTGTTCCATTGGTGCGTGACATGAAGCCTGTTCTGCCGTGAATTTACCTCTCCCCTGTCCATTTGCCAAGGGCCTACATTTCTGAAAATCGCCTGTTGCATTTGTGGGGGACATGAAGCCTCTTTTGCCATGAATTGACCTCTCCTCTTTCTGCGTGCCAGGGGCCTACATTTCTGATAATCACCTGTTTTATTAGTGAGTGACATAAAGCCTGTTTTACCGTGCATTGACCTCTCATCGGTCTGGATGCCAGGGGCACTCATTTCTTATAATCGCCTGTTCGATTGGAGTGTGACATGAAGCCTATTTTGCCTTGCATTGATTTCTCGTCTGTTTGGTTGCCAGGGGTCTACATTTCTGATATTCGCCTGTTCCATTGGTGGTTGACATGAAGCCTGTTTTACCGTGAATTAAACTATTATCTGTCCGGGTGCCAGGGGCCTTCATTTCTGAAAATCACCTTTTACATTGCTGGGTGACATAAAGCTCGTTTTGCCGCAAATGAACCTGTCCTTTGGCCGGGTGTCAGGGGCCTACATTTCTGATAATTGCCTGTTCCATAGTGGGGTGACATAAAGCCTGTTTTGGCGTGAATTGACCTCTCCTCTGTCTGCGTGCCTGGGTCCTATGTTTCTGATAATCGCCTGTTTTATTAGTTAGTGACATAAAGCCTGTTTTGCTGTGCATTGACCTCTCCTCTGTCTGTATGCCAGGGGCATGCATTTCTGATAATCGTCTGCTCCATTGGTGGGTGACATGAAGCCTGTTTTGCCGTGAATTGACCTCTCCTTTGTCCGGGTGCCAGGGGCCTACATTTCTGATAATTGCCTGTTCCATTGGTGGGTGACATGAAGCTTGTTTTGACATGCATTGACCTCTCCTCTGTCTGGTTGCCAGGGGCCTACATTTCTGAAAATCGCCTGTTGCATTGGTGGTTGATATGAAGCCTGTTTTGCCGTGAAGGAATTTCTCCTTTGTCTGGGTGCCAGGGGCCTACATTTCTGATAATCGCCTTTTCCATTCGTATTTTACATGAAGCCTGTTTTGCCATGAATTTACCTCTCCTCTTTCCAGGTGCCAAGGGCCTACATTTCTGAAAATTGCCTGTTACATTGGTGGGGGACATGAAGCCTCTTTTGCCATTAATTGACCTCTACTCTTTCTGGGTGCCAGGGGTCTACATTTCTGATAATCGCCTGTTCCATTGGTGAATGACATGAAGCCTGTTTTGCCGTGAATTGACCTCTCCTCTGTCTGTTTGCCAGGGCCCTACATTTCTGATAATCACCTGTTGCATTCGTAGGTGACATTAAACTCTTTTTGTCGTGAATTGACCTCTCCTCTCTCTGGGTGCCAGGGGCCAACATTTCTGATAATCGCCTGTTGCATTGTTGGGTCACATTAACCTTTTTTTTCAATGAACTTACCTCTCCTCTTTCCGGGTTCCAGTGGCATACATTTCTGATAATCGCCTGTTTCATTGGTTGGTGACATGCAGCCTGTTTTGCCGTGAATTGATCTCTGCTCTGAGTGCCAGGGTCCTACATTTCTGATTATCACCTGTTGCATTCGAGGGTAACAATAACCTCTTTTTGCCATGAATTGACCTCTCTTCTTTCTTGGTGCTAGGGGCCAACATTTCTGATAATCGCCTGTTGCATTGGTGGGTGATATTAACCTCTTATTGTCGTGAATTGACCTCTCCATTGTCTTGGTGCCAGGGGCCTAACATTTCTGAATATCACCTGTTCCATTGGTGGGTGACAATAACTCTAATTTGCCAGTGATAATCCACAACTGTACATTGCTGGCAGGAAACCAACATTACTGATCAAAAGATGCGTGACTACAAATGAATGCTGGTAGATGCGCTGCTGACGACATTCCGACCCAACCTCCTTTTCCACCTCCTCCTCAGAGTTGTCAATTAATAATGTTTAATTTTTATTTATTTTATTTTAACTTCTTGCCGACCGCCTCACGCAGGATTGCGTCCTGCGGGCGGTCGGTCTGTTCCTCCGAGAGGCGAGATTTCCTGTGAACGCGCGCAGATCACGTCGGGGACAAGGTAAACTACAGCCTGCCAGCGCTGATCGTGCGCTGGCAGGCTGTAGAAGTTAAAAAAATGGCATATCAGACGCTGTTTTGTTAACAGCGTCTGATATGCTTGCTGATCGTTCCTTTGGTGGTCCCTTTTGCTTGGGACCACCAAAGAAACTTTTATAAGTGCACCAAAACACCACACTGACCCCCAACCATCCACCCCACCCCCACCCCCGTCACTGATTAACCCCTGATTAACCCCTGATTAACCCTCGATCACCCCATGTCACCCCCTGACACTAATTACCCCCTGTAAGGCTCATTCAGACGTCCGTATGTGTTTTGCGGATCCATGGATCCACGGAT
Organism: Bufotes viridis; assembly: GCA_033119425.1. Classification (NCBI taxonomy): domain Eukaryota; kingdom Metazoa; phylum Chordata; class Amphibia; order Anura; family Bufonidae; genus Bufotes; species Bufotes viridis. The sequence goes on along the minus strand of CM065591.1, from coordinate 363,646,033 downwards.
CCGTAAAACACGGACACCAGCAATGTGCTTTCCGCATTTTGCAGATCCGCACATTGCCAGAACTATATAGAAAATGCCTTTTCTTGTCCGCAATTGCGGACAAGAATAGGACATGCTCTATCTTTTGCGGAGCTGCGGTCGGATGCTTGGGGGCCGAAACCCGGAAGTTTGCGGCCGCAGCTCCGCAAATGCTGATGCGGCGAGCGCATAGTGTGCTCTCCGCATCACCGCCAGCCCCATTCACACTGAATGGGTCCGCATCTATTCCGCAAAATTGCGGAATAGATGCGGACATTTTTGCGGACGTGTGAATGGGGCCTTACTACTTTTTTTTTTGCACATTTTTTGGCAGAGATTTATTCATCCACATTGATCGATGCGAATGAGGAAATCTGTGTCGTTTTGGTTTTTTTTGCACATTTTTGGGCAGAGATTTTTTCATCCACATTGATTGATGCGAATGAAAAAATCTGTGCCGTTCATTTTTTTTTCTTTTCAGCCCAGAGGCTGAACGGAAAAAAAAAATCTCATTACCCGTATGCTCAATATAAGGAGAATCGCAGAAACTCCTAATGCTGGCCATACGTGTAATGATTGCGGAGTACCTCAAATGCCAGGGCAATACAAAAACCCCACATGTGACCCTATTTTAGAAAGAAGACACCCCAAGGTATTCCGTGAGGGGTATGGTGAGTTCATGTAAAATATTATTTTTTGTCACAAGTTAGTGGAATATGAGACTGTAAAAAAAAAAAAAAAAACAATTTCCGCTAACTTGTGCCAAATTTTTTTTCTGTGAACTCGCCATACCCTCACGGATTACCTTGGGGTGTCTTCTTTCCACAATGGGGTCACTTGTGGGGTATTTATACTGCCCTGGCATTTTAGGGGTCCAAAGTGTGAGAATACAAATGCGTAAAAATGCCCTGTGAAATTCTAAAGGTACTCATTGGTTTTAGGGCCCTTTGCGCATCTTGGCTGCAAAAGTGTCACTCATGTGGTATCGCTGAACTCAGGAGAAGTAGGACAATGTGTTTAGGGTGTATTTTACATATACCCATGCTGCGTGAGAAATATCACTGTAAACGACAACTTTTTAAATTTTTTTATTCAAAGTTGTCAATTTACAGAGATATTTCTCACTCAAAGTATGGGTATATGTAAAAATACACCCCAAAACACATTGCCCTACTTCTCCTGAGTACGGCGATACCACATGAGTGACACTTTTTTGCAGCCCGGGTGCGCAAAGGGGCCCAAATTCCAACGAGTACTTTTAGGTTTTATATGGCTGCTCACAATTTAGCCCCACCCAAAATGCCAGAACAGTAGAAACACCCCACAAATGACCCCATTTTGGAAAGAAGACACCCCAAGGTATTCGCTGAGGGGCATAGTGAGTCCATGAAAAATTTAACTTTTTGTCAAAAGTTAGCAGAAAGGTAGACTTTATGAGAAAAAACAATAAAAAATCAATTTCCGCTAACTTGTGCCAAAAAAAAATCTTCTATGAACTCGCCATGCCCCTCACAGAATACCTTGGGGTGTCTTCTTTTCAAAATGGGGTCACATGTGGGGTATTTATGCTGCCCTGGCATTTTAGGGGCCCTAAAGCGTGAGAAGAAAAATGCGTAAAAATGCCCTCCTAAAAGGTACTCATTGGTTTTAGGGCCCCTTTGCGCATCTTGGCTGCAGAAAAGTGTCACTCATGTGGTATCGCCGTACTCAGGAGAAGTAGGGCAATGTGTTTTGGGGTGTATTTTTACATATACCCATACTTTGTGTGAGAAATATCTCTGTAAATTGACAACTTTGAATAAAAAAATGTAAAAAGTTGTCGTTTACAGCAATATTTCTCACACGCAGCATGGGTATATGTAAAAATACACCCCAAAACACATTGCCCTACTTCTCCTGAGTTCGGCGATACCACATGAGTGGCACCTTTGCAGCCAAGGTGCGCAAGGGTCCTAAACCAATGAGTACCTTTAGGATTTCACAGGCCATTTTTACGCATTTGGATTCTCACGCTTAGGGCCCTAAAATGCCAGGGCAGTATAATACTCCACATGTGACCTCATTTGGAAAGATGACACCCCAAGGTATTCCGTGAGGGGCATGGCGAGTTCACAGAACTTTTATTTTTGGCACAAGTTAGCGGAAATTGATATATTTTTTTGTTTTGTTTTTACAAAGTCTCATATTCCACTAACTTGTGACAAAAATAAAATTTTACATGAACTCACCATACCCTCACGGAATACCTTGGGGTGTCTTCTTTCCAAAATGGGGTCACATGTGGGTTATTTATACTGTCCTGGCATTTTAGGGGCCCCTAAAGCGTGAGAAGAAGTCTGGAATCCAAATGCGTAAAAATGCCCTGTGAAATCCTAAAGGTACTCATTGGTTTTAGGGCCCTTTGCGCACCCAGGCTGCAAAAAGTGGCACACATGTAGTATCGCCGTACTCAGGAGAAGTAGGGCAATGTGCTTTGGGGTGTATTTTTATATATACCTATACTGTGTGTGAAAATATCTCTGTAAACGACAACTTTTAAAAAATTTTATACAAAGTTGTCAGTTTACAGAGATATTTCTCTCACCCAACATGGGTATATGTAAAAATACACCCCAAAACACATTGCCCTACTTCTCCTGAGTACGGCGATACCACATAAGTGACACTTTTTGCAGCCTGGTGCAAAGGGGCCCAAATTCCAACGAGTACCTTTAGGTTTTACATGGTGGCTCACAATTTAGCCCCGCCCAAAATGCCAGTAAACACACCCCACAAATGACCCTTTTCGGAAAGTAGACACCCCAAGGTATTCACTGAGGGGCATAGTGAGTCCGTCTGAGATTTCTTTTTTTGCCAGAAGTTAGCAGAACTTTTTTTTTTTTTTTTTTCTCAGAAAGTGTCATTTTCCGCTAACTTGTGAAAAAAATGAAATGATACATGAACTCACCATGCCCCTCCGCGAATACTTTGGGGTGTCTTCTTTCTAAAATGGTGTGATTTGGGGGTATTTATACTTTCCTGACATTCTAGCACCTGAAGAAACATGACAGGTGCTCAGAAAGTCAGAGCTGCTTCAAAATGCAGAAATTCACTTTTTTGCACCATAGTTTGTAAACGCTATAACTTTTACCCAAACCAATAAATATACACTTATTGGACTTTTTTTTATCAAAGAAATGTAGAACAATAAATTTAGAGAAAAATTTATATACAAATGTAGTTTTTTTGAAAAATTTTACAACAGAAAGTGAAAAATGTCATTTTTTTGCAAAAATGTCGTTAAATTTTTATTAATAGCAAAAAAAGTAAAAATGTCAGCAACAATGAAATACCACCAAATGAAAGCTCTATTAGTGAGAAGAAAAGGAGGTAAAATTCATTTGGGTGGTAAGTTGCATGACGGAGCAATAAACGGTGAAAGTAGTGTAGTGCGGAATTTAAAAAAGTGGCCTGGTCATTAAGGGTGTTTAAAGGGAATCTGTCACTAGCTTTTACCCTTGTCAGCTAAACATATGCTGACATTAAGGGTCTCCATAGCAGTCCTAATGTGTTTTTATTTTAGATATCCAAGGCTTTATTTTCTCAAAAAACAGGTTTTACCCACCTGTCAATCATCAGAATAAGGAGCCCAGGGGGAGGTCTGGCCATGCAGGGTATTCGTCCACACCCTCCCCCGTCAGTGCCGCACGCCGCCTCTCCAAACCTCTGCGCCGCCTCCTAAAGCGCAGTGCCGCCTCTCCCCTCCTTCCCCGTCAAGAACCGCGCGTGCGCTGGGGCACTGCGCGATGCGCCCGTACGGACTCCGGCAACCGGCTTCAGGGAGCGAGCGCGCATGCGCCGGCACTCGCTCCCTCCCTGGTATGACTGTACCCTGGCGCCAGCCTCTCAGAGCCCGCGAAGAGCTGTGCCCTGTGCGCACGCGCGGGATCTTGACGGGGAAGGAGGGGGAGAGGCGGCACTGCGCTTTAGGAGGCGGCGCAGAGGTTTGGAGAGGCGGCGTGCGGCACTGACGGGGGAGGGTGCGGACGAACACCCTGCATGGCCAGACCTCCCCCTGGGCTCCTTATTCTGATGATTGACAGGTGGGTAAAACCTGTTTTTTGAGAAAATAGAGCCTTGGATATCTAAAATAAAAACACATTAGGACTGCTATGGAGACCCTTAATGTCAGCATATGTTTAGCTGACAAGGGTAAAAGCTAGTGACAGATTCCCTTTAAGCTAGGGGGGCTTAAGTGGTTAAGTCATTTCCCTAGCCACATTTGTTTGCAGGGCATTTACCTACATTTTGCTGCCTTTTGCAGCCCTCTAGCCCTTTCCAAGTTTATTTTACAGCCATTTTAGTGCCCAAAAGTTTGGGTCCCCATTGACCTCAATGGTGTTCGGGGTCAAGTTCGTGTTAAGTTCGGATCCCGAACCCGAACATTTCAGGTGGTCTCAGTTCAGGCAGGTTCTACGCTAAACTTCCCTATGCCGATATGCATTTATATTAAGGAGCGCAGACCCTGCACATATAGTGTGTTGCTCCTAGTTACCTCTGTGTGAAACAGCAGCTAATGAGATGAGGGGCACACACAGCTATATGTACTACCTAATCAAGGTCGCCTATTAGATAGGTGTGGCAGAGTGCTATAATCTGACCAAAATGGCTGCCGCTGGCCTCAGTGAGTCCATCTGCCACTGTAGAGAGACCTCATATAAACCAACTCAGCCCCCATCAGACCTCAGATCAGCCCACTCAGCCCCCCATCAGACCCCCAATCAGCCCACTCAGCCCCCATCAGACCTCCTATCAGCCCACTTAGCTACCATGAGACCTCATATCAGCCCACTCAGCATTCATCAGACCTCATATCAGCCCAAATACCCCCACTCAGCCTGCATCAGACCTCAGATCAGCCCAAAGCCCCCCATCAGTCCCCCACTCAGCCCCCATCAGACCTCAGAATAGCCCAAAGACCCCAGTCAGCCCCCATTAGGCCTCAGATCAGCCCAAAGACACCCATCAGACCCTCAGTCAGCCCCCATTAGACCTCAGATCAGCCCACTCAGCCCTTATCAGACCTCATATCTGCCCACTCAGCCCCCATCAGACCTCAGATCAGCCCAAAGACCCCCAGTCAGCCCCCATCAGACCTCAGATAAGCCGAAAGACCCCCATCAGTCCCCCACTCAGCGCCCATCAGACCTCAGATCAGCCCAAAGCCCCCCATCAGACCCCCACTCAGCCCCCATCATACCTCAGATCAGACCAAAGACCCCCAGACCCAGTCAGCCCACCCAATCAGACCTCAGATCAGCCCAAAGACCCCCATCCAGACCCCCACTCAGCCCCCATCGGCTCAGATCAATAAGCAGCAGAGCCCAGGCCAGGCCCCAATACTTACCTTTTCTGTTCTGCGCTGCGGCTACTCTTCCTCTCAGAGCCCGGCAGAAGTCGTGCTCCTCTGTCTTCCCGGCTGATGCTTCACTGTCACCTGTATGCGCTCAGGGCAGTGAGGCGGGTGGCACAGAAACGAGGAGGATCACTGAGCCCCAGATACATAGAGCAGTGAGCATTACTGAGTCTTCAGGGACCAGAGTTCCACAGGCGGCCGGGCCCCCTGGAGTGCAGGGCCCGGTCGGAACTGCGACCCCTGTATGTACGCGCCTGCACTGCACTGTTGCAGTTATTTCTCTTGAAAGCGCATATGGGCATATTACAATAAAAAAGAAAAATATATGCGCACTGCACTGTTGTAGTTATTGCTGTTGAAAGCGTATAGGGGCGTATTACAGTAAAAATATTAAAATATATATACGCACTGCACTGCTGCACTTATTTCTGGTGAAAGCGTATAGGGGCGCATTTCAGTACCATAAGAAAAATATATACGTACTTCACTCTTTCATTCATTTTTACTGGTCAAAGTGTATAGTGGCCTATTTCAGTCCAACAAGAAATATACATTCTCAGGTCACTTCTGCTGTTATTTCTGGTGAAAGCCTATAGGGGCGCATTTCAGTAAAAAAACTAAAAATATATACGCACTGCACTTTTGCAGTTATTTTGGTTTAAAGTGTATAGGGGCGTATTACAGTAAAAAAAAGAAAAATATATATATACGCACTGCACTGTAGCAGTTATTTCTGGTGACAGCATAGAGGGCGTATTTCATTACTACAAGGAAAATATATACGCACTGCACTGTTGCAGTGATTTCAGTTTAAAGCGTATAGGGGTGTATTACATAGAAAAAAATCCAATCCAGCTTTCCTTAAAACCGATTTCTTTATTGATTTCTTGTATACGTAGAATCCACGGACAATGTCAGAGTACACACAAGGTGACGCGTTTCGGGCTTACAGAATCATGCCCTTCAACAGACATCAAGGGGTGTATTACAGTACAACAAGAAAACTATATTCGTCACTTTTAGGGGTGTTTTAATTTTCGTTTAATTAGTTTAGTTCAGCTACAAGCATGTCAGGCAGAGAAGTGCCAGGCCATGCACAGAGGAGTGGCAGAGGCCTGAATGTTTCTGGTGCAAGCAGAGGTCGTAGCAGAGTAAGGGGTCGTGGCAGCAGTAGTCGCAGCGAGAGGCCTGAGCTCCTAGTGTTATCTATCGGTCGTTATCAGCGGTTCTTGATTGTTTAACTCGGTCATCCACGTCATCCCAAGTGACATCGGACACCCCCAGCCAACAGTCGTGGGTTCGTCAGATACAACCCTTAGTTGACATGGCCCGGAAGCAGGCCTTGTGCCCTCACCTGTCCTCAACCTGCCTCTGGCCTTTTCTGTTCCCTCTCCGTGAGAAGTACTACATGTAGTGGGCTCAGCTTCAGTTTTCAGCGAGGAAAGGCTACTAGAGGACAGTCAGCAGCTACTGTACTTGCTCAGGCCCTTTGAGGAGGCCACGTTATTTGTCAGTCACCAGGACTACGGTATGAACGATGTCATTCAACTACTTCATGTCCTGGAACAGATGGTGGTAACAATGGCTGGTCAGGGGCCAGGAGACGTGGCACCTCGATCTCATAGCCACATGAGCCCTGTGGCGGCTGAACTGGAAGAGGAGGAGGAGGAGGACATTGGAGCACAGGCAATGTGTAGCCAAATGGGTGGTTTTTCTACTCAGCTGACAGAACAGGAGGAGCAGAAAGAGGAGCTACAAGGCGATAAGGAAATCGAGACAGAGGACCCCGACACACCGTGGCAGTATGCAGTGGAGATGGAGGCAGGGAGTCCCTCCGAGTCACTTGCACAAATGGCACGATGCATGTTCACTTGTTTGCGTAGTAACCGCCAAATTAGTCACCATTCGGCAGAGGAATGACTTCTGGCTCTCCAACTTGTTGGACCCTCGCTACCGGTCCAGAATGTGGGTCTTTTTCTACTCCCATCGAGAGGGAGGTGTAAACTGAACTACTACAGAGACATCTTATGTAGTCAGTTGGCCGTTGCCTAACTGCGCCATCGCCCATCCTCTCGCAAGTCTTACCGGGGGGCCCTTTGTGCTCACGTTCCACTGCCATAGCTACTGGGGATGGGTGGCAGGAGCAGTACTGGCTCCATCAGCAGCAGCCTGAGTCTACAATTGCTGATGAGTAGCTTTCTTCACCTGCATAGTAAAGAAACTACTCACCAGCAGCAGCAGGTAAACCTGGAGCAGAACCTCAGGACCTATACCAGCATGTTTAGTGCGGCGGGGGCCATAGTTACCCCAAGGAGAACTCGCCTGTCCACCCAAAATGTGGAGAGACTGACCTTTGTCAAGATGAATCAGGAGTGGATCAGCGAGGATTTCCAACCACCAATTCCTGATGCATGATCCATTGGGCCACACCAACACTTTGATACAAGAGACCGGTTTCTTCTGACTACCTGCCTAAGATACAACTTTGATGCTGCAACCCACCTGATGCCACACATCTGATGCCAAGTGCTCCTTATTTCACCCACCTTTGTTAGCGGGGACTGGTATTGCCACACACCGCCCCACTCTGTTTCCGGGTCACTTTGCGGACTCCTGATGCATCTGCTGCTGCCCTCTGCAAACTATGTCTCCTTGCCCCTCTGTGGTATCCTCCTGATGCTGCTGCTGCTGCTACTGCTATCTCCACATTATGTCACCTAGCCACTCTGTGGTCTTCTCATGCTGCTGCCATATCCACACTATGTCACCTTGCCACTCTGTGGCCTCCTGATGCCACTGCCACCTCCAAACTATGTCACCTTGCTACTCTGTGGTCTCCTCCTGCAGCTGCCATATGGACACTATGTCACCTTGCCACTTTGTGGTATCCTGCTGCTGCTGCTGCCATCTCCACATTATGTCACATTGCCACTCTGTGGCTTTCTGATGCTACCGCCACCTCCAAACTATGTCAGCTTGCCAATCTGTGGTTTCCTCATGCTGCTGCCATCTCCACACTATGGCACCTTGCCACTCTGTGGTCTCCTCCTGCAGCTGCCATATGCACACTATGTCACCTTGCCACTTTGTGGTATCCTGCTGCTGCTGCTGCCATCTCCATATTTTAGGTGACATTGCCACTCTGTGGATTTCTGATGCTACCACCACCTCCAAACTATGTCAGCTTGCCACTATGTGGTTTCCTCATGCTGCTACCATCTCCACACTATGGCACCTTGCCACCCTGTGGTCTCCTCATGCTGCTGCCATCTCCACACTATGTCACCTTGCCACTCTGTGGTCTCCGGATGCTGCCGCCACCTCTAAACTATGTCACCTTGCCACTCGTTGGCCTCATCATACTGCTGCAATCTACAGACTCTGTCATTGTGCCACTCGGTGGCCTTCTCATGATGCTGCTGCATCTGCCACCTCCAGACTCTGTCATTGTGCCACTCAGTGGCTTTCTCCTGATGCCGCCACTTTCAGACTCAGTCATTGTGCCACTCGGTGGCCTCCTCATACTGCTGCCACCTCCAGACTCTGTCATTCTGCCCCTTGGTGGCCTCCTCATACTTCTGCCAACTCCAGACCCTGTCATTGGGCCACTCTGTGGTCTCCTCATGCTGCTTCTACCTCACCACTATATCATTGGTCCACTCTTTGGAGTTCTCATGCTGTTCCCCCTCCACACTTCATAGCTGGTCCACTATTTTGGCTTTTGGCCTGGCTGACATCATAATTTATTTGATACTTCTTCTGATCTGTCAGAAGGAAGAAAAAAATGAGACGTACAAAGGATGCTCTCTGTGTAGCAGCTGTAAGGCCTGTATGGCCCCATCAGAATTGGCTTATGATTTGGTAGCCAGAAGCAGAAGTGGGTAGAAAACACAGAAGACATGCAAATATTCCATTCACGTGCCATCTCTGTTTTAGATTCACTCCTGTTTTATTTGGCATTAGTAATACTGATGGATTATTGAGCAAATGCTGACCGAGTGAAGGCTGGTGCTCCATAGACAGGATCTGTTTTTTATGGGTTATTGTTCTGACGGATCAGAAGAAGGGCAAATTAATCAGTGAAGTCAACACAAACTTACTGTTGACACCCTCTCCACTCTGTCGGGCGGCTCTACTTGTATAAGTGTTCAATAGAACTGGTTCTGTAGACATCTATGTGAAATTATCTGACAAGTAAAAGGAATGCGCTTCTTCTTGACTCTAACATCGACCTGTAAGGCTGAGGTAATACTTAAGTTATTTGGTCAGTTTTGGCCCCATGACCGCCAAAATAAGTGAACTGCGCAGTGATTCTAAGAGTGATGCCTGTCATCTGCATGTCGTACTGAATCACAGTATTATTTTACCACCACAGCATACTCCCTATGTGTATTACTGCAAGGCACAGTGTTCTACACCCCTATAAAGGCTCTCTGCATCCCGAAAATAGCAGTTTTTTAACGAGCTTCACTGCAAATAGGTTCGGATCAAATCGAATTGTTCCGGAGAATTCGACGAACCGGCCAATTCTATTTTTTTTTTAAATTCGCTCATTTCTGGGTGAGATCATTGATTCAAAACTACCCAAATTTGTTGTTTAGAATTTTCTAAAAATTTGGCTTCCAATCAAAGTTTGAGATTTTACTTGTACAAAAAATGGAATTCACTGTTTTAGGGTACTGTCACACTAGCGTTAGAAGAACCCGCCAGGCAGTTCCATTGCCGGAACTGCCTGCCGGATCTGGAAATTCTTATGCCAATGGATATCATTTGTTTCCGGATCCGGATGCAGATCCATCTGACAAATGTAATGAAATCGCCGATCTGTCTCTCCAGTGTCATCCAGAGAACTGTATCCATCAATTTACTGAACACTTGGTACCGGATCCGGCATTAATACATTTCAATGGATCCGGCAATCCGGCAAGTGTTCCGGAAATTTTGCCCGCATGCTGCCGTATTTTGTCCAGCCAAATACCGTAAAAGGGATGGAATGGAAGACATCCTGATGCATACTGAACAGAATGCTTTCCATTCAGAATGCATTAGTACAAACTGATGTTTTTTTTCCAGGTATTGAGCCCCTATGATGGAACTCAATACTGGAAAACTTTAACGCTGGTGTGAAAGTAGCTCTTCCTATAAAAAGGGACAATACCGATATGTGTCATAGACACTTTAAGGTCTAAGCAGAGATGTTGTGTGTATGCTCAGCTTGTACAGTGATGTACGTAACAGTACATTTCTGCAACAGACATAGCATAGAAAGACAAATACCATATATTTAGACATGCAAAAAATACAGCCATTTCAATGTCTTACAGGGAAAGATTTAGGCCCCTTTCAAACGAGCGAGTTTTAAGCACGGGTGCCATGCGTGACGTGAACAAGTAGCACCTGCACTGAATCCTGATCCATTCATTTCAAAGGATCTGTGTACATGAGCATTGTTTTTCACGCATCACTTCTGAGTTGCGTGAAAAACGCGGCATGTTTTATGTTCTGCATTTTTTACGCAGCCCTGGCCCCATAGAAGTGGATGGGGCTTCAGTGAAAAACACATTGCATGGTTGCTAAGAGATGTTGTTTATAAACCTTCAGTTTTTTATCACGCGTGTGAAAAACACATCAAAACGCATTGCACACGCGCAGAGAAAAACTGAACAACTGAATACAATCGTAGACAAAACTGACTGAACTTGCTTGCAAAATGGTGCGAGTTTCACTGAACACACCCTGAACGCATCCGGACTTAATTCGTGTGAAAGGGGCCTTTGCAATTCGCTTAGATTGATTTAATTAATTGAGAGAGGTTTTAGTTAGGCAAAGGGCAAGGGTCAGTTTAGTTAGTATTGTACTGTGTGTTAGTTTACTGCAACCAGCCAGTCATATCTGCTTGCATTGCAACCAGGCCCACAGACTGTACTGTGCCCACTGCCCACCTCTCATAAAAGGTGGCACAGTACCTTGCAGACAAAAAAGTCATAACATTTTTACCCTATAATATAATTGCAGTTGCCTTCCACGCATGGTACCACTAATCAAACAAAAATGACAGGCAGAGGCAAGCCACCCCGCAGGGGCCGACATGGTCGTGGTGCTGTCATCTCCTTTGGCCCTAAAATAATGCCGAGTGTTCAGAGGTAGAGTTGAGCGAACACCTGGATGTTCGGGTTCGACGAGTTCGGCCGAACTTTCGAAAAATGTTCGGGTTCGGGATCCGAACTCGACCCGAACTTCATCCCGAACCCGAACCCCATAGAAGTCAATGGGGACCCGAACTTTTGGGCACTAAAAAGGCTGTAAAACACACCCGGAAAGGGCTAGAGGGCTGCAAAAGGCAGCAAAATGTAGTTAAATCCCCTGCAAACAAATGTAGATAGGGAAATGATGAGTTAACATAAAATAAATAAAAATTAAACAATATTAATTGGAGTGAGGTCCCATAGCACAGAATCAGGCTTCAAGTCACCCACCAATGGAGAAGGTCACTTACTATTATTTTGACCACAGCACCCAGACAAAGGAGAGAGGTCCCACAGCAGAGAACCAGGCATCATATCACCCACCACAGGAGTAGGCCACCATTTAGTTACTTTGACCCCTACACCCAGACGGAGGAGAGAGGTTACACAGCAGAGAATCAGGCATTTAGATCACCCACCACAGGAGTAGGCCACCATTGAATCAGACCCCGGCAACCATGTCAGATGGCACAAGCATAAGCTTTATATCAATCAGCACAGGAGAAGGCGACTTTGACAGACTTTGACCCCTACACCCGGACGGAGGAGAGAGGTTTCAAAGCAGAGAATCAGGCATTTAGATCACCCACCACAGGAGTAGGCCCCAATTTAATGGGACCCCGGCAACCATGTCAGATGGCACAACCATCAGCTTCATATCAATCAGCACAGGAGAAGGCGACTTTGAAAGACTTTGACCCCTACACCCAGACGGAGGAGAGAGGTTTCACAGCAGAGAATCAGGCATTTAGATCACCCACCACAGGAGTAGGCCCCCATTGAATCAGACCCTGGCAACTATGTCAGATGGCACAACCATCAGCTTTATATCAATCAGCACAGGAGAAGGCGACTTTGAAAGACTTTGACCCCTACACCCAGATGGAGGAGAGAGGTTTCACAGCAGAGAATCAGGCATCATATCAACCACCACAGGAGAAGCCACCATTTAGTTACTTTGACCCCTGCACCCAGGAAGAGGAGAGAGGCACCACAGCACATATTCTGGCATCATATCAGCCACCACAGGAGAAGCCACCATTGAGTTACTTTGACCCCTGCACCCAGGAAGAGGAGAGAGGCCCCACAGCACATATTCTGGCATCATACTAACCACCACAGGAGAAGCCACCATTGAGTTACTTTGACCCCTGCACCCAGGAAGAGGAGAGAGGCCCCACAGCACATATTCTGGCATCATATCAGCCACCACAGGAGAAGCCACCATTGAGTTACTTTGACCCCGCACCCAGGAAGAGGAGAGAGGCACCACAGCACATATTCTGGCATCATATCAGCCACCACAGGAGAAGCCACCATTGAGTTACTTTGACCCCTGCACCCAGGAAGAGGAGAGAGGCCCCACAGCACATATTCTGGCATCATACTAACCACCACAGGAGAAGCCACCATTGAGTTACTTTGACCCCCGCACCCAGGAAGAGGAGAGAGGCACCACAGCACATATTCTGGCATCATATCAGCCACCACAGGAGAAGCCACCATTGAGTTACTTTGACCCCTGCACCCAGGAAGAGGAGAGAGGCCCCACAGCACATATTCTGGCATCATACTAACCACCACAGGAGAAGCCACCATTGAGTTACTTTGACCCCTGCACCCAGGAAGAGGAGAGAGGCCCCACAGCACATATTCTGGCATCATATCAGCCACCACAGGAGAAGCCACCATTGAGTTACTTTGACCCCGCACCCAGGAAGAGGAGAGAGGCACCACAGCACATATTCTGGCATCATATCAGCCACCACAGGAGAAGCCACCATTGAGTTACTTTGACCCCGCACCCAGGAAGAGGAGAGAGGCACCACAGCACATATTCTGGCATCATATCAGCCACCACAGGAGAAGCCACCATTGAGTTACTTTGACCCCGCACCCAGGAAGAGGAGAGAGGCACCACAGCACATATTCTGGCATCATATCAGCCACCACAGGAGAAGCCACCATTGAGTTACTTTGACCCCTGCACCCAGGAAGAGGAGAGAGGCCCCACAGCACATATTCTGGCATCATATCAGCCACCACAGGAGAAGCCACCATTTAGTTACTTTGACCCCTTCACCCAAACAGAGGAGAGAGGTTCCACATCAGAGAATCAGGCATCATATCAACCACCACAGGAGTAGGCCACAATTTAGTTTATTTGACCCCTGCACCCAGGAAGAGGAGAGAGGCCCCACAGCACATATTCTGGCATCATATCACACACCACAGGAGAAGGCCTCTTTCAGTGATTTAGGCCTTTGGACCCAGACAGAGGAGAGAGGTCAGAGATTAGCTTCATATCCCCCAGCACAGCAGAAGACCGCTTTATTTGACTTAGGCCTCAGCACCCAGACAGAAGACAGAGGTAGCATGGCAGAGGTTATGGCTTCATGTCACCCGTTAGTTTAACCGGCCACTTTCATCTGGTTAGGCCCCGCGCCCAGACAGAGAAGAGTTTCATTCAACTGTGGGTTTCATAAAATTTGTATCAAATAAAGAAGTGGCCCGTAGCACAACAAGACATGTTTTAGGCAGTTAATAAGGACTACTCTGCACAAGGGAGGGACAGGTCCTGTGGGATCCATGCCTGGTTCATCTTTATGAAGGTCAGCTTGTCCACGTTGGCTGTGGACAGGCGGCTGCGCTTGTCAGTAATGACGCCCCTGCCGTGCTGAATACGCTGTTCAGATAAAACGCTGGCCGCCGGGCAGGAAAGCACCTCCAAGGCATAACATGCTAACTCTGGCCACGTGGACAATTTCGAAACCCAGTAGTTGAATGGGGCCGAACCATCCGTCAGGATGTGGAGGGGTGTGCAGACATACTGTTCAACCATGTTAGTGAAATGCTGCCTCCTGCTAACACGTTCCGTATCAGGTGTCGGTGCAGATAGCTGTGGCGTGGAGACAAAACTTTTCCACATTTCTGCCATGCTAACCCTGCCCTCAGATGAGCTGGCCGTGACACAGCTGCGTTGGCGACCTCTTGCCACTCCTCTGCCTTCACCTTCCACCTGTTCCCCTGTGACATGTGGGAATGCTCTCAAGAGCGCCTCTATCAGCGTGCGCTTGTACTCGCGCATCTTACGGTCGCGCTCCAGTTCAGGAATTAAAGTGGGCACATTGTCTTTATACCGGGATCCAGCAGGGTGGCCACCCAGTAGTCTGCACACGTTAAAACGTGGGCAACTCTGCTGTCGCTGCGCAGGCATTGGAGCATATATTCGCTCATGTGGGCCAGGCTACCCATGGGTAAGGACAAGCTGTCCTCTGTGGGAGGCGTATCGTCATCGTCCACCGTATCCCCCCAGCCACGCACCAGTGATGGGCCTGGGCTGCCACCCCGCTGTGAACTTGCGTCATCCTCGTCCCCCTCCACCTCCTCCTCCTCATCCTCCTCGTCCTCCAGTACAGTGCCTTGGCTGGCGACTTGTGAACCTGTCCTCTGCTGCTTAAACAAACCTCCTCTGAGCCACTTCGAACAGACTGGCCCGAAAGTGTTAGAAACGAGCCCTCATCCTCCTCCTCCTCCTCCACCTGGGCCACCTCCTCTAACATCATTGCCCTAAGTGTTTTCTCAAGGAGACATAGAAGTGGTATTGTAACGCTGATAACAGTGTCATCGCCACTGGCCATGTTGGTGGAGTACTCGAAACAGCGCAGCAGGGCACACAGGTCTCGCATGGAGGCCCAATCATTGGTGGTGAAGTGGTGCTGTTCGGCAGTACGACTGACGCGAGCGTGCTGCAGCTGAAACTCCACTATGGCCTGCTGCTGCTCGCACAGTCTCTCCAGCATGTGCAAGGTGGAGTTCCACCGGGTGGGCACGCCGCATATGAGGCGGTGAGCGGGAAGGCCGAGTTCCGCTGTAGCGCAGACAGGCGAGCAGCGGCAGGATGTGAACGGGCGGAAGCGCGCACAGACGGCCCGCACTTTATGCAGCAGCTCTGACATGTTGGGGTAGTGGTGAATGAACCTCTGCACCACCAAGTTCAGCACATGCGCCAGGCAAGGGATGTGCGCCAAACCGGCTAGTCCCAGAGCTGCCACGAGATTTCGCCCATTATCGCATACCACCAGGCCTGGCTTGAGGCCCACCGGCAGAAACCACTCGCCGGTCTGTTGTTCAATACCCCGCCACAACTCCTTTGCGCTGTGGGGCCTGTCCCCAAACATATGAGTTTCAGAATGGCCTGCTGACGCTTACCCCGGGCTGTGCTGAAGTTGGTGGTGAAGGTGTGTGGCTGACCGGATGAGCTGGTGGAAGCAGTGGAGGAGGAAGCCGAGTAGGAGGAGGAGGCTACAGGAGGCAGAGAATGATGCCCTGCGATCCTAGGGGGCGGAAGGACGTGCGCCAAGGAACTGTCCGCCGGGGCCCAGCCGCCACTACATTCATCCAGTGTGCAGTTAGTGAGATATAGCGTCCCTGGCCGTGCTTACTGGTCCACGTATCTGTGGTTAGGTGGACCTTGCCACAAATGGCGTTGCGCAGTGCACACTTGATTTTATCGGACACTTGCATGTGCAGGGAAGGCACGGCTGTCTTGGAGAAGTAGTGGCGGCTGGGAACCACATACTGCGGGACAGCCATGGCCATCAGCTGTTTGAAGCTGTCTGTGTCCACCAGCCGGAATGACAGCATTTCAAAGGCCAGCAGTTTAGAAATGCTGGCGTTCAGGCCAAGGGCCTCGAGGGTGACTCGGGGGAATTTGCGCTTCCTCTCTAAGGTTTGAGATATTGAGAGCTGAACGCTGCTGTGTGATATAGTGGAGACGCTAGTTGACGGTGGCGGTGGTGGTGGTGTCGGTGGCACATCCTCTGTTTGCTGCTCGGCAGGTGGCAACATTCCTCTCGAGGCGGAAGCCGAGGCAGCAGCGGTAGAGGGAGCAGGGGGAGCCTCAGCGAGTGCCTGGTTTTTAAGGTGTGTACCCCACTGCAGTTCATGCTTTGCATGTAGATGCCTGGTCATGCAGGTTGTGCTGAGGTTCAGAACGTTAATGCCTCGCCTCAGGCTCTGATGGCAGAGCGTGCAAGTCACTCGGGTCTTGTCGGTAGGACATTGTTTAAAGAAGTGCCATGCCAGGGAACTCTTTGAAGCTGCCTTTGTGGGGCTGGGTCCCTGTTGGCGATGTCCAGTAGCAGGCGAACTCTGGGGGCGGCGGCTCGTCTGCTTTGGCCCCCTGCTCCCTCTTTGGCTTCGCTGTTGTCTCGGTCTCACCACTACCTCTTCCTCTGAACTGTGAAAGTCATCGCCACGACCTTCAGTCCATGTGGGGTCTAAGACCTCATCGTCCTCTGCATCGTCTTCCACCCAGTCTCCCTCCCTGACCTCCTCCTGTTCAGTCTGCACACTGCAAAAAGACGCGGCAGTGGGCACCTGTGTTTCGTCATCATCAGAGAGTCGGTGACTCTGCTGTGGTGGTATTCCCATGTCCTCTTCATCTGGAGACATAAGTGGTTGTGCGTCAGTGCATGGTATGTCTTCCTCCACTGGGGAAGGGCTAGGTGGACGCCCCTGGGAAACCCTGGAAGCAGAGTCTTCAAACAGAAGAAGAGACTGCTGCATAACTTGTGGCTCAGACCGTTTCCCTGATATGCTTGGGGGTGATGTGACAGACTGATGGGCTTGGTTTTCAGGTGCCACCTGTGCGCTTCCGCAGAAGACTGGGTGGAAGACCATGTGGTGAACGTGCTGGAAGCACTGTCGGCCACCCAATCGACAATGCCTGTACCTGCTCAGGCCTTACCATCCTAAGAGCGGCATTGGGCCCCACGAGATATTGCGGTACATTCTGCCGGCTAGTTGAGGGAGTTCGCTCCCTACTGTGTGCGCCTGGAGCCGAACGGCCACGTCCTCTACCAGCAACAGAGGCTCCACGGACACCACCACGACCGCGTCCTCGTCCCTTAATAGTATTTTTCTTCATTGTTGCGATTCAACTCGCACCACAATGAAATATATTATTTTTTATAAGCAAAATCCCCTCACTGGAATACTTTCAGTCTTTTGACTGTATGGATTACAGATGGAATGACTGTTATATGTGAGTACCGCTTTCTTTGACAGATTCTAGTATGGGTACATATATGTTTTCCCAACCCCAGCACATTAGTTTGCTAATTCCAGATGTATGAAACGCAGGCCTAACTGTATCTAGTATATTGAACGCCAGATAAACTAACTTGGCCTTTTTAAATAAAAAAATTCCCTCACTGGAATACTTTCAGTCTTTTGACTGTATGGATTACAGATGGAATGACTGTTATATGTGAGTACCGCTTTCTTTGACAGATTCTAGTATGGGTACATATATGTTTTCCCAACCCCAGCACATTAGTTTGCTAATTCCAGATGTATGAAACGCAGGCCTAACTGTATCTAGTATATTGAACGCCAGATAAACTAACTTGGCCTTTTTTAAATAAAAAAATTCCCTCACTGGAATACTTTCAGTCTTTTGACTGTATGGATTACAGATGGAATGACTGTTATATGTGAGTACCGCTTTCTTTGACAGATTCTAGTATGGGTACATATATGTTTTCCCAACCCCAGCACATTAGTTTGCTAATTCCAGATGTATGAAACGCAGGCCTAACTGTATCTAGTATATTGAACGCCAGATAAACTAACTTGGCCTTTTTAAATAAAAAAATTCCCTCACTGGAATACTTTATGGCTTTTCACTGTATGGATTACAGGTGGACTGGTATTAGTAGGGGTGACACAAGCACACCCAAGTCCCTGATGTAGGATTTCTATGGCACAGACCACTATTACAAGTGATTAATGGACGTTGGGAGAGATTGTGCTGCAGCACTAGTCCCAAGATGGCCGCCGCCTATCAGCCCAGTAACATGTGCCACAAAATGGTCTGCACAACCTTTAAAAAAATAGCCTTGGACTGTGCTGCTAAATCGCTATTGGTCTGAATCCCAGGTGTAGATGTCTGACTTGTTTGGAGCTTTGGAATGCACACTGTGGCAGCTTCTGCTGCAGCACTACAAGTCGCAAAATGGCGGCCGGCGGTCAGCCCAGGTACATGTGGATGGAAAAATCACTCTGGCCACTCTAAAAATAGCCAATCCCTATCAAAAAGCAGCTCAGCTGCAGTTGTTCAGATGAATCACAGGTGGAGGAGAGAAATTTGCTTCCAGTTATTCAATTATCCCTGCCTATTCTCGCCCTAGCATCAGCTGCGTCTATCCCTGTTCTATTCACATCGGGAGTGAGCACGTCCCGACGTGCGCACAAGCATATAAAGAGGCTGAGTCACATGCTGCACTTGGCCAATCACAGCCTTGCCAATAGTAGGCATGGCTGCGATGGCATCTTAGGGCAAGTAGTATGATGCATGTTGATTGGCTGCTTTGCAGCCTTTCAAAATGCGCCAAAATACATGCCGAACGACGAACCCGAACCCGAACTTTTACGAAAAAGTTCGGGTTCGGGTCCGTGTCACGAACACCCCAAAATTCGGTACGGACCCGAACTATGCTCGAACTGTTCGCTCAACACTATTCAGAGGCCACGTACCCTAAACTCTAAAAATTCTGAGGACATAGTTGACTGGCTTACAAAGGACACCCAATCTTCTACAGTTTCCGATTAGAACCATGACGCACCATCCTCCTCCAGCTCAGCTTCGGGCACAAGTTACCACTCGCCCGTCCGCCACTACCACCAACACTAGCACCACAGCTGCTTCACTTGATCTGTCAGAGGAGTTATTTAAACATCAGTTGGAAGAAATAAGTGATGCGCCAACATTATTGCCAGAGGATGTAGATAACAGGGATATGTCTCAGTCAGGCAGCATTACACACATGGACATACGGTGTGATGATGATGATGATGTTGTACCTGCTGCTGCTTCCTTTGCTGAATTGTCAGATACAAGTGAAGCGGTTGATGGTGACGATGTGTCCGTGGACACTTGGGTCATAAAAGATGAGACAAATAAATTACAAACCGACCTTTATGTCAAAGAGACTGATCGCAACAGCCTTCTCCATTATTCAAGTAACCATCCTCCTGCCACTAAAAGATCCATTCCATATTCCCAATTCCAACGGGTAGACAGGCTAGTCAGTGACAATAGCACTAAAGAAAAAAGGATCCTAGAGATGTCTCACAAATTTCAGTCCAGGGGTTATCCACTACCAATTTAAAAAAAAAATGTGACAAAATGTACAATTCAACCTCTATATCTACACAGCCAAAACCTACGAAACAAACCCGTATCCCCTTTGTGGTAAAATACCATCCCTGGATCAACAAATTTAGGAACATCCTTAACAAACATTGGGGTATAATAAAACAGGCATATCCCACGGTAATCGAATTTCAGAGCTTACCTATGGTCTGCTACAAAAGATCTAAAAATATCAGGGACCTCATCATCAGGGCAGACATTGGCAGCAGCAGGGCACCACTGAGACAAATGACCCTCTCCACCCCGAGAAAAGGCACATACCCTTGCCTACATTGCACACATTGCTCTAGTGTCATCAAAGGGGAATATTTTGTACACCCAAGATCCGGAGAAAGATTCCCCATAACCAACTTTTTCACTTGTGACAGCAGTTTTGTTGTGTACATTCTAAAATTCCCCTGTGGATTGCTATATGTAGGAGAGACTTCAATGAGAATGAAGGATAGATTCTCCAAACACAAATCTACTATCAGGAAACAAAATTTACTCCTACCTATACCATTCCACTTTGACCGCTGCCGCCATAATATATCTCAATTACGGTTTCAAATTATCGAACAGGTATCACCTCCACGCAGGGGAGGTGATAGGATCCAGTTACTCAAGAAACGGGAAGCCTTTTGGATCCATAGGTTACAGACCTTGGAACCATCTGGCCTCAATAGAGAGTATGAACTAAATGCTTTTTTATAATTACCTGAGATATTTGTTTCCATACCTTCACTTATATTACTTTGTACTTTTATTTTCAGAAAAGCTGATGATGTCCGGTCCATACTTGGGGTTCGCCTGCCCTTGTATCGCTCTGGGTATAATCTTATGAATTTATGAACCTATTAATGTTCTTACTTTTGTTTATCGCTAATAGCGTTACTTGATTGTTACAATGTATTACCTCCAATACTACTTCTAGTGTGAATTGTGATCGCAACATTCACATATGTTCTGCCACCATTTGTTTATGCTCCTCACGCTTATGTCCATGTTTACAGCCATCTCCGTGACAACTGCACGTCACTTCCGGTGACATCACACGGAGCGGCTAATTTAAAGTTACTTCTGCTTGTTCTTGTGTAAGTTTGACAAAGGCTCACTTGAGCTGAAACGCGTCACTTTATGTCCTCCATGGGGTTACAATAAAGACACTACTTTAGCATCAAGAGGTGAGTGCCGGTCTTCTCTCTACTACTGATGTGTCCGTGGATGTCACGTGGGTGCCAGCTAGAAGATAAGAAGAACAGGGGGAAAGTTCAGATGGGGGGACAGAGAGGTGGAGGAGACGAGTTGGAAGCAGGGGGAGGTCATAACAAGGAGCTAGTGGCACAGTTAGACAGCATGTTCGGCACCCGGGGTCAGCCAGACAGCACGCCAATCAACGCATGCTGTTGCCACCACCAGAATGCCATCATTGCAAAGCTCAGCAGTGTGGCATTTTTTTTGTGTGTCTGCCTCTGATAACAGTGATGCCATTTGCAACCTTTGCCAAAAGAAACTGAGTCATGGGAAGTCCAACACCCACCTAGGTACAACTGCTTTGCGAAGGCACATGATCTCACATCACAAACGCCTATGGGATCAACACATGAGTACAAGCAGCACACAAACTCAAAGCCACCATCCTCCTCCTGTTCCAGCATCTTCAGCCACGTCAACAACTGCTGTCCTCCCTGCCCCCTCTCAACCACCCGCCATTCCGCCTCTCACCTTCAGCAGTTCCTGCTTATCTGCCCACAGTCAGGTGTCTGTCAAGGAAATGTTTGAGCGTAAGAAGCCAATATCACAGAGTCACCCCCTTGCCCGGCGTCTGACAGCTGGCTTGTCGGAACTCTTAGCCCGCCAGCTTTTACCATACAAGCTGGTGGAGTCTGAGGCCTTTAAGAAATTTTTAGCTATTGGGAAACCGCAGTGAAAGGTACCTGGCCGAATTTTTTTTTTCACAAAAGGCAATCCCCAACCTGTACTCTATTGTGGAAAAGGAAGTCATGGCATGTCTGGCACACAGTGTTGGGGCAAGGGTCCACCTGACCACTGATACCTGGTCTAAAAAGCACGGTCAGGGCAGGTATATCACGTACACTGTGGATTGGGCAAACCTGCTGATGGCTGCCAAGCATGGAATTCGTGTTTCTGCAGCGGAGTTGGTGACACCACCACGACTTGCAGGCAGGCCTGCTGCCACCTCCTCTACTCCTCTTACTCCATCCTCTTCGCTAACCTCCTCAACTGAGTCCTCTTCTGCTGCTGCATCTTGCTCCACATCAACTGCACCCCCCCAGCTCCCCAGGGGCTATTCCACATCCCGGATACGACAGTGTCACGCCGTCTTGGGGTTGACTTGCCTGAAAGCAGAGAGTCACACCGGACAAGCCTTCCTGTCCGCCCTGAACGCACAGGTGTTTCAGTGGCTGACCCCGCACCAACTGGAGATCGGCAAAGTGGTGTGTGACAATGGAAGCAATCTGTAGGTGGCATTGAATTTGGGCAAGTTGACACATGTGCCGTGCATGGCACGTGTGTTGAATCTGAACGTAAAGCGCTTTGTGTATAAGTACCCAGGCTTACAGGATGTCCTCAAGCAGGCCAGGAAGGTGTGTGGCCATTTCTGGCGTTCCTACACGGCCATGGCACACTTTTCCGATATTCAGCGGCGAAACAACATGCCAGTGTGGCGCTTGATTTGTGACAGCCCTACACGTTGGAATACAACACTCCTAATGTTTGACCGCCTGCTCCAACAAGAAAAAGTCGTTAACGAGTATTTGTATGACCGGGGTGCTAGGACAGCCTCTGCGGAGCTGTTTTTTTTTTTTGCCACGTTACTGGACGCTCATGCACAATGCCTGTAGAC
This sequence comes from Bufotes viridis, assembly GCA_033119425.1. Classification (NCBI taxonomy): domain Eukaryota; kingdom Metazoa; phylum Chordata; class Amphibia; order Anura; family Bufonidae; genus Bufotes; species Bufotes viridis. Next base: position 363,623,306 of record CM065591.1, on the reverse strand, counting down.
TCATGCGTCCCTTTGAGGAGGTGACAAACCTAGTCAGTCGCACTGAAGGCACCATCAGAAACTTCATCCCATTTGTTTTCTTCCTGGAGCATGCCCTGCGAAGAGTGCTGGATAAGGCCGTAGATGAGCGTGAAGAGGAAGAGTTGTGGTCACCATCACCACCAGAAACAGCCTTTCAATCATCACTTTCTGGACCTGCGGCAACACTGGAAGAGGAGTATGAGGAAGAGGAGTCAGAGGAGGAATGTGGCTTTGAGGAGGAAGAAGACCAACCACAGCAGGCATCCCAAGGTGCTCGTTGTCACCGATCTGGGACCTGTGGTGTTGTACGTGGCTGCGGGGAAGAACAGACCTTCAATGAGATCAGTGAGGAACGGGACATGAGTAGCTCGTCATCCAACCATGTGCAAATGGGGTCTTTCATACTGTCATGCCTGTTGGGGGACCCTCATAAAAATAGGCTGAAGGAGAACGACTTGTACTGGGTGGCCACGCTACTAGACCCCGGTATAAGCAGAAAGTGGCTGAAATGTTACCAAATTTCCAGAAGTCGGAAAGTATGCAGCATTTACAAAATAAGTTAAAAAGTATGCTTTACACGGCGTATAAGGGTGATGTCACAGCACAACAGGAATCTAACAGGGGAAGAGGTGACAGTAATCCTTCTCCTACCACGACCACGCCGGCAAGGACAGGATGCTTTACAGACGTGTTGTTGATGGAGGACATGTAGAGCTTTTTAAGTCCTGCGCATCGCCACAGCCCTTCGGGGTCCACCCTCAGAGAACGACTCGACCGACAGGTACCAGACTACCTCGCCTTAACTGCAGATATTGACACTCTGAGGAGCGATGAACCCCTTGACTACTGGGTGTGCAGGCTTGACCTGTGGCCTGAGCTGTCCCAATTTGCGATAGAACTTCTTGCTTGCCCCACTTCAAGTGTCCTGTCAGAAAGGACCTTAAGCGCAGCAGGCGGTATTGTCACTGACAAGAGAAGTTGCTTAAGTCAAAAAAGTCTAGATTACCTCACCTTTATTAAGATTATTGAGGCGTGGATACCGAAGGGACTGACAGTGGGGTAGCATTTAACTAAAAAAGGCCTGATGAGATGCCTTGGGCTAAAAATGGTCCCCACGCTGCTGTATTTAATCTCTGCATGCCGGATGACTTGCGTTACTTCTCCGTTAACAACTAGGGTTCAAGCCGCAATGTTTTAGTACACTTTCTGCCTGGAAAACATCAATACCTAATTTTTCAGGCATGTATACATGCCTAATTTTTCTGGCCTCTGGTGCTGCATTGTGGCTGCAAAAACAAAAACAAAAAAAGGCACATACATGTGGCAATTCCCCTTTGTGATCGTTACCTTGTTGTGGGCCTGCGTATCACAATGAAGCAATCACCTCTATGAGTGTGTTGACAATGTTGGCACACCCCAGATGATAAGGTCGTTGCTTCATTGTGAACAGACCAAAAGCGATCGGCTGGATAATTTTTCATTGAAAAAACATAAATTGTCTTTGTGATCATCTAAGGTGATCATTAAAGCCTACTAGGCAAAAATGGGCCCACACTGCAGAATCATTGTTTTCTGGGTCACTTAACTGTCACTGAACTACCTCAGCACAACCATAGGCTTTGAAAAACCACCATCGCCTGCAATCTCCCAAACGTGTGCACGAGCACAGTCATCACTACACTAAGATTGACGCATAGAGGAATAAAATTTATGTCATTAGTCTGTCAACTATTGATAACTCTTTGCGGTTGTCTAAAATCTATTCGATACACGTCCCATGATAGGGGACGTAACAGGGATTAAACTGATAAGAATAGTACTACTTAACACACCACTCATATAGGGTGTCACAGTACATTGCACGGCGCACGCGCAGTGACCTAAAATTTAAACGATGCGGACCGAGCATGGGTCTTTTTCCATCTCCCGGTTCCAAAAATCTATTCACTACACCGGCCCTGGCCCTGATAAGGGACTAAACCAAGATTAAACTGATAGGAATAGTACTTAGTTAACACTAGTTGCATTGGTGGCAAATTCCATTGCAAGTGCCCAAAATTAGAAGGTAGCGGACAGAGTAAGCTTTTTTCTCTATCTCCCCATGCAAGGATTAAATTCAATACATGTCCCCTGATAGGGGACTTAACAAAGATTAAAATGGTAAGAATAGTAGTTCACACTATTTGTATTGGTGGCACAGCACATTTTGCGGCTCACGCGCAGTGCCCCAGATTGGAAGTAAGAGGACCGACCAATCATCTTTTTCCATCTCCCTTTTCCTAAAATCTATTCTATACACGTCCCCTGATAAGGGACGTAACAGGGATATAACTGATAGTAATAGTACTACTTAACACACCACTCATATAGGGTGGCACTGTACATTGCACGCTCAGACAAAACAAAGATTAAACTGTTAAGAACAGATTTTTTTATTAAAAAAACAGGACAGCCTCTCCGGAGCTAGGTATTTTTTGTCCGTGTTACAGAACGCTCAGGCACTAATGGCTGTAGGCTCATGCGAATTTGCGGCGGTGACAAACCTGGTCAGTCAAACCCAAGGCAACATCATCAACCTCATCCCATATGCGTTTTTTTCTGGAGCGTGCCCTGCAAAGAGTGCTGGATCAGGCCGTAGATGAGCATGAAGAGGAAGAGTTGTGGTCACCATCACCACCAGAAGCAGCCTTGTCATCGCCGATTGCTGGACCTGCGGCAACGCAGAGAAAGGAGTCTGAAGAAGAGGAGTCAGAGGGGGAGGATGGCTTTGAGGAGGTTGAAGACCAACCACAGCAGACGTCCCAGGGGGCTTGTTGTCACCTTTGGGGACCCTTGGTGTTGTACATGGCTGGGTGGAGGAAGAGAACTTCAATGACATCAGTGACGACAAGGAACAGGACATGGCTAGCTTGGTATCCAACCTTATGCAAATGGGGAGTTTGGGGTTGTGCAAATAGACTGTTTGCGGTTGTTTGCGGTTCGCTAAATGGGGAGTTTGGTCTGTCGGAGTTTGGTCTGTCACTGTGAAGCGGGCGTAACCCTTACACTACCTGATCGATACAACTTGATTCCTGATCGTATACACACACTGAATGTTTTAAAGCACGTTATTCCAAACAATTTAGGAATGTTAGGTGATTTATGCCCTTTATGGATTAAAACCCGACTCTGTGTCAACTACGTAATTTTCCATGGGAGTTTTGCCATGGATCCCCCTCTGGCATTCCACAGTCCAGGTGTTAGCCCCCTTGAAACAACTTTTCCATCACTATTGTGGCCAGAAAGAGTCCTTGTGGGTTTTAAAAATTGCCTGCCTATTGAAGTCTATGGCGATTCGCCCGATTCGCCAGTTTGCGAACATTTGCGGAAGTTTGCCGTTCGCGAACGAAAATTTTTATGTTTGTGACATCTCTATAATCAAGTATACTTGACTTTTCACAAATAAATAAATAAATAAATAAATAAATGGTTTCATTCTTTACAGCAATATGAGCAATGATTTAACTGGCTGACTTCCAACAGAAGCCAAATTTATTGAAATCTGCACAGGTTATTTTTAGATTAGAATAAAGAAATACATGATAGATAGATAGATAGATAGATAGATAGATAGATAGATAGATAGACCAAATTATTGCATAATCAATAGTTTATGTGCATGCTTTACATTACAACTACATGAATGACTTCTCCATACATGCCACACTTGAAAATGTTTGTGATTTTTGAATGCATAGATATACTTTATCCATCTGATTTTCAGTCAGAAAAATATGTGGAAAAATATAAAGAAAAACAATGAATTATATGTAAACCTGCTGAAATATTTTGTTAATTGGACACCATATGACTATACAATCTGTTTCAGAATTGTATGAAGCCAAGCTTAATTATTATGGCTCCATTAGAACTCTATGAAAAATATAAGAGTTCAAAATGTATTCATGGAACAAAACTGTGATACATTGTACCCAAAAAATGGGGATTAGAATATACAGTAGCATGCATTGTTGTACCATACTTTCACATAAATCTAAAAATACAGTACTTCTTGTGAAGGTGTCTTGAAGACTGTTGATGCAAAACTGGTTGAAGAGATAGGTAAAACTAAGAAACAAAAGGCAGTACATACTTGTGTCCCTGATTTTAATAAATAGAGTAATGTCAATTGAACTTTTTGACGCCACGAGTGCTGCCCCTGTATTTGCACCAGAAGTTCACAATGGCATACTTAGTGTACAGAAAAGTGGATATGCCAGAGCTGATTAATATTCAATGTTTACTGTCAAATAACATGCAGGAGATTGCAGGCAAGAACAGAAATCATTTGCATATTGTCCTCACCTAACCAGCCAAACCTCATACCAGCAACAGGCCCTGTATAAAGGCTCAGCACGGCCATTAACAATAAGGACTATACAGTGCGGTCTTCATTATTAAATAAAAGGTGGCTGCTCCGTGTGGCCATACCCTAAGGCAGAGCGGCCTAGGTATACCCGATTTATAGTGATTTATGACAAATTAATTTGTAACAAATCAATTTTCTTGGTTAACATTGGCAAAGTTGCCAAATCACATTTTTCTAAACTTCGCTCATCTCTAATGGCTGTATCATCCAACCAGGAGATTGATACAGAATTAAAAAAGAATATGAACAGATACTAAGAATTTCACCCTGCATATAGGACAAGAAAAGTTGTACTATGCTCTGTTCATCTAGGCATATAACAAGATATTCCAGATCACCCATTGCACTCTATAGTCGTGAAGGGAACCCTGGACTAGGGAAATACTTGTGAAAATAAGGAAAAAAAATCCAGCATGGAAACTACTGATAAAATCCAATTTCTTCATTGTAGTTCTTTTAAAATTCCATAGGCCGACCAGACTATGTTGCGGTCTACGCGTTTTGACAAACTGTCTTACTCATGAACATAATGTGCATCTGTGTTCACTGGCTTTAAAACCCTCACTCACTTGAGACACACCTACCTCTCCATGTGTTGAATAATAATGAAATCAGGGATGAAGGTGTGTCAAGTGCCATAATAAAATAGAATACTACATACAAAAACAACATCATACAACAGGGATTATTAGTATTGAAAGATGAGATCATGTCTATTATTCATACTTTCTGGGATTCTAGTGTGTAGTAAAAAGATCCAGAGAGATTCTCGATTATAGAGCAATCTATTCAGATCCCCTCCCCTCATAGATTTCTTAACCCTCTCAATGGCCATAACTTCCAAATCTGTTAGATCCCCTCCATGTATGTCTCTAAAGTGTCGAGACGACATAGAGACATTCACAACTTTTAGATTTGAAATATCCAAGATGTGTTTCCTCATTCTCATTTTCAAGCTGTTGGAGGTAAAACCCACACATTAAACATCGCAGCTGCTACATGTGGCCAAATAAATAACATTACTAGTGTTAAAGTTAATCTTTAATTTTGAACACTTCCCCTGTAACACTAGATTTAAACATTTTGCTTACTTTTATAAAGCGACAGGTTTAACAGATATTGTGTCCACATTTATAGCAGACAGTGACATCCAACCATGTGCTCCCACTCAGACCTGGTCTCTTTTAAAACAGACTAGGAGACAAAACAGTAGATATGGTAGGTTCTCGTTTACTTACTACCTGGATTCCCGGTTCTAATATACGTTGTAAATTGTCATCCTGATTAGTGTTGATCGAGCACCAAAGTGCTTGGGTGCTCCGGCCGAACACATCGGGATGCTCGGGACCTCTACAGAGCATCCGAGTATATTAGAAGTCAGTGGGAGAACCTGAGCATTAAACCAGGCACCCCCTGCTCTGAAGAGGGGAGGGTGCCTGGTTTATAGGAAAAGGTCAGAAATTGATGGAAACACCACTAAAATGGTTTGGTAAAGCCATGGGGAGGATGTCTGGATGCATCTTGGACTCCCAGGTCGCTGCTGGGAACGATGTTGTCCGGAGTAGTACGCCACTTTTACAGACTGACAAAAATACACACAAAACCAAATATAAAATCGATGTTAAAGGAAAAATTGTTAGGAAACATTCTTTCCTCTATATTTACTTGTATATAAAGTTCAAGTGCTGCCAAAAATTACAAGCAAGAAGCACTCCGATACAACCTGTATATCACATAAAGGAGGGCTTCATTCACATTGTGGTACAATTGTTCAAGTAGTTGGACTCCTACACTCATTAAGTCTATGTACTAAGTAAAGGGCTGCCAAAAATTACAAGGAATCGGCACTACAATACACCCTTTGTTACACATAAAGGAGGGCATCATACACACCCTTGAATAATTATGATTGATGGCCTGCTGGTGACCCTCAAAAACATTTGGAGCAAAGGCCTGCTGAGTTGACCATCGCAAAAATTATGGGAGAGGGCCTGCTTCTGAGCTAACCCTCTAAAACATTATGGATGAGGGCCTGCTGCTAAGCTGACCATTAAAAAAATGATGGGAAAGTGCCTGCTGCTTAGCTGACGTTCGAAAAAATTATTATTTACCATTGAAAAAATTATGGATGAGTGCCTGCTGCTGCTTAAGTGACTCTAGATAACCTCGGGCCGATCGCACGTCCCCATGGCAGCGAAGATCCATTCGGATGTCTGCCCTATCAACTTTCGATTGGACTTTCTGCACCTACCATGGTGACCACGGGTAATGGGGAATCAGGATTCGATTCTGGAGAGGGAAACTGCTATGACATCCAAGGAAGGCAGCAGGCACGCAAATTACCCACTCCCGAATTGGGGAGGTAGTTATGAAAAATAACAATACAGGACTCTTTCAAGTCCCTGTAATTGGAATTAGTACACTTTAAATCCTTTAACGAGGATCTATTGGAGGGCAAGTCTGGTGCCAGCAGCTGAGTTGCTTCCGGCCTCCACAACGTTCACCCAGTGTGCCGTCAGGGTGAGGATTGTGTTGACCAGACTCTTGGCTACTGAGACTGGACTTGTATGTGAGGTCCTGCTGGTGAGCTGACCCTCTAAAAGTTTGAAGGTGAGGGTCTTCAGGTGAGCTGACCCTGTAAAACATTATATGCGAGGGCCTGCAGGTGAGCTGACCCTGTAAAATATTGTAGGTGAGGGCCTGCTGGTGAGCTAACCCTCTAAAAAATTATATGCAATGGCCTGCAGATGAGCTGACCCTGTAACAGATTGTAGGTGAGGGCCTGTTGGTGAGCTGACCCTCTAAAAGGCTGTAGGTGAGGGCCTTAAGGTGAGCTGACCCGGTAAAACATTATATGTGAGGGCCTGAAGGTGAGCTGACCCTGTAAAAGATTTTAGGTGAGGGCATGTTGGTGAGATGACCCTGTAAAACATTATATGTGAGTGCCTGCAGGTGAGCTGACCCTTTGAATAGTGTAGGTGTGGGCCTGCTGGTGAGCTGACCCTGTAAAATATGGCATTATATGCAACAAATAAGCATGTTGATATGATGGAAGAGGAGGAGGGGGATGAGAAAAGGAAGATTCAACCACATACTGTACCCTTTTTTGTGGTGGAAAGTGTGCATGGGAATACAGTGTATTCAGAACATTATAAACAACATATTTAAACTTCCTTTATGTTCATCAGCTTTCCTGTGGTGGAGTTGAGAAGTCAGGGGCAATCCAGGCCTTGTTCATTTTTATAAGAGTCAACCTGTCATCATTTTCAGTTGACAGGCATATACGCTTATCTGTTATAATGGTACCAACAGCACTAAATACCCGCTCAGACAAAACGCTGGCAGCAGGGCAGGCCAGCAGTTCCAAGGCATAGAGCACCAGTTTGTGTTATGTGTCCAGCTTGGACACCCAGTAGTTGTAAGGCACTGAGGGATCATTGATGACGCTTACACGATCTGCTATGTACTCCTTTACCATCTTCCAAATAGTTTCCCTCCATGTGACAGTAGACCGCGCATCAGGGTGAGGGTGCTGGCGGAGTGTCATGAAACTGTCCCAGGCTTTTGAGAGTGTTGCCCTGCCTCTGTTGGAACTGCTGTGTGTTCCCCTTGTCTCCCCTCCTCGTTTGCCCAAGGGACTCCTGAAATTTTTGGAGAAATTTTTCAACAAGGACCTTCTGGTATTGCACCATTTTGCTCGTCTTCGTTACCAGAGTAATGAGAGATGAGAGGTTCTCCTTGTATCAGGGGTCAAGAAGGGTGAACAACAAGTAATCTGTGTTGTATAAAATGCAAAATGCGCGGGTCGTGGGACAGGCAGCCTTACATGAAGTCAACCATGTGTGTCAGAGTGCCAATAGGCAAGACTTTGCTGTCATTATCAGGAGGATGACTCTCAGTCTCCTCATTCTCTTCCTCCTCTTCTGCCCACCCATGCTGAACAGATGAAATTAAACTTCCATAGGTACTACCCTCTGTAGCGGAGGCAACCGTCTCCTGCTCCTCCTCCCAGGGGCGTAGCTATAGGGGGTGCAGAGGTAGCAGTCGCTACCGGGCCCAGGAGCCTGACGTGGCCCAAAGACCCTTGTGCCGCATAAGAAGAGACACAAAGCCCTGAGGGAAGGGGGGCCCAAGCTGAACTCTTGCACCAGAGCCGATACGCCACTGCCTCCTCCTCTTGATCATCCAATTCGCGCTAAGAAGACGAACTGAGGGTGGTCTGGCTATCACCCTGTGTAATGTCTTCCCCCATTTCTACTTCTTCCACATGCAAAGCGTCGTCCATAATTTTGAGCAGCAAGCATTTCAGTAGACACAGAAGTGGGATGGATACACTGATAATAGCGTTATCGCCGCTCACCATTCCTCAAAGTTTCTTAAAACCTCACAGAAGTCAGACATCCTTGCCCACTCCTCGCTTGTGAATAGTGGAAGCTGACTGGAAAGGGAATGACCATGTTGCAGCTGGTATTCCAGTACTCCCCTCTGCTGCTCACAAAGCCTGGCCAGCATGTGGAAAGTCGAGTTCCAGCATGTGCTCAAGTCGCACAACAGCCAGTGAGCTGGCAATTTCAAGCGCTGCTGCAGCGTCGAAAGACCGGCTGAAGCTGTCGATGACTTGCGGAAATGTGCACACACGCAACACACCTTCACCAGTAGCTCAGGCAAATTGGGCTGTGTTTTGAGAAACTGCTGAACCACTAAGTTTAAGACGTGGGCTAGGCATGGGATGTGTGTGAGCTTGATGAGCTCCAAAGCCACCACCAAGTTACAGTTATTATCAGACACAACCATGCCTGGTTATAGGTTGAGTAGCGAGAGCCACAGCTCAGTCTGGTCTCTTATCCCCTGCCAAAGTTCTGCTGCAGTGTGCTGTTTGTCCCTTATGCATATTAGCTTCAGCACGGCCTGTTTCCGCTTCCCGACTGCAGTGCTACATTGCTTCATGCTACCGACTGATGTCTGACTGGTGCTGCATGCAGATAATTCAGAGGTGAAAGTGGAGGAGGAGGCAGAGGAGGAGAAGTGGGAGTTGGAGCCACTAATGTAGGTTCTGACGGAAACCCTGATCGATGTAGGGCCCGCAATCCTTGGCGTCGGTAGCACCTGTGCCATCCCAGGGTATGACTCGCTCTCAGCATCCACAACGTTCACCCAGTGTGCCGTCAGGGAAATGTAGCATCCCTGGCCGAATGCACTTTTCCACGTGTCTGTGGTTAAGTGGACCTTCCCAGTAACTGTGTTGGTCAGGGCACGTGTGATGTTACGGGATGGTTTGTCAAAACCCGTAGACCGCAACATGGTTGATGTTATGCAAGCGGGTGTGGACCCAGTGCGCCACTGACTGGGTATACTCTGGAGGGGCTAAACAACAGCCTGGTCTTCACTAGAGCCTCTGATGGTGAGGATAGGCTTGGGCCATTAAGTTAGTTGCCTGGGGCTACTCCAGAGCAGTCCCCGAGTCAGTTGCAGCTGATCAGTAGGACAGAGTACTTGGTGCAAGCGCCGAGGGGACTTGAGTGGCCAGGAGGTTCCAGGTCAGGACAGGGGGCAATCAAGCAAAGTCAGTAAGCTAAGTTCAAGGTCAGAGGCAGGCGGTAAACAAAGTGCATAAGCGAGATCCGAGGTCATGGACAGGCGGCAAAGAGACAAAGTCCATAAACAAAGTCCGAGGTCAGAGGCAGGCGGCAAACAGGCAAAGTCCAGGAGTTCAATATGCAAGGTCTGGTACACAGCGAAGCAGACAGGAGAAACACCTTTGCACATGGAGATAGACAAGCTAACACCATGAGGTTGCTCAGGCATCCTGTAGTGGGAAGCGCATTTAAATACCTGCTGCAATCCAGCCATAGGCTGGTGAGACAGAGGAAGTGTACGTGTAGCCTCATAGGTAAAGAGAGACACATCCACGTAAGTTCAAACACCAGTGTACGTAAGTCTCCAGCATTAAGAAAACTCTGGCATGGAACACAGATAGCATACTTAAGTTACCTGCTGCCTGCGTTTGTCAAAATAGTGGCAGGAGGAAAAAGAGGGAGCCCGGTGCCCGTGGCATGGACCGCTGGGCTAACATCCAGTCAGCCTATGGAATTTTAAAAGGACTACATTAAAGAAATTGGATTTTATACATAGTTTCCATGAACGATTTTATTCCTTTTTTTCCACATATGATCTCTTCATATATATAGAAATGTCCCGAATAGGGATGAGCGAACCTGAACTGTATAGTTCGGGTTCGTACCGAATTTTGGGGTGTTCGGGACCCGGACCCGAACATTTTCTAAAAAGTTCGGGTTCGGGTTCATTGTTCGGCGATTTCCTCCCGCTTTCTGAAGGGCTGCACAGCAGCCAATCAGCTAGCGTTTTCTTCTTGCCCTAAGAAGCCATCACAGCCATGCCTAATAATGGCATGGCTGTGATTGGCCAAGTGCAGCATGTGACCCAGCCTGTATTTAAGCTGGAGTAACGTAGCGCCGCACGTCACTCTGCTCTGATTAGTGTAGGGATAGAACAGAGCTGCTGTGAGGGCGAGATTAGACAGGAAAACTCAGCAAAAACACCTAATGAAGTGACCGATCTACAGCTGTGAATCATTCAACTTCTGCTAGTTAATAACTTACTGGTTTTTAGACTGCACAGAGCGTTTTTCTGTCACTTTTTCTGGGGTGAACGGTGGCCATTTTGTGGCTTGTGGTGTACCAGCACAAGCTGCCACCAAGTCCATTAAACCATCAATACTAGTTTTTTTTTTTTTTGCTATATGCTACATCAGGGGCTTGGCTGTGCTTATTGTCACCCCTAAAAACTCAGGATGTAAATTTTAATAATTTATCTGTGGTGAAATTCAATTGCCAAAATAGCAATCCCCTACATCTGGTGTCCCAGCAGTGGCTGGCAAAGTTTAATAGTGTCCGGCAAAGGATATATTTTGTTCTGGGGTGAAATTCAATTGCCAAAATAGTAATACCGTAAATCCGGTGTTCCAGCTGTGACTGGACAACTTTAATAGTGTCCGGCAAAGGATATATTTTGTTCTGGGGTGAAATTCAATTTCCAAAATAGCAATACCGTAAATGCGGTGTTCCAACTGTGACTGGACAATTTTAATAGTGTCCGGCAAAGGATATATTATTTTCTGGGGTGAAATTCAATTGCCAAAATAGCAATACCATAAATCAGTGGTTTCAGCTGTGGCTGGCCAAGTTTAATAGTGTCCGTCAAAGGATATATTTTTCTGGGGTGAAATTCAATTGCCAAAATAGCAATACCGTAAATCTGGTGTCCCAGCAGTGGCTGTCCAAGTTTATTTGTGTCCGTCAAAGGATTTATTATTTTCTGCGGTTAAATTCAGTTGCCAAAATAGAAATACAGTAAATCTGGTGTTCCAGCTGTGACTGGACAAGTTTCATAGTGTCCGTAAAAGGATATATTATATTCTGGGGAGAAATTCAGTTGCAAAAATACAAACACCGTAAATCTGGTGTTCCAGCTGTGACTGGACTAGTTTCATAGTGTCCGTCATAGGATATATTATTTTCTGCGGTGAAATTCAGTTGCAAAAATAGAAATACTGTAAATCTGTTGTTCCAGCTGTGACTGGACAAGTTTAGTATTGTCCGACAAAGGATTATATTTTTTCTGGGGTGAAATTCAATTGCCAAAATAGAAATACCATAAATCAATGGTTTCAGCTGTAGGCTGGCCAAGTTTAATAGTGTCCGTCAAAGGATATATTTTTTTGGGGCGAAATTCAGTTGCCAAAATAGAAATACAGTAAATCTTGTGTTCCAGCTGTGACTGGACAAGTTTCAAAGTGTCCGTTAAAGGATATATTATTTTCTGGGGTGAAATTCAGTTGCAAAAATAGAAATACCGTAAATCTGGTGTTCCAGCTGTGGCTGGACAAGTTTAATAGTGTCCAGCAAAGGATATATTTTGTTCTGGGGTGAAATTCAATTACCAAAATAGCAATACCCAAAATCTGGTGTTCCGGCTGTTGCAGGCCAAGTGTAAATCTGTCCGTAAAGGGTATATTACACTCAGCGTGCATCTCCAAGTGTATTTCTTTCCGTTAAAGGGTATATTACAGTAAGTGTTAAAATACAGCATAATCCTCTACATTTGCAAACACTTTTTGCATCTCTAGGTGTATTTCTTTCCGTTAAAGGGTATATTACACAAAGTGTTAAACTACAAGTGCTGAAAGCATAATCCTATATATTTTTCACAGGCTACTGTGCATCTCCAAGTGTAAATCTGTCCGTCAAAGGATACCTTTCATCCAGGGCCTAAATTCTAGGCCTACAATTGATATTCCCTAAATCTGTGGTTACTGCTGTGCCTGGATTAGTGTAATACGGTACATAAATAGATAGCCAGATAGTGTTAGGTGGCTGTAAAAAAAGGCCTGAATTTGAATTCAATACATTGGGCCAAATATTTTTTTTCTTATTGTGGTGAACGATAACAATGAGGAAAACATCTAGTTAGGGACGCGAACCCGTACATGGTTGTGGTGTTGTTAGTGGACCCTCTGGTGCTGGGAGAGGACGTGGCCGTTCTGCCACAGCCACACGTCCTAGTAAACCAACTACCTCAGGTTCCAGTACCCGCCAGAATTTACAGCAATATTTGTTGGGGCCCAATGCCGTTCTACGGATGGTAAGGCCTGAGCAAGGACAGGCGCTAGTCAATTCGGTGGCCGACAGTGGATCCAGCATGTTCACAACATTATCTCCCACCCAGTCTTCTGCAGAAAGTGCACAGGTGGCGCCTGAAAACCAAGCCCATCAGTCCATCACATCACCCCATGCATATCAGGGAAACTGTCTGAGTCTCAAGTTATGCAGCAGTCTCTTATGCTGTTTGAAGACTCTGCTGGCAGGGTTTCCCAAGGGAATCCGCCTAGCCCTTCCCCAGTGGTGGAAGACATAGAATGCACTGATGCACAACCACGTATGTTTCCTGATGATGAGGACATGGGAATAAAACCTCATCGAAATCTGCACGTCTCTGATGATGACGAAACACAGGTGCCAACTGCTGTGTCTTTTTGCAATGTGCAGACCGAACAGGAGGTCAGAGAGGAAGACTGTGTGGAAGACGATGCAGGGGACGATGAGGTCCTAGACCCCACATTGAATGAAGGTCGTGCCACTGACTTTCATAGATCAGAGGAAAAGTCAGTTGTGAGACCGAGCCAATAGTGTAGCAAAGGAGGGAGAAGGGGGCAAAAGCAGAACGGCCGCCGCCAAGAGAGTTCGCCTGCTACTGGCCACCGCCACCAGGAACCAAGCACTCCAAAGGGAGCTTTAAGGAGTTCCCTGGCATGGCACTTCTTCAAACAATGTGCTGACGACAAGACCCGACTGGTTTGCACGCTGTGCCATCAGAGCCTGAAGCGAGGCATTAACGTTGTGAACCTTAGCACAACCTGCATGACCAGGCATCTACATGCAAAGCATGAACTGCAGTGGAGTAAACACCTTAAAAACAAGGAACTCACTCAGGCTCCCCCTGCTCCCTCTTCTTCTGTTGCCTCGGCTTCTTCCTCCGCCCGGGAGGAATGTTGGCACCTGCCACCCACCAAACAGAGGATGTGCCACCAACACCACCACCTCCGTCACCAAGCATCTCCACCATGTCACACAGCAGCGTTCAGCTCTCCATCTCACAAACCTTGGAGAGAAAGCATAAATTCCCACCGAGCCACCCTCGAGCCCTGGGCCTGAATGCCAGCATTTCTAAACTACTGGCCTTTGATATGCTGTCATTAAGGCTGGTGGACACAGACAGCTTCAAACAGCTGATGGCAATGGCTGTCCCACAGCATATTGTTCCCAGCCGACACTACTTCTCCAAGAGAGCCGTGCCTTCCCTGCACAACCAAGTATCCAATAAAATCAAGTGTGCACTGCGAAACGCCATCTGTGGCAAGGTCCACCTAACCACAGATACGTGGACCAGTAAGCATGGCCAGGGACGCTATATCTTAATAACTACACACTGGGTAAATGTAGTGGCGGCTGGGCCCCAGGCGGAGAGTTTTTTGGCGCACGTCCTTCCGTCGCCAAGGATCGCAGGGCATCATTATTTGCCTCCTGTAGCCCCCTCCTCCTACTCAGCTTCCTCCTCCTCTTCTTCCACCTGATCATCCAGTTAGCCACACACCTTCACCACCAACTTCAGCACAGCCCGGGGTAAACGTCAGCAGGCCTTTCTGAAACTCATATGTTTGGGGGACAGGCCCCACACCACGCAGGAGTTGTGGCGGTGTATTGAACAACAGACCGACGAGTGGCTGCTGCCGGTGGGCCTCAAGCCCGGCCTGGTGGTGTGCGTTAATGGGCGAAATCTTGTCGCAGCTCTGGGACTAGCCGATTTGACGCACATCCCTTGCCTGGTGCATGTGCTGAATTTGGTGGTGCAGAAGTTCCTTCACAACTACCTCGACATGTCAGAGCTGTTGCATAAAGTGCGGCCCATCTGTGAGCGCTTCCGGTGTTCACATCCTGCTGCTGCTTGCCTGTCTGCGCTACAGCGGAACTTCGGCCTTCCCGCTCACCACCTCATATGCGACGTGCCCAGCAGGTGGAACCTTGCACATGCTGGAGAGACTGTGCGAGCAGCAGCAGGCCATAGTGGAGTTTCAGCTGCAGCACGCACGGGTCAGTCACACTGCGGAACAGCACCACTTCACCACAAATGACTGGGTCTCCATGCGAGACCAGTGTGCCCTGTTGCGCTGTTTCGAGTACTCCATCAACATGGCCAATGGCAAAGACGCCGTTATCAGCGTTACAATACCACTTCTATGTCTCCTTGAGAAAATACTTAGGAGATGATGGAAGAGGAGGTGGCCCAGGAGGAGAAGGAGGAGGAAGAAGGGTCATTTTTAGCACTTTCAGGCCAGTCTCTTAGAAGTGGCTCAGAGGGAGGTTTGTTGCAAAAGCAGAGGCCAGGTACAAATGTCGCCAGCCAGGGCCCACTACTGTAGGATGAGAAGGACGAGAATGAGGAGGTGGAGGAGGATGAGGATGAAGCATTTTACCAGCGGGGTGGCACCCAACGCAGCTCGAGCCCATCACTGGGGCGTGGCTGGGGAGATACGGAGGACGATGACGATACGCCTCCCAAAGAGTACAGCTTGTCCTTACCTTTGGCACACATGAGCGACTACATGCTGCAGTTTCTGCACAACGACAGCAGAGTTGCCCACATTTTAACGTGTGCGGACTACTGGGTTGCCACCCTGCTGGATCCCCGGTACAAAGACAATATGCCCACCTTACTTCCTGCACTGGTGATAGGAAGATGCGCGAGTACAATCGCACGGTGGTAGACGCGCTCCTGAGAGCATTCCCAAATGTCACAGGGGAACAGGTGGAATCCCAAGGCGAATGCAGAGGAGGAGAAAGAGGTCGCCAATGCAGCTGTGTCACGGCCAGCTCCTCTGATGGCAAGGTTAGCATGGCAGAGATGTGGAAAAGTTTTGTCACCACACCAAAGCTAACTGCACCACCACCACCTGATGCGGAACGTGTTAGCAGGAGGCAGCATTTCACTAACATGGTGGAACAGTACGTGTGCACTCCCCTCCACTTACTGACTGATGGTTTGGCCTCATTCAACTTCTGGGTCTCCAAATTGTCCACATGGCCAGAGCTAGCTTTTTATGCCTTGGAGGTGCTGGCCTTCCCGGCGGCCAGCGTTTTGTCTGAACATGTATTCACCACGTCAGGTGGCGTCATTACTGACAAACGCAGCCGCCTGTCCACAGCCAACGTGGACAAGCTGACATTCATAAAAATGAACCAGGCATGGATCCCACAGGACCTGTCCATTCCTTGTGCAGAATAGACATTTATAACTACCTCCCCTTAACCATATATTCTTATAATCTAGGGCACTTCTTTATTGAATCTTCTTTTTTAATTTTACCATTATTTTGAGGGTCAACCCAAAGTTGAATGAACCTCTCCTCCATCTGGGTGCCATGGCCCTGAGTCTGTGAATAAGGCCTGTGGCACTGCAGGCAGACCTGAATCCTTTTTGGCTTTGATGAGAACATCAACTCCCATAGTATTCCCACCTGATGCCACCCCAACCTCCTATTCCACCTCCTCCTCCTCCAAGTTGGCAATTGATATTGGTTAATTTTTATTTATTTAATTTAATTTAAAGTCATTACCCTATCCACATTTGTTTACAGGGCATTTACCTACATTTCGCTGCCTTTTGCAGCCCTCTAGCCCTTTCCTGGGCTATTTTACAGCCATTTTAGTGCCCAAAAGTTCGGCTCCCCATTGACTTTGACCTAACTTCTCGAACCCGAACATCCAGGTGTTCGCTCAAGTCTAGTCCCGAACTTTTCGCCAGCGAACGGTTCCCGGTGAACATAGCTTGTTCGCGTTCACCCCCATACTTTATTATTGAGCAAACATTGACCCTGTACCTCACAGTCGGCAGACACATTCCAGCCAATCAGCATTCCCTCCCTACAGACCCTCCCACCTCCTATCAAAAAGCAAGGACGGCATCCATCTTTGATTTATACTGAAGCTGCAGTGTTAGTAGTTGTAATCCCAATGCGATTAATATAACCTATATTAATCGCATTACGAATCTAACTTAGAGCTGGGTTCCTAATGGTTGTATTGCTAGAATATAACGAAGATTGAGAATATAGCGCTATATTCGTTATATTCGTCAATTCTAGCAATACAAACATTAGGAACTCAGATCTAAGTTGTAATCGCAATGCGATTAATATAACCTGTATTTATCGCATTGCGAATTCAACTTAGATCTGAGTTCCTAATGGTTGTATTGCTACAAATGACGAATATAACAAATATAGCGCTGTATTCTCAATCTTCGTTATATTCTAGCAATATAACGAAGACACATTCATGTATGCACTTTCAGGCTGCTTCTCCTTTTCCTGGAGCCATGTATAGGCCTGAGGACCTTCAACTGTTCATACGATACAGTTATGCAACCATGTTTCTAAAGGTCCTTCAATAGCATATGTGTATATCTATGCCTAGAGAATGTTCAGAAGATGCCTAGGGTTTTGTTGTGGTTTTACTGTGATTTACAAAAATGTATAAAAATCCCCAAAGAAACAATTGTACACAGAGTTCTTCAGGAGTGCATGCTGGAGGCTAAATTGCTATCCCCTTAAAGTCCTGGTTAAACACTGCCTGAGGGCAGAGGCTCAACTTGCCTCATGGATGGTGCGCCATGGAAATATCTAGTATGAACAGTGGGAAAGGTTTATCAAAATGGTGTAAAGTAGAACTGTCTTAGTTGCCCATAGCAACAGTTCCATTTGAGTTAAACATAGTTACACAATGCATAAAAACTGCATAAAGTGCTACTTAAAAAGCAAAGTGCAGATGTAAAGCATCTTGTAGGATAAGTTGTATTTAAAAGTTGCAGGACAACTTGCAGAACAAGTTGTACTTTCTTTTTTTATAATACATTTTTATTTAATCATCTCAAAAATACATTCTATAAAAAGGACAGAATTACAGAATCATACCACTTTTCTTAGACATCAAATCATGCAAAAATTCAGGAGTGTCTACATTAAGTGAATGACTATCGGTAATACTAAGAAGTGCCGACCTCTGAAAATATGCATACCAAGCCACCTCACCTACATTTACCTTTTGTTTTAGCTCCATAAGAGACAGGATTTGCCCATCTTTAACCACCTGATTCAGATACTGAATGATTTTCATCCTCCAGTATTGCCTACAGTTTGGATCCTCTAAATTCAAAAGCTTTGAGTTATGCCATAATGGAGTGCAAGTAAGTGATGCCTTGATTTTAAACCAGCTCTTTATAACCAGCCAGGCTTTAGTAGCCATTCTGCCGAAAGGTTTATAACCAGTCTGTATGTTAAGTAAGTAGTCGGACTCTAATACTGTAAAGAAATCCGAAAAACCTGAATCTTTCAAAAATTTTCTGCAGAGATGGCTGTTTTCCCAATCATTGAAAAAACTAAGTTGGGAAGCCATAAAATAACCCCTAAAATAGGGGAGGTTAAGACCTCCCCGATTGTAGGGCATAGAGAAGTAGAGCGCCTTTAATCTCACACGCTTCCTCCCCCATAGTAGATCATTAATCATCCGCTCTATCAGTCTAAAGTACTTGTCTTCAATCCATATAGGCGAGTTGCGAAGAACATAAAGAACCTGGGGCAGCACCACCATTTTTATTAATGAAATTCTGTCCGCTCTTGCGGGCAGAATTTTTTGCCATAACTTAATTTTAGATCTCAACTTTGACAGTAAAGAAAACAAGTTGAGTTGTAAATAATCTTGAATTTTGGCAGAAACTGTTATACCCAGGTACTTTATTGAATCGGAGATCAGTAACCGATTGGTAGAGTCTCCCATAGATCCACGCAATTCGTCTACAGGGAGAAGAGCGGTCTTCTCCCAATTAACCTCCAAACCTGAGGAATAAGAAAATAAATTAACTAATTCCATTATTCGAGGAAGTGTGTTTTCTGTTTGATGTATAAAAAACAGGATGTCATCTGCATATAGGGATATACGGTCCTGCTTCCCCATTACTCCAAAACCAGCCACTCTCGAATCCTGCCTTATACTAGCTGCGAGAGGTTCGATATAGATATTAAATAAAAGAGGGGAAAGAGGACATCCTTGTCGTGTACCTCTTCCCAGTACAAAGCTCTCTGTCAGCATATCGTTAATCCTGATCCTGGCAACTGGACATTTATATAGCAGCTGAACCATCGCCAAAAAATTGGGGCCGAAACCCATTTTTTTCATAACCTCCCAGAGAAACACCCACTCGACCCTGTTGAACGATTTAGTGGCATCCAATGACAGGACAGAGCGGGTGCCGCTCCCAGGAGACTGAATGTTAGTGAAAAACCTATGCAGGTTATAATGGGTGCCCCTTTTTGGCATAAAGCCATTTTGATCTGGATGAATCACAGAAGACATAACCCGGGAGAGCCTCTTAGCCAAAACTTTTGATAATAACTTAACATCCGAATTTAATAAAGAAATTGGTCTATATGAGCTCAAGTCCACCGGATCTTTATCTTTTTTGGGAATTAAAACTATTAAGGCTTCAATCATAGACTGTGGCAGAACCCCTCCCTGCAGTGCTTGAGAAAACACCTCCAATAAATGGGGAAGGATGGCATCACTGTACTTGCGATAAAATTCATACGGAAGACCATCTGACCCTGGCGATGAGTTCCCAGAGATAGACCTCAAGGCCTCTTGAATCTCCGAAAGAGATAATTCTCTTTCCCAAAAATTTTTTTGGGCTTCCGTTAGCATCGGAAGAGAAATTTTCTCCAGGAACTGTCTCGCCAGGTCAGGTGGCAAGCCAGTAGAGGCTCCATATATCTGCGAAAAATATTGCAGAAAAGTATCTCTAATTCCCTCTGGGTCTGATATAATTACCCCATCTGGGTTGCGAATCAAGGTAATAGCTTTCTTTTTCTTATCCTATTGTGCAATTATTGTACTTTCTAATGGCTCTTTACTACGGCATACAATGTTGTGGGAAGCTGGAAAAAATTCCAAATGGGAATTGAGAGAAAAAAAGAAAAGAAAATATTCTGCTATAGTATTATTAGTTTTGTTTTTACAGCATTCCTACATGGTAAAACTAACAGTCAGTATGTTTACAGTGATATCACATTTGTACAGTTTTTCTAGTGTTTTAATTTAAAAAAGAAAACCATTTTTTTATTTGTCTCGCCATAATCTGACCAGTAACCATGACAACTTTTTCATATTTATATCTATGGAGTTGAATGAGGTCATATTTTCTGTAGGGTGTTCTGTAGTTGTTAACGATAAAATTTTGTAGTGTGAATTCCATTTTTTGTACTTTTCATTAAACTTTTTGTAGGCGGTGAATCGTTGTTTTGATCGTTTTTCCAGTATTGCACTCACTATATGGCATAATTATGTTTGAGTAGTCTCCGAGGCATTTCTCCCGGTTAGCCAGAATCCTACTCCGCACTGATGAGGGGCAACACCCCGAAACAGCTGTCTGTGGATGGATAACTGGCTTAGGTTTTCCCCGTCACATCCTTAAAGCTTGTAAAAAAGCGGGATCTTGAAATAGGGGCCACTTAATATGGTGGATTTGGTGATCTCTGTAATGGAGACACCCCTTTGCTTGGTTTTCCTTCCTTTTTCGGGATATCTGGCTTTCATTGTGTTGTAGACCCATAACTGGGGCTCCACATTTATTTAGCATATTACTGTTTCCCAGGGAGCTTTGCACTTTGGATTGCTGTGTTGAGACTCTTAAATGAGGCTCTGCGGTGTTTTTTGTAGCTGGTCTCCCTGAGATCAGCTATTGGTGTGTTTGAGTAGTCTCCGAGGCATTGCTCCCGGTTAGCCAGAATCCTACTCTGCACTGATGAGGGACAACACCACGAAACAGCTGTCTGTAGATGGATAAATGGCTTAGGTTTTCCCCGTGGCATCCTTAAAGCTTGTAAAAAAGCGGGATCTTGACATAGGGGCCGCTTAATATGGTGGATTTGGTGATCACTGTAATGGAGACACCCCGTTGCTCGGTTTTCCTTCCTTTGAGGGATATCTGGCTTTCATTGTGTTGTAGACCCATAACCGGGGCTTCACATTTATTTTGCATATTACTGTTTCCCAGGGAGCTTTGCACTTCGGATTGCCGTGTTGAGACTCTTAAATGAGGCTCCGCTGTGTTTTTTGTAGCTGGTCTCCCTGAGATCAGCAATTGGTGTGTTTATATGGCATAATTACTAGAGATGAGCGAATCAAAGCTGACTAAGTGGAATTTGATCCGAATTTCAGGAAAAATTTGGCACTAAAGCCGAATTTCCTCACAATTCGTGGTAACGAATCACATTTTTCCAAAATGGCTGATTCAAGTGTGAGGGCATGGAGCAAGAAAATCTGGGAAGGCGGGATGACCCATAATGCCATGCATGCAGCCAATCAGCAGCCAGGCAGCCCAGTGATGTCACAGCCCTATAAATTGGCTCAGCCATCTTGGATTCTGCCATTTTCAAGTGTACTCAGGCGATAGGGACAGTATTACAAAAACGATCGGGACAGTATTACAAAAACGGCCTGCAATACACCTGCTTTCACAAAATACTGATTGACAGCTGCGATATGCCTGTAACCTGTTGCCAATAATAATTGAGGGGTGTGATATACCTACTTCCACAAAATACTGACTAAGGGGATTAATATACCTGCTTTCACAAAATACTGATTAAGGGGATTGATATACCTGCTTCCATCAAATATTGATTGACGCCTGTGATATACCCGCTTCCACAAAATACTGATTAAGGGTATTGATATACCGGCTTCCACCAAATATTGATTAAGGCCTGCAATACACCTGCTTCCACAAAATACTGATTAAGGGGATTGATAAACCTGCTTCCACCTAGTATTGATTGAGGCCCGCGAGATACCTGCTTCCACAAAATACTGATTTAGGGGATTGATATACCTGCTTCCACCAAATATTGATTGAGACCTGCAATACACCTGCTTCCACAAAATACTGATTAAAGGGATTGATATACCTGCTTCCACCAAATATTGATTGAGGCCTGCGATACTCCTGATTCCACAAAATACAGATTAAGGGGTTTGATAGACCTGCTTCCATCAAATACTGATTGATGCCTGCGATATACCAGCTTCCACAAAATTCTGATTAAGGGGTTTGATCCACCAAATACTGATTTTGAAAATGACAGGCAGAGGAAGAAGCAGGCCGTTCCGCAAGCCTAAGTGGGAAGTTGGAGAAGGTGCGTGCGATTAGTGATGAGCGGCATAGGCAATATTCAAATTTGTGATATTTCGCAAATTTTTGGCCGAATATTCACCATAAATTCGAGAATTTATGATATGCAGTCATTATTTACTTGATTGCGAAAATCGAAAATGTAATATATTCGCGATAAAAAATCATGATTAGAATATTCTTGATCAGCACTAAGGGGTTGGTAACTTTCCCATTGGTTGCTAGGGATGTTGCTAAGTGCCGATATTCACAATAAATTTGCAGCCTGTGCTGTCAACGCATAAGTCGTGGTAAGCCCAACACTCAATTAGGGATGACCGCCTTTAAAAGGCACCTGGCCTCCCATCACCGTGCCCAGTGGGAACAACACCATCAGAACCCACAAAGCCACACTCCCGGCACTCCACATCCTGCCTCTTCTCCTTCTACTCTCTACTCCAATTTTTACTCCACTCCACTTTCCACCATGCCGTCATTGCGTTTATATGGCAGAAGGCAAGCTTCATTGCCCCAAATGTTCGAGCGTATAAAGTTGATGATGCTGGATAACCCTCTTGCCCAATGGCTGACCGCAGGCTTGTCGGAACTGCTAGCCCGCTAACTACTGCCATATTAACTGGTGGACTCGGAAGCCTTTAGAAAATTTGTGGCCATTGGCACACCCCAATGGAAGGTTCCTGAAAGGAAATATTTTACCCAGAAGGGCATCCCAGAGCTATATGGCTGCGTTCAGCGGCAAGTGAATATATTTCTGGCACACAGTGTCGGTGCCATGATACATCTGAACACAGACACGTGGTCTAGCAAACACGGGCAGGGAAGGTATATAACTTTTACTGCCCACTGGGTGAAAATTCTGACGGCCGTCAAGCATTTAAACCGTGGCTCCTGTGTGGATTTGGTGTTACCATCACAGATTGCATGCAGGCTTGCCTCTTCTTCTCCTCCTCTTACTCCATCCTCCATCTCCTCCTAGGCTGACTCCTTCTGTTCCACTGCTACCACCTCTTCCGCTGAGCCCCAAGGTCCCCAAAACCTATTCGACGTGCCAGGTGAGACGTTGCCATGCTGTGCTGCAGCTGTTGTGCCTGGAAGCCAAGAGCCACACCGGTCCTGCACTGCTTTCAGCTCTGTGGTCACAGGCCGATCAGTAGCTAACCCCGCTCAATTTGACAGTTGGTAAAGTGGTGTGCAACAACGGTGACAATCTGCTGAATGCATGGCACACGTCCTGAACTTAGTCGTGCAGGGATTCGTTGCCAAATACCCTGGGGTCCAGAAC
Organism: Bufotes viridis; assembly: GCA_033119425.1. Lineage (NCBI taxonomy): Eukaryota > Metazoa > Chordata > Amphibia > Anura > Bufonidae > Bufotes > Bufotes viridis. Next base: position 363,599,778 of record CM065591.1, on the reverse strand, counting down.
ATCTTGCGGCAGGCAAGGAAAATCTCTTTTAGAAGTTCTTACATGGCCATTGCTGGCCTTACTGACACCACCTGCCCGTCAGACGTCTGATTTGTGACAGCCCAATGTGCTGGAACTCAACCTTGTTCGGTATATGCTTGATAGGCTCCTCCAGCAGCAACATGCCATTAACAACTACCTGTACGAACTCTGCAGCAGGACAGGTTCTGGGTAGCTTGGTTTCTTTTCACTGAGCCAGTGGCTGCTCATGCGCCACACATTTGATGAGATCACCAAACTGGTCATTTGCAGCCAGGGCGCCATCAATATTGAATGAATTCACAGGGGGGCTACTCCATCATAGACAAGTCATCAGGAGTTTGAAGAGGAGTCAGAGGAGGACGGTGGCTGAGGGTAGAAAGAGGAGGAGGAAGACGAGCAGGCTTTGAGGGTGACTTTAGACTTTTCGGGGATCCCTGGTGTTGTCCGTGGCTTAGGGGAAGAGACCGAGGATGACATTCTCCTGGTCGATTAGCAGGAGCCAGGGCTCTCCACCGCTTCCAATTTAGTGCAAATGGGGGCCTTCATGCTCCAGTGTTTGAAGAGGACCCCCCATATAAAAAGCATAAAGGGCAAGGACCAGTACTGGGTGGCAACATACTTAGACCCCCGATACAAACACAAAATGGCAGACATGTTACCAGCATCAGAGAGGGCTGGCAGAATGCAGCATTTCCAGGCCTTGATGTGAGAGATGCTGAATTCTGCTGTTGCGGGTGCTGGCACAGGAATTTACACCCACATCGAAACAGGTGCGCATACCAATCCTACCGAGCCTGCAAGAAGAGGTCGGTTTGAAGATGTGTTGGTCACTTCGGATATGATATCATTTGTGCAGCCAACCCATCGATCCATCCAGCCTCAGGGAACGCTTCTACCGACAGGTGTCCAACTACATCGGGTTAACGACCGATGTTGACGCACTGAGAAGCGAGGAACCCCTCGCCAGAGCTGGCACAATTTGCCATGGAACTTTTGGCTTGCCCCTCGTCGAGTGTCCTGTCCGAAAGGACGTTCAGTGCAGCAGTGGGTATCGTGACCGATAAGCGCACTCGTCTAGCTCACGACAGTGTGGACTACCTCGAATTTCTAAAAATTAATGAGGCATGGATCTCGGAGGAATTCAACACCTGTGACGACCAAGTGCAATTGAATTTCCTCATGCCAGCCCACACATATCTGCCACCACCCAGAACAAAGAATGGTTCTTGTCTTATGTATATACAGCTGCATAAAAGGCCTTTTCTGTTAGGTAAATGATTAATTTTTGGTGCCTGTACTGGCCTACATAAAATTTTTAGCCACTGACCGCCCAATTTACCTCAAGTCACATAACCACAAGTTCTTTTCTGTTAGGCTAATGCCTAATTTTCGGGGCCTGTACTCCAGTGGCCTACAAATTTTTTAGCCGGTGACCACCTAATGTACCTCCACTCCAGCCACATAATCCCAATTTCTTTTCTGTCAGGTGAATGTCAAATTTTTGGAACCTGTACTGGCCTACAGTAAAATTTTTAGCCGGTGACCGCCTTATGTACCTCCAGCCACATAATCACAAGTTCTTTTCTGTCAGGTGAATGCTTAATTTTTTGGACCTGTACTCCAGTGGCCTACAGTAAAATTTTTATACAGTGACCGCCTAATGTACCTCCAGACACATAATCACTAGTTCTTTTCTGTCAGGTGAATGCCTAATTTTTGGGGCCTGTACTCCAGTGGCCTACAGTAAAATGTTTAGCTGGTGCACGTCTAATGTACCTCCAGCCACATCATCACAAGTTCTTTTCTGTCAGGTGAATGCTGCCTAATTTTTGGGGCCTGTACTGGCCTACAGTAAAAATTTTAGCCGGTGACCAACTAATGTGCCTCAAGCCACATAATTACGTGTTCTTTTCTGTCAGGTGAATGTCTAATTTTTGAGGCCTGTACTCCAGTGGCCTGCAGTAAAATTTTTAGCAGGTGTCTGCCCAATGTACCTCCAGCCACATCGTCACAAGTTCTTTTCTGTCAGGTGAAGTCCTGTACTCCCATGGCCTAAGATACAATTTTTCAAGGCTCCAGCAGGGCACACATTTTTGAGAGTTTCCCTTTATGACACATAAAAATGGCCCCTGATTAAAATACATATTTTTTGTGGGAATTTTTGCCAATGATCCCCATCTGTTATGTCACTGTCCAGGTTGTAGGACTATTTGTGCATTTTCAGTAAGTATTTAGTAGCTGCAAATATGACCTGAAGGTTTTTCAGGTTCGCCTGCCATTAAAGTCAATGGGACCCGCCGCGATTGCGTGGTTCACGAACATTTGATCGCGAACGCGCGTTCCCAAACCGTCCCGGCCGATGTTCGTCCATCACTAACCGCTGCATCTCCCATCGTCTCGCACTCCATCTCCAGCAGTCAGGGCTTGAAAACATCAGCAGAAGGAAGCTGTTAATCTTTCCCATCGACTTCATTATCGTCTACAGTCCTTCCCTTTCCATGTAGTTTTCAGAGAACTGATGGCTCGTGCCAATCCAAAGTGGAGAATACTAATACTGCCTCCTTATCCTCTATCTTGTCCTCACCCCACAATCTAGGAACAGTTCACTGATGTAATAGTGGTCACAGTGGTCCTCCAGCATATCATCTATGCAAAATTAGGCGTTTTCACGTGGTGCTACACCTGGTCAGCCATGGTGAACGGAGAAACACTGGGGAGGAGCTGCTCCACGTCATCAATAGTTTTGATTATTATTTGTAAGAAAAAAGCAGGAGTGGGTTCAAAACACAGAAGAGATGCCAATATCTTAATTACATTTTATCTCTGTTTTGGGCCCACTCCTAATTTTTGACTTACAAATACTGATGAAAAACACTGACCAAATACTAACTGTGTGAAAGAGGCCATTGAAGTCCAGGACTTTTTTTCTGTGTTAAAAAAAATATGTATGATTTCATATCATATCAGGTTTTCCTGCCGTCCGAAAATATACCAAAGCACTGGTTCGCTCATCCTTATTTGAAAGAAAAGAAAATTCTAATATGATAATAACACCAGCATTCTGAGTGTTCCATTGGTTGTAGCCAGGTAGGCGGGCACAGATGTGTTTTGATCAAAATATATTGTATGAGAGTCTCAGATTTTATCATATCAGAGTGAGGGCTTAGTCTATATATAATGTTTGAATCTATTGTGTTAGTGCATTATTTTCCATGAATTTTTCACTGATTTAAGTTAATAACTAATATATGTTACAGCTGGAGGTGTATATATTCTAAGAAGGATATTGATATCCATTAATGTATCAGAATATAGATTTTAACATTCATAAATATAAGGGTAAATGGGATGTTGAATGAGCATCTTGAAAAAGTGGAATATAAATCTTCAAAACAGGAGACCCTTTAAAGACACTTAAAAGAATAATCCAACTACTGGAACCTGTATCACTGAAAAGCATCTGCCATAATTGCAGGGAAATATAATTAAAATCTCCTGAGTTAGTGCACTTAACATTATAAAAACCACTTACATAATTTACTGATCTATATTTTTCATGTATACAGTTATTATCTCATTAGGGAAAAATAGATACTTGAAAGCAAGTCAAGGTAAACACGGTAGCTTGTATATCTGCATACAGTTGTGGCTGTGCATGAACATACTACAAATACTGTAGGTAATAACCCACTACACAAACAATAATATACAGCAGAAATGTTAAGAATATAAATAAGTGTTTATTAGGACATTTTTGAAATATCTAATGAAGTATGTGACAGTATAAAAGCCCAATATCGCAAATCTAATTATCAGTTGTAAAACATTTGGCTAAAAAAACTTGCTGCCAATTCCATGCATTTTATGGACCTTTTTTAACCCCTTAAGGACCCAGCCATTTTTCACCTTAAGGACCAGGCCAGTTTTAGAAAATCTGACATGTGTCAATATATGTAGTAATAACTTAAAAACACTTTTACTTATCCAGGCCATTCTGAGATTGTTTTCTCGTCACATATTGTACTTCATGGCAGTGGTAAAACTGAGTCAAGAAATTTCATTTTTAGTTATAAAAAAAAGTACCAAATTTACCAAAAATTTAGAAAAATTAGCAAATTTCAATTTCTCTACTTTTATAGTAGATAATAATAACTCCAAAAATAGCTATTACTTTACATTCTCCATATGTCTACTTCATATTTAGATTATATTGTGAATGCTATTTTATTTCTTGGGGACGTTAGAAGTCTTAGAAATTTAGAAGCAAAGCTTAAAATTTTTAAGAAAATTTCCAAAACCCACTATTTAAGGATCAGTTCAGGTCTGAAGTCACTTTGTGGAGCTTACACAATATAAACCACCCACAAGTGACCCACTTTTAGAAACTATACCCCTCAAGGTATTCAAAACTGTTTTTACAAGCTGTGTTAACCCTTTAGGTGTTCCACAAGAATTAATATTTTTAATATTTTTTTTCCAGTAACAATGCAAGGGTTAACAGCCAAACAAAACTCAATATTTATTGCCCTGATTCTGTAGTTTACAGAAACACCCTATATGTGGTCGTCAACTGATGTACGGGAACATGGCAGGGTGCAGAAGGAAAGGAATGCCATACAGTTTTTGAAGGCAGATTTTGCTGGATTGGTTTTTTAACACCATGTCCCATTTGAAGCCCCCCTGATGCACCCCTAGAGTAGAAACTCCAGAAAAAGACACCATTTTGGAAACTACATGATAAGGTGGCAATTTTATTGCTACTATTTTAGGGTACATATGATTTTTGGTTGCTCTGTATTACACTTTTTGTGAGGCAAGGTAACAAAGAATAGCTGTTTTGGCACAGTTTTTATTTTTTGTTATTTACAATGTTCATCTGACAGGTTAGATTATGTGGTACTTTTATAGAGCAGGTTGTTGCAGATGTGACAATACCAAATATGTGTACTTTTTTGGTTGTTTGTTTCAGTTTTACATAATAAATAATTTTTTTTAAAAAATTATGTTTTAGTGTCTCCATAGTCTGAGAGCCATAGTTCTTATATTTTTTGGGTGATTATCTTTGTTAGGGTCTAATTTTTTTGCAGAATGAGATGACAGTTTGATTGGTATGATTTTGGGGGCGTATGACTTTTTGATCACTTGGTATTACACTTTTTGTGATGTAAGGTGACAAAAAATAGCTTTTTTTACACCATTTTTTATTTATTTTTTACGATGTTTACTTGAGAGGTTAGGTCATGTAATTTTTCTATAGATCAGGTCGTTACGGACGTGGCAATACCTGATATGTCTACTTTTATTTATTTAAGTTTTACACAATAATAACATTTTTGAAAAAAAAAAATCATGTTTTAGTGTCTCAATAAGAAGACAGATCCAGCCAGCGCTAGCTGCTATGGTCGGCGTTGCTGCGGTGAGGAGCGGTGCTCCACGTGAATAGAAATGAAAGTAAATCCCGGCAATCGCTCAGATATGCTTAATCTTCTTTTCTTTATTTCATATACACAAATCGGTAATATTAACGCGTTTCGGCACACTGCCTTTTTCAACAGGTACATTCAACATGTGTCAGACCCCATATATAGGTAAATCAATTACAATCACCCACAATTAAGCAGGCATTCACTGCCCACCAATCAATTAGCTAGTTTCTATTTCATTAAAAAGCACCTGAGAGAATCGTGTCAGAGAATCAAGATCAGCGAACCTGCTGTGTCTAAGAAGGAAAGGAAAGGAAACACACATCATTAATATTGCAATATCATCAATCACAGTCTAGCAACCTCATAATCACGATTTAAGCCTTTTGGATGTAATGTATCCAATGTATGTATCCAGTAGGCTTCACGGCGGCTGAGTTTTTATATCCCCTCCTCTCCTCAGTCTCACAACTTGCTCCAGAACCTGAAATCTTAGCTGTGAGTAGTGTTGGGCGCGAATATTCGCGATGCGAATATTTCGCGCGAATATCGCATATTCGCGATTTCGCGATTTTTTCGAATATCATGCCATAAATTCGATATTGCGAATATTCGCGTTGGTTAAATTAGATGATACACAATAAGTTCAAGAACTTCAGTTCACTTGTGTTGATAAATGAGTTTGAGTGACTCTGAGTTTCATTCATTTAAGGTGTTGTTTTGCATCAAGGCTCTTTTCAAAGCCATAGCCAAAATCCTGCCTTTTTTGCGATTTTCCGTAATGCGATTTTTTTGACAGCGATGCGAATATCTAACACTTGCTGACATGCCTGCGCATTGACTTAAAAATTGAAATATTGCCTTTATGCGATTTTTCCGTAATGCGATTTTTTTCACAATCTATGCGCTTGGTAGTCGCGATCGTCAACTTGCGAATACGAACATGCTGCGAATTGCGAATATATTCGAAAATTCGCATATTCGAATATATGTCGTCGTGTTTTCCTCTTCTTATTCTCATTCACCCCCAATCATTAGTTTCACTTTCAACAAGGCTTCATTTTATATCCATTCCTCGACCCCCCGTCCCCACTTCCCTCCCTTGTCTTTTTTTTTTTTTTTGCGATTTTTCGTAATGAGATTTTTATTAAGCAATGCGATTTCTTTCACACGTGCTATTCTTCCTGCGCATTGATTGACTTGACCATCCCGGCCATGAAAGTTAAAGTGTTTTTGCGATTTTTTTTGCCATGCGATTATCCGCGATTTTATAAAAAAAAGATGGCGATTAAATGATGACGAATACGAATATTCGAATTTGCGAATATATTGCGAATATTTTACGAAATATTCGCGAAATATCGCGAATTCGAATATGGGCATATTCGATCATCACTAGCTGTGAGATTGTATGTCTACACTTGTCAAAATGATTGGGTAGTGGTAATAGGAGATTTTTAGTCCTGATAATGGACTTATGTTTACAGATCCTGTCCCTCACTGTCTGCATTGTCTCCCCCACATTACCCAGGCCGCATGGACATTTAATCAAATAAATCACATTTTTCGATTCACAAGTAAAAAATCCTTTCACTTTAAATGTTTGACCTGTGCGTGGATGGTGGAATTCAGGGCTTTTGATAATGTGGGAACATTGCAGGCAGTGAAGGCACAGGAACGTTCCATTTTTTACAGTTTTCAATACATTTTCTCTAGGGGTCTCCTTCCCTCTGTCTAGATCCGCATGTACCAATTTATCCCTCAAATTTGGATTTTTCTTATTACATATCAGAGGTGGGTACCTAAGTTCTTCAAAATTAGGAAGGGCCTTAGTCAGAATATGCCAGTGCTTCCTGACCACATTATCCAAATGTGCATTATACGGATGAAATGTATGCATGAATGCCACTCTCTGTTGTTTAATCTTAGGAGAGTTTTGGGAGAAGAGATCTAATCATGCCCTATCAAGAATGGATCTAGGGTATCCTCTTTTTGCAAATCTGTCCGTCATCTCATCTAGTATATGATCCTGTATCACTGGATCAGAAACTATGCGCTTAATCCTCTGAAACTGTGCTCGTGGATTTGCCTTTTTAAGTGAAGGCGGGTGAGTGCTATAAAAATGTAAAATACTGTTCTTATCCGTTTCTTTCCTGAACAGATCGCTAGAGAGATAACCCTGATCATCTTTTACCACTACCATATCCAAAAAGCTTACTCTCTTCCTATCACAAGTCATGGTGAATTTTAAACCCTCACAAACCATGTTCAGATGGTCAAAGAAACCGGATAGAATCTCATGTGGCCCGCCCACACGCAAAAGATGTCGTCTATAAATCTTTTCTATATAACAATGTTCTCCTGGTAAAAAATACTGCTGTAGATATAAAGATCTTCAAAAGCTGACATAAATGCATTTGCGTAGGGCGGGGCCACATTCGATCCCATCGCGGTTTCCCGTCGTTGCAAATAATAAACATATTCAAACAGGAAATAGTTCTCAAATAGAACTAGATGCAGCATCTGCAGGAAAAAATCCTGTTCTACCTCAGAATAACTGCTAGTTCTCAATAATTTCACAACAGCCTCAATTCCTTCCTCATGACCAATAGATGTGTAGAGGCTTACCACATCTATTGTTACCATCAACTCTCAGCCGGAATTGAGCGAAGGTCAGCAATCATTTTCAAGAAATGCGCCGTATCCAATATAAAAGAACGGGTATTCTTATTCTTAACATGTGGCTTGAGAGCCTTTTCCAAGGTGATGGAGAGTGGTGACAACACCGAATACACCGAAGCCACAATAGGGCTGCCCGGTGGATCCACCAGCGTTTTATGCACCTTGGGTAGAACGTATAATACTGGAGTAATCGGTGACTGCTTAACCAAATAGTCACATAGTTTTTCATCAACGACAGCAGGTTGTTTTAAAACTTGTGTGTTTGTGGGACATATCCCGCACCGCGCAGGAGCTGTGGACAGGCATGAAACAGCAGACCGACCATTGGTTGGTGCCACTGAGCCTCCAGCCTGGCCTGGTGTGGTTCGCTAATGGGCGAAATATACTAGCAGGTCTGGGCCTAGCCGGTTTGACACACATTACCTGCCAGCCACATGTGCTGAATTTGGGGTGCAGAAATTCCTAAACACCAGACAGTGAAAATCAATTCAGTTAATCGAACACACACAACACCCCCCCCCCCTTTCACTCAAATCATTAACAAACTATTTACAAATGTTCTTAAAAACATATTAAAATAACTATAATGCAGCTAAACTTACTATATAAACAAACAAAACTATATACACACCTTATCTTAAGGCCAATGACATCCAAGTGGCTCGAAGGGTGGGTTCCTGCACCAACATAGTCCTTGGCCTGGAACACAATTGTCCAGCCAGGGCACAGTTCTGGAGGATGAGGAGGATAAGTAGGATGAAGAGGATGAGGAGGAACCGTGTTCTCAGCAGGGTGGCACTCAAGCCAGCTCACGGGCAGCTGGGTCACCATCAACACCTCAGAAGGCTGGGTTAGCATTGGCGAAATGTGGGAAAGCTTTGTCATCACGCCACAACAACCTGCACCACCAGCAGATCTGGAACATATTAGCAGGAGGCAACATTTCAGCAACATGGTGGAAGAGTACATGTACTGACTGATGGGTTTGCCCAGGGGCATAGCTACAGGGAAGCGTTGGAAGCACACTGTTTTGGGTCCCTTACCCCAGGTAGTTTAGACACTGCAGAAAACGGACGGAAAATAAACCTAAACAGCCTCACACCCTACACACTCAACTCCCCCCCTCCCTTTCACTCAAACCATTAACTAACTATTTACAAATTGACTTAAAAACATATTAAAATAACTATAAGGCAGCTAAACTAACCATAGAAATAAACAAAACTATACACACGCCTTATCCTTAACTTAAGGCCAACCAAATACAAGTGGCTTGGAGGGTGGGTATCTGCACCAACATAGGCCCTGGCCTGGAACACAATTGTCCAGCCAGGGCACAGTTCTGGAGGATGAGGAAGAGGAGTAGGAGGAACGCTGGGGGATACAGAGGACACAGGCGATATACCTCCCTCAAAGAGGATCGCTTGTCCTTGCCTCTGGGCAGCCTGGCAGACATGAGCGACTACATGCTGCAGTGCCTGAGCAACGACCGCCCAGTTACTGCCACATTCTAACTTTTGCTAATTACTGGGTGGCCACCCTGCTGCACTGAAGTGTAAAAGGAAGATGAGCCCGCTAGTAGACACGCTGCTGATGGCATTCATACCTGACACCGGGGACTCAGTGGAAGCACAAGGTGAAGGCAGAGGAGGAGGAGGAAGAATTTGCCAATGCAGCTGGGTCACCAGCAACACCTCAGAAGGCAGGGTTAGCATGGGCAAAATGTGGAAAAGCTTTGTCATCATGCCACAACAACCTGCACCACCAGCAGATCTGGAACATCTTATCAGGAGGCAGCATTTCAGCTACATGGTGGAACAGTACACGTACTGACTGATGGGTCTGCTTAGGGGAATAGCTACAATGGAGGCAGGGAAAGCAACTGCTTTGGGGCAGTGACCTAGAAAGGGCCAATCCAGGAGGAGGACTAACAGTATTATACAATAAAATTATATACAGTGGCAGTATAGACAGCGTAGAAAGTGAAAGGAACAGCTGCTGGGCCTGGTCTGAGAGAGTGATCTTTAGTAGCCACAGGCATGGCTGCATGAATGGAAGGGGTTTGCGCAAAAATTACTGGGGGAGGGGGGCCCCATTCAAATATTTGCTGTGGTGCCCAATCATTTCTAGCTACGCCACTGGGTCTGCCCCATTCAACTTCTGGGTCATCAAATTGGGCACATGTCCTGAGGTTGCCCTTTACGCCTTGGAGGTGCTGGCCTACCCTGCAGCCACTGTATTGTCTGAATATGTGTTTAGCATGGCTGATGGCATTATCACAGACAAGCGCAGCCGCCTGTCCACAGACAATGTGGGCAAGCTTTCGTTTATTAAAAAGAACCAGGCATGGATCCCACAGGACTTGTTTGTACCTTATGCAGAATAGACAAGTATACCGGCCTCACCCAACCACTGTTATACTACCGTGCACTTACACTTTGTTTTATTTTTTATATTTTCCCAATGTCTTGGGGTCTACACTATTTAAAAAAAAAAAAAAAAAAAGTTATTGGCGACTACATTTCGCTTCACAGCCCAAAAAGGCTTTATTTCATACAAGAATGTAACCGCCAATTGTAAGTTCCCTGTCAGTTATGCAGTGCAGGGGTTTGTACCTGGCAAAAATGGTAATATTTCATCCAACAATTTAAAATCTCTCCTTGGCCGGACAGTATTAAACTTGGCCAGCCACAGCTGGAACCACTGATTTAAGGTATTGCTATTTTGGCAATTGAATTTCACCGCAGAAAATAATATATCCTATGACGGACACTATTAAACTTGGCCAGCCACAGCTGAAACCACTGATTTATGGTATTTCTATTTTGGCAATTGACTTTCACCCCAGAAGAAAACATATCCTTTGCCGGACACTATTAAACTTGTCCAGTCACAGCTGGAACACCAGATTTACGGTATTGTTATTTTTGCAAATAAATTTCACAGAAGAAAATAATATATCCTATGACGGACACTATGAAACTTGTCCAGTCACTGCTGGAAGACCAGATTTACTGTATTTCTATTTTGGCAACTGAATTTCACCCCAGAAAATAATAAATCCTTTGCCGGACTCCATTAAACTTGTCCAGTCACAGCTGAAACACCAGATTTACTGTATTTCTATTTTGGCAACTAAATTTCACAGAAGAAAATAATACATCCCATGACGGACACTATGAAACTTGTCCAGTCACTGCTGGAAGACCTGATTTACTGTATTTCTATTTTGGCAACTGAATTTTACCCCAGAAAATAATAAATCCTTTGCCGGACTCCATTAAACTTGTCCAGTCACAGCTGAAACACCAGATTTACTGTATTTCTATTTTGGCAAATAAATTTCACCCCAGAAAATTATAAATTCTTTGCCGAACACTATTAAACTTGTCCAGCCACAGCTGGAACACCAGATTTATGGTATTTACATTTTTACAACTAAATTTTACCCCAGAAAATTATAAATCCTTTGCCGGATACTATTAAACTTGTCCAGCCACAGCTGGAACACCAGATTTACGGTATTTAGATTTTTGCAACTGAATTTCACCCCAGAAAATAATATATCTTTTTTTCCGGACTCTATTAAACTTGGCCAGCCACAGCTGAAACCACTGATTTATGGTATTTATATTTTTACAACTGAATTTCACCCCAGAAAATAATATATCCTATTTTGGCAATTGAATTTTACCCCGGAACAAAATATAGCCTTTGCCGGACACTATTAAACTTGTCCAGCCACAGCTGGAACACCAGATTTATGGTATTTATATTTTTACAACTGAATTTCACCCCAGAAAATAATATATCCTATGACGGACATTATGAAACTTGTCCAGTGACAGCTGGAACACCAGATTTACTGTATTTCTATTTTGGCAACTAAATTTCACCCCAGAAAATAATAAATCCTTTGCCCGACACTATTAAACTTGGCCAGCCACTGCTGGGACACCAGTTTTACGGTATTGCTATTTTGGAAATTGAAGAGGAATAATCGCAAATTGCGAAAATGATAGTAGCGCTGAACCTGAACCGGCGACCAACGCAGCGATCATACATCCACAAAGAATAGTGTAATCACCCAACAGCGATTGTGCGCCGATTATATATGGTTCTTTGCTGCGCACTGATAGAATTTCAAAAGCCCAGTACACGGACACTGCAACTGCACTCTCTCAGTTGAATTTATCTAATATCGATAACCATCCCAAAACTGGTGCTGCTAACACTATTACCACCAAAAGGACCACCCTGTCACCCACATTTAATAGCACAGTACCCCAGCGCTACTATCATTATCGCAATTTGCGATTATTCCTCTACACTTTAGTACATATAGGGACTGCAACAGATCCCCAAACAGATAAGTAGCTTCGGAGTCTACTTCCTCCCAAGGAGACCAAGTACTGTACTACACATACGGCAGCGCAGGCAGATCTTGTAATTTGTAAGAGTTATTTTGGAAATTGAATTTCACCCTAGAAAAAAATATATCCTTTGCCGGACACTATTAAACTTGGCCAGCCACAGCTGAAACCACTGATTTATGGTATTGCTATTTTGGCAATTGAATTTCACCCCAGAACAAAATACATCCTTTGACAGACAATATGAAACTTGTCCAGTCACAGCTGGAACACCAGATTTACGGTATTTCTATTTTTGCAACTGAATTTCACCACAGAAAATAATATATCCTTTGCCGGACTCTATTAAACTTGGCCAGCCACAGCTGAAACCACAGATTTACGGTATTTATATTTTTGCAATTGAATTTCACCTCAGAACAAATATATCCTATGACGGACACTATTAAACTTGTCCAGTCACAGCTGGAACACCAGATTTATGGTATTTCTATTTTTGCAACTGAATTTCACCCCAGAAAATAATATATCCTATGACGGACACTATGAAACTTGTCCAGTCACAGCTGGAACACCAGATTTACGGGATTTCTATTTTTGCAACTGAATTTCACCACAGAAAAAAATATATTCTATGACGGACACTATGAAACTTGTCCAGTCACAGCTGTAACACCAGATTTACGGTATTTCTATTTTTGCAACTGAATTTCACCCCAGAAAAAAATATATCCTTTGCCGGACACTATTAAACTTTGCTAGCTACTGCTTGGACACCATATTTAGGGGATTGTTATTCTGGCAATTGAATTTTACCACAGAAAAAAATCTATCCTTTTCCAGAAAGTAGACAGTATTACACTTGGCTAGCCACAGCTGGAACACTAGATTTAGGGGACTGCTATTTTGGCAATTGAATTTAACCCCTCTATAAAATATAGACATTTCTATCCTGAGTTTCTAGGGGTGAAAATAAGTATAGCCAAGCCCCTGATGTAGGATATAGCAAAAAAAAAAAAAAAAACTAGTATTGATTGATTGATAGACTTGGTGGCAGCTTGTGTTGGTGCACCACAAGACACAAAATGGCCGCAGATCACCCCAGAAAAAAGTGACAGAAAAACGCTCTGTGCAGCCTAAAAACCAGTGAACAATTAACTAGCAGAAGTTGAATGATTCACAGCTGTAGATCAATCACTTCATTAGGTGTTCTTGCTGACTTTTCCCTGCCTAATCTTGCCCTCATAGCAGCTGTGTTCTATCCCTACACTAATCAGAGTAGAGTGACGTGCGGCGCTACGTGATTCCAGCTTAAATAGAGGCTGGGTCACATGCTGCACTTGGCCAATCACAGCCATGCCATTAGTAGGCATGGCTGTGATTGGCCAAGATTCGGTACGAACCCGAACTATACAGTTCGGTTTCGGTTTTAGGTTATGTGATATATTTATAGGGCCTGTCAATATGGACGTGGTAATACCTAATATGTCTAATTTTCTTTCTTTTCCTATTTTTTACAATTTTTTTTACTTTATTTTGGGAAATGGGCACTTTTTTTTTACTTTTTTTTTTTTTGTAAAACTTTATTATTTTAACTTCTTTTTTCCCTTTATGTTTTGTCCCACTATGGGCTGGATCTCCTGGGCTTCCGTATCTGGCAGTCTCGATGCCTGTTCAAGGCATCGGGGCTGCCATAGCAACCATCGGGTCCCCATCAACGCAGCACGAGGACCCGATGGGGATGTACAAACTGCCGCAAACCTTCTGTATGCCGTTGTCAGCGTGACCGCGGCATACAGGGGGTTTAATCCACCAGCATTGATGTTTTCACCGATGCTGGCGGTTACAGCGGGGGCCCTACTATCAGTATCAGCCAGGCCCCTGCTGCTGATCGCGGCAGCGTGTTAAAGCTTGGACGAGAATGCTCATCCTAGTGCATTAAGTAGCCACAAGTTAGGACAAGCATTCTCGTCCAAGGTCTTAGAGGGGTTAACACAATCCTCTTATAGTTTTGCATTTTTGCTTCAAATTTCATCCATAGCAATGCAATTGATAAAAGTCCATGTTCTGCACCAAAATCCACAAAAAAGTGTAAATGTAACAGAAGTGGATTTTGTCCCAGATTTTGGTGCAGATATTCAGACCAGATCTGAAGCAGAATTCAATGCGAAATTTAGTAAAAAATTCATGGTACTAAATCATATAAATGGCTGCTGCACATGTTACAAAGGGAAAGTAAGAAACCCGGGAACGTGATATGACCCATAATGCTGTTCGGCTAGCCAATCAGCAGATATACATCCACTGTGATGTCACAGCCCTATACAAAGCCTCATCCTGCACAGTCTCTGCCCTTTCACTGTGAGCTGAGCTTAGGGAAAGACAAATCAAGCACATATGCGCTAGGGATAGTGTTGCAAAAAGGTTTTAATGATAGATTATTGGAGAGGGAGAGTGAAGGGAGATCGTGGGAGAGTTTGTAGACATTGTAGGGAGAGTATAGGGAGACTGCACAGTCAGTACAGGTTGAGTGTATTCACCGTCTGCATCTTGTTGAACTGCTGCCACAATCTCATTTAACCTGTTAGTTCATATATTCAATTACTGTGCCTCAATATTAAAGGGTGGTCTAATACAGAGGTCCCCAACCGCCGGGCCACGGCCCAGGATCGGGCCCTGGAAGGTTGTTTGCCGGGCCGCGGCAATCAGTCTTTAACGCGGTACTAATGAAGCGCTTCCATTATGGAAGCGCTTCATTAGCAGTGGAGGACCCGGAAGCGGTGAACGATCTGTACTCACCGCTTCCTGGTCCTCAGCTCGGCTGTCGGCTGTGCAGTGCTGCGAACAGCATGAGGGCGCACTGTGACCTCACACTGTACGCCGCGCCTGCGATACACAGCCGACAGCAGGATGAAGAGGATCGCGATGATGAGAAGCGGTGGCGTCCAGGAGCAGGAGAGGTAAGTGTTTTTTTTTTTATTGGGGCTGATGGCTAAAGGCTGACATGGGGGGCTGATGGCTAAAGGCTGACATGGGCGGCAGATGGCTAAAGGCTGACATGGGGGGCAGATGGCTAAGGGCTGACATGGGGGGCTGATGGCTAAGGGCTGACATGGGGGGCTGATGGCTAAAGGCTGACATTGGGGGCTGATGGCTAAAGGCTGACATTGGGGGCTGATAACTAAAGGCTGACATGGGGGGCTGATGGCTAAAGGCTGACATGGGGGCTGATGGCTAAAGGCTGACATGGGGGGCTGATGGCTAAAGGCTGACATGGGGGCTGATCTGAGGCATTGGGGGTTATATAGAGTTATATATTTGAATACGCACCTTGTGTTTTGTTATGCGCGTGAATCAGTCAGCGCCGACCAGCACCCCCTAAGCCCCGCCCACCCTAAGCCCCGCCCCAGAACCCCCACACCTGGGCCCTGGGGAAATTGTCTTGCGTGAAACTGGTCCTTGGTGCAAAAAAGGTTGGGGACCACTGGTCTAATATATTGCCGTCTGCATCTTGATGAACTGCTGGCACATTTAGAGTTATGTAGCCACTGTAAATGTAAATAAATATAATAAGTATCCAATGATAAATATATAACCACTGCCTGAACTGGATACTAAAAACACTTAGTCGTTTATTGAATATACATTAAAACCATACACTGGGCAGGAGGCCCAATCATATCCCAGGCTGTGATACCTCCAGTTCTCATGATACCCTGATGGATGTTTGGGAATACGTGGTGTACTGTATTATGGACTGGAGGACAGAATGAACGAGCGAGACCATACACTGGAATGGCAGTTATAGCCACTTCAGTGTGAAGAATGTGTGTCCCGCAAGTGAACAATGTAGCCCTGTTTAGTAAAGCGCAGCCTGTAGCACCGGAGAGGATTCTCCCTGTGCTGCTGCTGTTAGAATCTAGTGAGATGCCGCCTCAAGCGCTGCCGCCTAGCTCTACGCGTTTCACCACCGGAGGTGGATCATCAGGAGCATGAATATTGGAGCGCGGCACTGGTTATATTAGGTAGCAGTATTCAGACGTAGCGCACATAGGCAAAGTGCGCTATGGGCTACTAAAGACTGAGCTAACCTGCAATGTCGCAGGAGCTCGTATTAGCCACGTGTGTAAAGACAGTACTCTATCCGCCTGGATAGAGGACGCCAGCAATATGTTATGCAGTGAACACGTGGAGGAGCGCTGGCCTCTCAGGGTGTCGAGAGGTAGCGTCCGGCACTAGGATGGCCGTGACGCGCGCTAGGGGTACGGCATTTAAGGCTGAAGCCCGGCCCAGGTAAAGAAAAAGGACCAATCACATTCAGGGGTCAGACATGGGGCGGAGCCACAATGTATGGACCGCCTCATCTGATTCCCTACGATGCTGATGTGAGTCACAAAAGTTAATTATTAGTATGGCATCGAATTAGCCAGAAGGTACGCTGGTACATTATCAGTAAAAGAGATGGGAAGGCCAGGGACAGGTCTCCCTAGTGTGAATGCAAAAATACTGGGAACGGAACAGGAGGACATAGGTGTTACCAGGGGTACTCATTTATTCCCACTGATCAATGAAATAAACAGGGGAATTGGATCATTGAGACCCCATAGGTTTGACAGTACCCAATCTGAATATCCATGCTGCCTCATACAATGACATATGATGTTACCCAGGGTACTCATTTATTCCCACTATTCAATGAAACAAACAAAGGAAATTTGATCATTGAGACCTGTGGGTTTAACAGTACCCAGTCTGAATATCCATGCTGCCTCTTTTTTGAGGACCAACTTGTCAAAATCACCCCCGCGTGGTGAAGGTTTAACCACCTCAATACTCTGAAACCTAAGGACATCAGGATCAGAGTTATGACACGATGTGACATGTTTGGCAATGGGAGTGTCTCTATCATTCCTGACATCTCCAACATGTTCACCTATGCGTCGTCTGAATTCGCGGATGGTTTTTCCAACGTATTGGACACCACATTTGCATGTCATCAAATAAATCAATCCAGCTGTTTTACAGTTGGCAAAGGACCGAATATCAAAGGATGTCCCAGTATTGGTACTGGTGAAGCGTTTTCCTGGTAAGATGAATCTACATGCCACACAGGTACCGCATCTGTGCGTGCCTGGTGGAATGTTACTTAACCAGGTGGTGGTCCTAGGTGTTTGAAAGAGGCTGTGGACAAGGCGGTCGCGAAGATTGCGACCTCGCCTATACGTAATGGCTGGTGCATCACCAACCTGTGGTCCAATGTCAGGGTCAGCTTTGAGGATACCCCAAAAGGTGTTCAGGATCTGGCGCACTTCTGCATGTGCATTGTCAAAAGTGGCGATAATACGAGCCAGATTCTCATCACCTGTTTTGGGTTTGGGGATCAATAATGTGTCCCTGTTTTGGCTAAGGGAATGGTGATGGGCCTCACGGAGTACCCTAGCCGGATACCCCTTGACACAAATCTGTTACGGAGGTCAAGGGCCGCTGTATGGTATTTGTCCAAGGAACTACACTTTCGTCGTGCCCTTAGATATTGGCCTCTTGGTATACCACTTTTCAGAGAAGATGGATGCCAGCTGGTCCAATGCAGCAAAGTGTTAGTTGCTGTTGGTTTATGATAAATATTACTGGTGATGTTACCATCCAATCCCCTACTGATCTTGAGATCCAAAAATGTGATCTCATCCTTTTGGATTTCCGCAGTGAAAAAGAGGCCAAGATCGTTGACATTTAGTGTGCTGACAAAATTGTGAAATTGTTCTTCACTCCCCTTCCACAGAATCAGTACATCATCAATGAAGCGAAGCCACATTGTGATGTGTTCTGATGCATCCGTGGCTGCCTCACTGAAGACCACGTTCCGTTCCCACCAGCCCAGGTAGAGATTGGCGAAACTGGGTGCACAGGGGCTCCCCATGGCCACTCCCTGAGCTGGTGGTACACCTTCCTATCAAAAAGGAAGACATTTTTCTTAAGGATAAATTCAAGAAGGGACAACAGGAACCGATTGTGGGGTTGAAATTGTTCACCTCTTTCCACTAAGAACTGAGCTACTTTCTCACAGCCTTTGTCATGTGGTATGCTGCTGTATAAAGCCTCCACGTCCAGGCTTGCGAGAAGGGTATCTGGTTCAATTTGGATGCCATCTAGTTTCTTAAGGACATCCATTGAATCCCGCGTGTAGGATGGTAAAGCGAATACGAAAGGTCTCAATATCGTATCGACATAGATCCCCAGATGGTGTGTTAGATTGCCCATGCCAGAGACAATGGGTCTACCCTTCAGGGCGACGTCCCCTTGTGTATCTTTGGGAGTGCATAAAAACACGCCAACTGAGGGTGAACGGGTAGCAGAAATTGATATTCTGTCCTGGATATCAGCTTCAGATCAAAAGCTTCATCCAATAGTGTTTTGAGTTCTTTCCTAAACACGTTTGTGGGATTCTGTTCCAGAACCCTGTAGCAGTCCTTATCTTTCAGTAACCTGAAACACATGTCCCTATAATTATCAGTATCCATTAAAACCACATTGCCCCCCTTGTCCGAGGGCTTGATGACGATAGAATCATCTGATTCAAGTGACTGTAGTCCCATAATTTCATCGGAAGTGAGATTGTATTTGCCATTCATCATAGGACTAATCTTCAATAATTGGTCAATCACTACACCCTGAAAGATATCAATTGAGGTATCATCATTCAGTGGTGGATACTTTGTAGATGATTGACGTAAATTGGTGAATGGTCCTGTGCCCGGTGTTTGATCACCCTCCGTTAGGAGGTCTGCCAATAATCGGACATCTGCAAGTTCGTCCACTTTAATTCCCAATGACATGGCTTCCTGTCTGTCATGGGTAGCAAAAAACTTTTTCCATTTAAGTTTACGGCAGAACAAATGAATGTCCTTTATCCACACAAATGGATCAAATTTATGTGTGGGAACAAAGGACAAACCTTTGCTTAATAGAGAATGTTGTGATGGGGACAATATTTTCTTAGAGAGATTGATAATCTGCAGACTGTCTGAGGAATGGGACCTCATATCGATGAAGGATTTTTTTGCTCGCGGTTCCGCAACGGGTAATCGGTGGTCAAAAGTGGGTTCCCTAAAAAACCACCGCCTCTGGATCTATTGTGAGTGCGGCCTCTCTGGTAGGGACGTCTCCCCCTGGTTGAATTGTATCTCTGGGGGTCAGTGTAGGATATGGCAGAACCCTCATCCTCCCCTTCTGATGACGAAGGCTCCGTCTCTGTCTCAAGGGCCTTGGTGTTCTGGGTGCCAAAATTTAGAATATGTCCTTCCCGAAAATCGTTAATGTCCCTAATGAACTGGGAATGTTTACGTTCTTTCAGTTCAGCAGTATATTTCTCTATCGTCTGCTGCAAATCTGACTCTTTTTTGGTGTATTCTGGTTGTGTATTGAATTTTTTAGTAGATTCAATACACTCCTCCAGTTCTCTCTTGGATTTAGAGAAGATGTTCTTTTCTTCCTCCAAGAGGAGAGACATCAATTTAAGGGAGGCTTCTATTGACTCTTTCTCCCACTTCTTATTAAACTCAGTGGACCTCACTCTGATGGCTGGTAAAAGTGGGACTCGAAGCCCTCTGGGGACAATATGGTTTTTCAAATAGTGCTCTAGTGTTTGCAGTTCCCACCAGCTTCTGACGTGACTTTTATATAATCTAGTTAGCACTTAAAAGGAGCTGGTGATATTGACACTCCTGAGAGGTGATGGTAAATCCTGTTCAGAGAACACCTCCCTGGCCTGGTAATCCCATTCTGTCTAGTGCTAACTAGATTATATAAAAGTCACGTCAGAAGCTGGTGGGAACTGCAAACACTAGAGCACTATTTGAAAAACCATATTGTCCCCAGAGGGCTTCGCGTCCCACTTTTACCAGCCATCAGAGTGAGGTCCACTGAGTTTAATAAGAAGTGGGAGAAAGAGTCAATAGAAGCCTCCCTTAAATTGATGTCTCTCCTCTTGGAGGAAGAAAAGAACAGCTTCTCTAAATCCAAGAGGGAACTGGAGGAGTGTATTGAATCTACTAAAAAATTCAATACACAACCAGAATACACCAAAAAAGAGTCAGATTTGCAGCAGACGATAGAGAAATATACTGCTGAACTGAAAGAACGTAAACATTCCCAGTTCATTAGGGACATTAACGATTTTCGGGAAGGACGTATTCTAAATTTTGGCACCCAGAACACCAAGGCCCTTGAGACAGAGACGGAGCCTTCGTCATCAGAAGGGGAGGGTGAGGGTTCTGCCATATCCTACACTGCCCCCCAGAGATACAATTCAACCAGGGAGAGACGTCCATACCAGAGAGGCCGCACTCACAATAGATCCAGAGGCGGTGGTTTTTTAGGGAACCCACTTTTGACCACCGATTACCCGTTACGGAACCGCGAGCAAAAAAATCCTTCATCGATATGAGGTCCCATTCCTCAGACAGTCTGCAGATTATCAATCTCTCTAAGAAAATATTGTCCCCATCACAACACTCTCTATTAAGCAAAGGTTTGTCCTTTGTTCCCACACATAAATTTGATCCATTTGTGTGGATAAAGGACATTAATTTGTTCTGCCGTAAACTTAAATGGAAAACGTTTTTTGCTACCCATGACAGACAGGAAGCCATGTCATTGGGAATTAAAGTGGACGAACTTGCAGATGTCCGATTATTGGCAGACCTCCTAACGGAGGGTGATAAAACACCGGGCACAGGACCATTCACCAATTTACGTCAATCATCTACAAAGTATCCACCACTGAATGATTATACCTCAATTGATATCTTTCAGGGTGTAGTGATTGACCAATTATTGAAGATTAGTCCTATGATGAATGGCAAATACAATCTCACTTCCGATGAAATTATGGGACTACAATCACTTGAATCAGATGATTATATCGTCATCAAGCCCTCGGACAAGGGGGGCAATGTGGTTTTAATGGATACTGATAATTATAGGGACATGTGTTTCAGGTTACTGAAAGATAAGGACTGCTACAGGGTTCTGGAACAGAATCCCACAAACGTGTTTAGGAAAGAACTCAAAACACTATTGGATGAAGCTTTTGATCTGAAGCTGATATCCAGGACAGAATATCAATTTCTGCTACCCGTTCACCCTCAGTTGGCGTGTTTTTATGCACTCCCAAAGATACACAAGGGGACGTCGCCCCTGAAGGGTAGACCCATTGTCTCTGGCATGGGCAATCTAACACACCATCTGGGGATCTATGTCGATACGATATTGAGACCTTTCGTATTCGCTTTACCATCCTACACGCGGGATTCAATGGATGTCCTTAAGAAACTAGATGGCATCCAAATTGAACCAGATACCCTTCTCGCAAGCCTGGACGTGGAGGCTTTATACAGCAGCATACCACATGACAAAGGCTGTGAGAAAGTAGCTCAGTTCTTAGTGGAAAGAGGTGAACAATTTCAACCCCACAATCGGTTCCTGTTGTCCCTTCTTGAATTTATCCTTAAGAAAAATGTCTTCCTTTTTGATAGGAAGGTGTACCACCAGCTCAGGGAGTGGCCATGGGGAGCCCCTGTGCACCCAGTTTCGCCAATCTCTACCTGGGCTGGTGGGAACGGAACGTGGTCTTCAGTGAGGCAGCCACGGATGCATCAGAACACATCACAATGTGGCTTCGCTTCATTGATGATGTACTGATTCTGTGGAAGGGGAGTGAAGAACAATTTCACAATTTTGTCAGCACACTAAATGTCAACGATCTTGGCCTCTTTTTCACTGCGGAAATCCAAAAGGATGAGATCACATTTTTGGATCTCAAGATCAGTAGGGGATTGGATGGTAACATCACCAGTAATATTTATCATAAACCAACAGCAACTAACACTTTGCTGCATTGGACCAGCTGGCATCCATCTTCTCTGAAAAGTGGTATACCAAGAGGCCAATATCTAAGGGCACGACGAAAGTGTAGTTCCTTGGACAAATACCATACAGCGGCCCTTGACCTCCGTAACAGATTTGTGTCAAGGGGGTATCCGGCTAGGGTACTCCGTGAGGCCCATCACCATTCCCTTAGCCAAAACAGGGACACATTATTGATCCCCAAACCCAAAACAGGTGATGAGAATCTGGCTCGTATTATCGCCACTTTTGACAATGCACATGCAGAAGTGCGCCAGATCCTGAACACCTTTTGGGGTATCCTCAAAGCTGACCCTGACATTGGACCACAGGTTGGTGATGCACCAGCCATTACGTATAGGCGAGGTCGCAATCTTCGCGACCGCCTTGTCCACAGCCTCTTTCAAACACCTAGGACCACCACCTGGTTAAGTAACATTCCACCAGGCACGCACAGATGCAGTACCTGTGTGGCATGTAGATTCATCTTACCAGGAAAACGCTTCACCAGTACCAATACTGGGACATCCTTTGATATTCGGTCCTTTGCCAACTGTAAAACAGCTGGATTGATTTATTTGATGACATGCAAATGTGGTGTCCAATACGTTGGAAAAACCATCCGCGAATTCAGACGACGCATAGGTGAACATGTTGGAGATGTCAGGAATGATAGAGACACTCCCATTGCCAAACATGTCACATCGTGTCATAACTCTGATCCTGATGTCCTTAGGTTTCAGAGTATTGAGGTGGTTAAACCTTCACCACGCGGGGGTGATTTTGACAAGTTGGTCCTCAAAAAAGAGGCAGCATGGATATTCAGACTGGGTACTGTTAAACCCACAGGTCTCAATGATCAAATTTCCTTTGTTTGTTTCATTGAATAGTGGGAATAAATGAGTACCCTGGGTAACATCATATGTCATTGTATGAGGCAGCATGGATATTCAGATTGGGTACTGTCAAACCTATGGGGTCTCAATGATCCAATTCCCCTGTTTATTTCATTGATCAGTGGGAATAAATGAGTACCCCTGGTAACACCTATGTCCTCCTGTTCCGTTCCCAGTATTTTTGCATTCACACTAGGGAGACCTGTCCCCTGGCCTTCCCATCTCTTTTACTGATAATGTACCAGCGTACCTTCTGGCTAATTCGATGCCATACTAAAAATTACCTTTTTGTGACTCACATCAGCATCGTAGGGAATCAGATGAGGCGGTCCATACATTGTGGCTCCGCCCCCATGTCTGACCCCCTGAATGTGATTGGTCCTTTTTCTTTACCTGGGCCGGGCTTCAGCCTTAAATGCCGTACTCCCTAGCGCGGCGTCACGGCCGTCCTAGTGCCGGACGCTACCTCTCGACACCCTGAGAGGCCAGCGCTCCTCCACGTGTTCACTGCATAACATATTGCTGGCGTCCTCTATCCAGGCGGATAGAGTACTGTCTTTACACACGTGGCTAATACGAGCTCCTGCGACATTGCAGGTTAGCTCAGTCTTTAGTAGCCCGTAGCGCACTTTGCCTATGTGCGCTACGTCTGAATACTTGCTACCTAATATAACCAGTGCCGCGCTCCAATATTCATGCTCCTGATGATCCACCTCCGGTGGTGAAACGCGTAGAGCTAGGCGGCAGCGCTTGAGGCGGCATCTCACTAGATTCTAACAGCAGCAGCACAGGGAGAATCCTCTCCGGTGCTACAGGCTGCGCTTTACTAAACAGGGCTACATTGTTCACTTGCGGGACACACATTCTTCACACTGAAGTGGCTATAACTGCCATTCCAGTGTATGGTCTCGCTCGTTCATTCTGTCCTCCAGTCCATAATACAGTACACCACGTATTCCCAAACATCCATCAGGGAATCACGAGAACTGGAGGTATCACAGCCTGGGATATGATTGGGCCTCCTGCCCAGTGTATGGTTTTAATGTATATTCAATAAACGACTAAGTGTTTTTAGTATCCAGTTCAGGCAGTGGTTACACATTTAGAGTTAAACTCTTTTGAGGTCATTTATCAAACTGGTGTAAAGTAGAACTGGCTTAGTTGCCCATAGCAACCAATCAGATTTCATTTTTGACAGATCCTTTTAAAAATGAAAGGTGAAATCTGATTGGTTGCTATGGGCAACAAAGCCAGTTCTACTTTACACCAGTTTGATAAATTACCCCATTAGTTTATATATAGAATTACTGTGCCTCAGTATTAAAGGAATGGGTGTAGTACAGTACCCAGAAAGATTATCAAAATTAGGGTTATTCTTTGGAAAAAAGATGACGGGGAAATCTAATAACTATGTATGAATATATCAGGAATAAGTACAGAGATTTCTCCCATCATCTATTATCCCCATGACTGTGACTGTGACAAGGGTACATCCTCTGTGTCTGGAGGAAAAACGGTTTGTACACAAATAGGACTTTTTATGGTAAGTGCAGTGAGACTATGGAACTGTCTGCCTGAGGAGGTGGTGAATTGATGGTGAGTTCACTAAAAGAGTTTAAGAGGGGTCTGAATGCATTTCTGGAGTGTAATAATATTATAGGTTATAGTTACTAGAGAGCGGTTGTCGATCCAGGGTGTTATTCTGATTGTCTGATTGGAGTCAGGAAGGAATTTGTTCCCCTAAAGTGAGGAAAATTATCTCACAGGGGTTTTTTGCCTTCCTCTGGTAACGAAAGTATCCTCCACTACGGAATATAAGTCCGATAGATGTTGCTTCTGATTTTCAATCTCTGCATGAATATGCATCAGGTTCCTTTTGAGAGAAATAATTTCAAGTTCCAATGTCTTAATAGAGATGGAATTAGAAGCTGATACACTGGTGGCAACGATAGTGCCCACTAGGCCAAAGATTATGGCAGCTGCCTTGGTCATCGACTTGTTGAAAACGGTTCTCTGGTCAGAGTCTTCTTTGTCTGTTCCAGGATCTGTGTAATCCTTTCTTGTGAATAACCGACGTGTACTTGATACCACGATTTTATTTTCGGAGACAGAATCTCGGACACGTTGAATTTTCTTTCAATGAAGACTCGCAGATCCAAACTGACGTAGATCTTTTGAGATAGAATCCTCTTATTCGTCAATATGAACCCCGTGGTATCCTACAGCATGATCCCAGATGAAGGACCTGGTACAGGGATTGGCTCAGCATGGAACTCCTTCCCCAAGATTAGGACGACATAGATAACAGTGCCAATCTTTGACGCCATATTGTGCCTGTAATACATTGTATGACCAATATGAGCATATGCGTCTTAGCAATATTCTGTTATCATTCTTCAATTTGGCATTTTTTCTTTGTTGAACAGAGCAAGTTTTTGGTTCAGAAGTGAGTCAAAAGATAGTTAGTTACAGAGGAAATACATAAGGATTGGTTAGTACACTCGTTTGTTCATACAATACCGATCCTGGGTTTCCATCTTTAGCTGGAACCTTGATATCTCTTCACTTTTCATCATCCGGAAATCCTTCCATCTCACAAAGTTGTGATCTAGGATGACAAACACGTAATTGATTAATATGCACCCATTTCTCTCTAATTTCATCCCCCTTTGGAATTTTGGACTTGTAAACCACAGGTGACAATTTGTCAATGACGACATACGGTCCCCTCCAGGAAGGAAGGGATTTCCTTTCCTTCACCTGATCCCGGGCAAAGTTGTAGATTTAAACCTGGAATCAGAAATCTGATATCCTTTTTGAGTAGTCTTCAGATCATAGTAGGTTTTGGATCTTCTGGGCAAACGAGAGAGCATGCTGAAGGTGTTTGCGTAGATTCTCCATATACTGATGAGCTGTTGAAGCATTTATCAAATTATAGTCTGTTGTCCGGTAGAATAAATGTGGGGTAACACCATCTTCCTTCCCGTGATCATCTCGAAGGGAGAAAGTTTGGTTGCTGCCCTTGGGGTGGCCCTGATGGCCATGAGAACCAAAGGCAACTTCACATCCCAGTCCTTACCGGATTTATTTCTTTAAAGTGTTGACAATGGTTTGGTTGTAAGGTTCTACTCCACCACTAGAGGCTGGCCGATAAGCTATATGTAGCTTTCATTTTACTCCCAATATCTCCCACATCTTCGTCATCATCTGTTGCCTTTTGATGAAATTGTTATTGTTCCAATAAAATCAATTTGGATGTCTGACCATGGCATGGGCATCCCCCTTTTCATCAGCGATGCTCGATGAGTAGGTGCTTGTGGTTGGACCTAAGGAAAGATTAAACACCCTCAACAATATGTACAAACGTCTTGCAACATATGAGGCCAATATGCATAATCCCGTAATAATTCATATGTTAACCACATCGGCCTTGGCTTCCTTTTGGGCCTGCCTTCTTGTCGTTGCATCCACTTGGATAGTTCCCATGAGGTCATCAACACCCAGGACTTTTCCATTAATGGCACCTTGTTTGGCGAGGGAATCTGCTAAATAATTCCCTTCCTTATCCACACCTGGATATTTTGAGAAACCTCTTACCTTTTTCCAGTAAATGGTGAGACCGTGGGTGGTAACCATCTCGTCAATCCTACAAAACATTTTACCGTGTTCGACAGGTTTGTTGTCGCTCCTTACTATGTTAGACCTTTTACATCCAGGGAAGTACTCCACAAAACTATTGCGGATATAACAGGAATCTGTGATTAAATCAAACTCTTTAATATCAGATTCGATAGCCATCTGTATGGCTTTAGACACTGCGGTAAGTTAAGCGATCTGGCTACTTTTGGAACCAATCTTGTATTCAACAGATACATTGGGGAATATATTATTATATTTATTCCACATGATTCCGATGCTGGTGCCATCTACATATACACATGGTATGGATTTGCAGTACTCTTCTTCATAAGATTTGTATGGAGACAAAGATTGTTCTTCCAAGAATTCATTTTCTGGTGACTCACCCTTATGTCCTGTATTGGAACAATCGTGAAGTTCAGCTAATCCTTAAGCAACTGGATTATTATTATTTTGTTTGTACCTGATTTCCAGTGGCCATCCCATTAAGGACATTGTCCAGGCGGTCATCATGCTGTTTGATAGATTCCCATCCTTGATTCTATCAGTTTGTAAGTATTGCAATGGTTGGTGTGCAGTTTCCACAATAATCTTTTCGCCTTGGATAAAACTCCTGAAATATTGCAAAGCCCACACAGTCGACAGTAATGCTTTTTCACAGTCATTGAGTTTAACCTCAACTGGTGATAATGACTTGCTGGCATAGGCGATGATTTTGTTTGGGTTTTCTTGTTTCTGGAAGAGGACTGCACTCACGCTTTTATCAGTAAAGCCTGTTTCAATAAAGAAAGGTTTCCCACCTTTGGGATAGGCAAGGCTTGGAGCTTGGATAATTCTGGCCTTGAGCTCATTCACAGCTTGTTCATGATGCTCACTCCATTCCCATTTCACTCCTTTCTTCAGCAACTGCAAAAGAGGTTTTGTGATCTCGGCATAGTTATCTATAAACTTACGTGAATAGTACATCATACCCAGGAAGGATCTCAACTACTTGACATTTGTAGGTGACTTCGTATTGATCACTCCCTCCACCTTCTTTTTCTATGGGTTGATTGCATCAGCAGTGATTTTGTGACCTAGGAAATTAACCTTGGGTACGACACCATTGAGCCTTCTGAAAAGAAAGTTTAACACCAGCTTTTTTCAGTTGGGTTAGTACATGCCTCAGTTCCGCAATGTGTTCCTCAAAAGTCGTGCTTTTGTTCAGGATGTCATCCACATAGGATAAGGTACCTCGTTCAGTGGCATCAGGCATCGCCTTGTGCATAAACACAGCAAGTTAATGGCCCGCATTTATGTACCCGAAGGGTAATCGGGTCCAGGCATATTGTTTCTTGCCAAAAGTAAAGGCCAGTTTGTATTGATCCCTCTCGTCTATTTTAATCGTCCAATATCCTTGTGCACAATCCAGAGCAGTGAAAATTTTGCACCAAACTCTGGTCAATACATGGCATGGGCCATCCGGACATGTATACACGTTTGTTTAACTGCCTTAGGTCCGAGCAGAGACAAAATTGAATTATTGGGTTTAAGAATTCCAAGTATAGGATGGTTGAACGAGCTGTGTACAGGATGGATGATGCCCCTCATCTCCAAGTTCTAGATAATTTCTGATAGTGACTCGTAAGCCACCAGCGGAAGTCGATATTGTTTGACATAGACAGGGGGTACATTGGGATCTGTCTGGATTCTTGCAACGTGTAAGTCAGTTTCTCCACAGTCATAAGAATCCTTAGAAAACATGTCCTGGGATTTTGTGAAGAGCTCCTTTAGCTGTTGATGCTCTGTTTCATTAGAGCATGCATCAGCTATAGAGATTTGCTCTTCCACCCGTTCCTGAAATTCTGGAAAAATTCCAGGCTGACTTAACTAATAAGCTTCTTCAAGCTCACTAGTTAAATCGTTTTGAGTATTGCGGACCTTATCCTTTTCTTGTCGGCATGACTCAAATTCTCTCACAGTGAGGATTCGGTTGACCAGACTCTTGGCTACAGAGACTGGACTTCGTGGAAGAGAGGGTGGTGGGTGGTTAACCGACTGGAAGTATTATCTTCTGCAATCCAACCGACCACCTGCTCGCACTGGTCCGACTTGGACAGTGTTGTCCTGTGCCGCCCAGCTAAGTTGGACATGAAGCTGGGTAAGGTGGTTTTTTTTGTTTTTTCTGGTGCACTGGCAGCAGGCACAGTTTAATTGCCCCCAGGGCCTCGGCCTCTGTCTGCACCATTAGCATTACGCCCAGGCCACAGCCTCTGCTTGCACCATCAGCATCACGCCCACTTCCCCCTCCATTTGGGCTCGCCTTCTTCATATTATTGGTTTTGTCTGTAGATTTGGCACAAATTGTTTTACTGTCCGCTAAAGAAACAGTTTTCTGATGCAGGACAGTACTGGATACATAAAAATACAGATTTCCGGCACTACACTAGCCCAGAGATAATGTAATTTGCACAATACACACTGTATTGGCTTCCAGTAAGGTACTGGATACAGAAAAATAAAGATTTTCGACACTACACTGGGCCACAGATAATGAAATTTGTGCAATACACACTGTATTGGCTTGCTGTAATGTACTGGATACAGAAAAATAAAGTTTTTTAGCACTACAATAGCCAAGAGATAATGTAATTTTTACAATACACACTGTATTGGCTTGCTATAATGTACTGTAGACAGAAAAATACAAATTTTCGGCACTGCACTAGGCCACAGATAATGAAATTTTTACAATACACACTGTATTGGCTTGCTGTAATGTACTGGAGACAGAAAAATACAAATTTTCGGCACTACACTAGGCCACAGATAATGAAATTTTTTAAATATGCACTATATTTGCTTGCTATAATATACTGGATACAGAAAAATACAAATTTTCGGCACTACACTAGGCCACAGATATTGAAATTTTTACACTACACACTGTATTGGCTTGCTATAATGTACTGGAGACAGAAAAATACAAATTTTCAGCACTACACTAGGCCACAGATAATGACATTTTTACACTACACACTGTATTGGCTTGCTGTAATATACCGGATACAGAAAAATAAAGATGTTCGGCACTACACTAGCCCAGAGATAATGTAATTTTTACAATACACACTGTATTGGCTTGCTATAATGTACGGGATACAGGAAAACACAGATTTTTAGCACTGCACTAGGCCAGAGGTAATGCAATTTTGACAATACACACTCTATTGGCTTCCAGTAAGGTACTGGATACAGAAAAATACTGATTTTTGGCACTACACTAGGCCACAGATTATGTAATTTTTACAATACACACTTTATTGGCTTTCTGTAATGTACTGGATACAGAGAAATACAGATTTTTGGCACTACACTAGCCCAGAGATAATGTTATTTTACAATACACACTATATTGACTTGCTCTAACGTACAGGATACAGAGAAATAAAGATTTTCAGCACTACACTAGCCCAGAGATAATGTAATTTTTACGATACACACTGTTTTGGCTTGCTGTTATGTACTAGATATAGAAAAATAAAGATTTTTACCACTACACTAGCCCAGAGATAATGTAATTTTTGCAATACACACTGTATTGGCTTGCTGTAATGTACAGGATACAGGAAAACACAGATTTTTGGCACTACACTAGGCCAGAGGTAATGCAATTTTGACAATACACACTCTTTTGGCTTCCAGTAAGGTACTGGATACAGAAAAAAAAAATATTTTTGGCACTACACTAGGCCACAGATAATGTAATTTTTGCAATACACACTTTATTGGCTTTCTGTAATGTACTGGATACAGACATACAGATTTTTGGCACTACACTAGCCCAGAGATAATGTAATTTGTACAATACACACTGTATTGGATTCCAGTAAGGTACTGGATACAGAAAAACACGGATTTTTGGCAGTACACTAGCCCAGAGATAATGTAATTTTGACAATACACACTGTATTCAGATGTAGTTCTATATTGGACACACTTTTGTCCCAAATAAAATGCATTGCCCAAAATGATGCCCAAAATTAGCTACTGTAACTATGGGCAAAATATAAATGACTCTTTGCTGAAGTAATTATTATAACGGTTGCGGATTGAACGCACAGAAGTGGCACAAGTTAGGTTAATTTCCCCAGAACAAATAATTTCTCTGATGGTGCAGTGTATATCTCAGTAGCTAGGAACACTGTAGTGAATAAGTCCCTTTTTATAATGTCTGACCAACACACTGCTTTATGATGGTGCAGTGTATATCTCAGTAGCAGGCACACTGTAGTGAATAAGCCCCTTTTGATAATATCTGCCGAATACACTGCTTAATGATGGCGTATTGTAGATGTCACCAATCTGAAACCTTTCTATGTTTTAAGTTAAAAAAGCAATTTTCAAGCCCTGCACTATCTGTCCCTTCCTGGTGACGCCTGCCCCTGATAGTGCTGAAGCAAACCCCTTCTTAAAAAAAAAAAAAAAAGGTTCTGGACTGCTGTCAAACACACACTCTAGTCCTTTAAAGGACTGTTAGGTCTTTCAATAAGGTTTTTGGAGTGAAATCAGTAAGTTTAGAGCCAACCGCTATCTGTCCCTGCCTACTGTTTGCTCTCCCTGACGCTGAATGAGACGGTCCTCAGCTCCTATATGAAATGGTATCTCGTGTTCCTGCCAGCCAATCAGTGTAAGGCTTACAGCTAACATGGCTATGGCCTTACACTGAGGGGAATTACTTACCTGGACCTTGATTGGCTGCTTAGAGGGCGCCAAACGTGTGGGTAGGAGACTTGAGCAATGCGACGAATACACGTTGTGCTCTGCCGAGTAAAGCCGAGCGCCGAGCATAGCGATGCTCGAGCCAAACCAATACTCGGCCGAGCATGCTTACTCATCACTAGTACCTGTGTATTGGGATGTGCTGACCAAGGCCTCTTGCACACGACCTTATGGCTTTTTCAGTATTTTGCGGTCTGTTTTTAATGTATCCGTTGTTCCTGTTTTGTTTCCGTTGTGTTTCCGTTTTCGTTCCCTTTCGTTTCCATAGTTCCACAAAAAATCTCTGTATGGTTTCCATATGTGATCCATTGTTCGTGGATTGCAAACAGAAACATAACATTTTTAATAATTAATGTAATGTACAGTAATGTGTTTTAACAGTAAACACATGGGCAAAGTGGGCATGGAACCGCAAAAAATGGAAGGCATACGGATGTATTCCGTATGCATTCAGTATTTTTTGCGGACCTATTGAATTGAGCCACGGATCGTTATTTGTGGGCAATAATAAGACAAGTTCTATCTTTCAACGGAAAGGATATACGAAAATACGGAAACGGAATGCATAAGGAATACATTCCGTGTTTTTTTGCAGAACCACTGAAATGAATGGTTCTTCATACGGACAGCGGAATCTGCAAAAACAGAACGGAAACGGAAAAAAAACGCTCATGTGCAAGAGGTCTAACTTTGTTTTTGTCTTTGCATTCTTCATTTGAAGATGTGGCTGTCTCCATTGGTTTTGTATTCCTAAGGCCAGGGCCGGCGCTACCGTTAGGCGAACTAGGCGTTCGCCTAGAGCGCCGGCCTGCTGGGGGTGCCCTGGTAGGCTCCCCCTGTCTAGGGCTGCAGTGCTGGTCGAGCGACTCTTGAGCCACTCCCAGCGCCATTACAGGGGGGCCAGGAGGTGGAGGTCCTTCTTAAATATGGCAGAGCAGGCACCTGCTTACCCTAATGGTAGGTGCCTGCTCTGCAAGTAAATTACCGGACACCAATAAATGTTGCAACCACTTGTAAAACATCAGTTCAATTTTATTACGGCAACATTGCCACAAATATATCAATAAAACAGAATAAAATACACGGAAATCAATGCATCACATGCAATACAATACATGGTAGCTGCACATGTGTCATTAGTATCGCTTGCACCACCCAACCAGGAGTTACAATATATGTAAAACAGTATCACAAAGTGCACAGTGCAAAGGATTATCACAAATATAAACCTGGAGGGAAAGAATATGCAATAAGGTTTACAGACCACGGCAGTCCACGCACCCAGACTCGCGTTTCGCAATCGCTTCCTCAGGGTCGGTGCCTGCTCTGCAAGTAAATTACCGGAGCAGAGGAGGCGGGCGGCAAGGGAGGCAGTACTAGCAGCTCCCCACTCCTCCCTCGCGCGCCCTCTGTGATGTCGGGAGCCGGAATATGACGTCATTCCGGCCCCAGCATACTAAACGGCGTGCTGGAGGACAGAGGAGCTGCACCACACTGGACCCCAAGGAGGTGAGTGTCTGCCTGTGTGTGTCTGTCAGTCAGTGAGTGTATGTCTGTCTGTCAATGAGTGCATGTGTGTCTGTCTGTCAGTGAGTGTATGTGTGTCTGTCTGTCAGTGAATGTATGTGTGTCTGTCATTGAGTGAGTGTATGTGTGTATGTCATTGAGTGAGTGTGTGTATGTCAGTGAGTGTATGTCTGTCTGTCAGTGAGTGTATGTGTGTCTGTCATTGAGTGAGTGTATGCGTCTCTGTCATTGAGTGAGTGTATGTGTCTCTGTCATTGAGTGAGTGTGTGTATGTCAGTGAGTGTGTGTATGTCAGTGAGTGTGTGTATGTCAGTGAGTGTGTATGCCTGTCTGTCAGTGAGTATCTGAGTGATTGTATGTCTATCAGTGTGTCGTTCAGTGAGTGTGTGCGTGTCTGTCAGTGTGTGTGTGTCTGTCAGTGTGTGCGTGTCTGTCGGTGTGTGTGTGTCTGTCTGTCAGTGCGTGCGTGCGTGTCTGTCTGTCTGTCAGTGTGTACGTGCGTGTCTGTCTGTCAGTGAGTGAGTGACATGGCAGGGGGGCGGCAAAATGGATCTTTGCCTAGGGTGGCAAAAATCCTTGCACCGGCCCTGCCTAAGGCCTCTTTCACATGAGCGTGAACGATTAGGTCCAGATGCGTTCAGTAATAATCACGAGATTTTGCTTTCATGTGCTGTCCGTTTTGTATGTGATTGCGTTGCGTTATTGTGTTTTTTTTCTGTGTGGATGGCATGCATTTTCAACGCGAGGGGAAAAATACTGCACCATCGTCTGGAGTCACCTGGTCTGATCTCTGCAAACACACATAAATACCCCCAGCATGCATTTTTTGGGTGGGAAAGCTAAATTTTTGGTGGAGATTGGATTGTTTGGCTTGTTTGTGTGTTGGGTTTTTAGATTTTCCTTTGCAGGGTGTCCACTTTCAACTTATCATCGACTGACCATGTGTTCATGCACTGGCTGGTCTTCCGTTTTTTTTGGAGAGCAGCCAGAAATGATAGAGGTGGAACTGTGGAGGAGGCAGATGTGCGTGCATCCTATCATTTCACAGCGGGCCAGCAACGGTCAATTTGTTACTTTGTATTCTAATCTCCGTGCGCACCCTGTTAAGTTCTTTAATTATTGCCGCATGTCGGTGGCTACCTTTGATCGACTGTTGGGGGAGTTGCGGCCTTCCTTAACTTTCCAGGGCACCAACATGCAGCAGAGTGTGTCACCTGAAGAACGTCTAATTATTACTTTCATGTAACTATTTTATCAGACTCATACATGAATGACCCACTGTTTGCCAATATATAGCTGTTTGGTCTATGGCCTGTGTATTCTGAACTTTACCTGTTCTATGTATAAGTACGTAATAGTACTATACTTGTATTATTTCTTTTAAATTTAGAGTGAGAAACTGTGTGTGCTTTTCCCCCGGCCACTTTTTATAGTGTACTTTGGTGTACTATCAAGAAATGTCTTTGTCAGACCATATTAACCCCTTCCCACCCGTAATAGCGTAATAGCGCCGTAATAGTAGGCAGGGCCTGACTTGCCGACTAGAGGCGTACTATTACGGCGCGCTGATCGGGCGGGTGCAGGAGCTGCAGACCTAATAGCCGGACACCTGCTGTATGTGCCAGCATCGATGAAAACTCCGATGCCTGCGAATTAACCCTTGATGTGCCGCAGTCAGCGCTGACCGCAAGCATGTGCGATGTCCATGAGGGGGTCGGAAAAGCCATGGGGTCCCTGCGCTGCTGTGATGGGGACCTGATGGCAGGGGAGGCAGCCCAATGCCTTCCTTAGGCATCGTAGCTGCCTTGCAAAGAAAAAGGGGGTCAGTCAGCACATCCCAATGCGCAGGTGCGCACTGCCATGGCTAAAAACACAATGCAACTGTAGTCTGCAAACCAAATAAAACACAATAATGCCAAAGTAATAGAAAATATTCTGGTCTGCATTGTGTTTTTTTTGGGCATGCTGCCCAATACCACTGATGAAGCCAGCTTATCTGTTATCTGAAACACGTTGGGGGGGGGGGCAGTTGTTAGGTTTTAGGTTTCTGTTCCCTGTCTAAATACAGTGACACTGACAGTTAGTGTTGTTACATACTATTAGAGGTACATTAGGTGCCAGGCAGGCAATTGTACCAGACCACCAATGGATTTAAGTTAGTGTACTAACATAGTAGGGAGAGTGCACATCCCTACTAGTCATATTAAATAAAACACACAGATACATTAGGCAGTGGTGACAGGGAACAGTTTATTTTTAACCTTTACTTTTTGGCTCACTGAGCGATTTTACTATTACAAATAAAAGTTATGCATTAATGTGATATCAATATCTGGGTCAAGAAAGGTATTTAGCCAATTGGTTTTTCATGTAATGTTTGTATAATTATACCTTTACCCAGATAAGGTCCTCTGCTATTAATGTGGTATATTTTGGGTTAAAGGCTATTCTCTACTAACTTGCACCATAATCTTATTAATGTACTTTTATTTCATAATGATAATGGCACTTTATTTCATAAATATTCAATAGGGGTTCCAACCCAGTTTAGAATACAAAACTCAGCAACCTCCTCTACATATTGACAGTAATGAATGACCTTTCATCTGACCTCTCACACGCTAATGAGCAACAAGGAGTGCGACTGTTCAATAAAAATGACTATAAGCTTCACCAAATACGCTCAATATCAGGTAGCTAATTTATACATATAAGAGGTAAGACAGTTTATTTGAATACTAAAAAGTAGAAAATAACAATATAATATGCTTTGTCTATGCGCTATAAACAATTTTATGGGACACAGACTAGTGCCAAAGCGAAGGAGTCATTATTATTCCTTGCATGGTCAGTTTTCTTTAATCATTTACCCCGATGGAATCCAATGCAAACTAACTGTTTGTCATCAACTTTTCAATCAGTCTAGATCAGTTGTAGAACAGAAAATGCTGGGGAAAAAAATCCCAGTGAGAATATATTATGTGTAATATAAGTTAGCAATGATTAAAGCTTAAAAAACAGTGGCAGATGTTATTTAGGCATTAGTCTGATGGACTGGTGAAAAGCATCCCAAAGCATAGGTGCAACATGGGAGAAGTCTTGGAGATAAAATAAAAAAAAGTTGCAGCTAGGGAATGCATACACATGTCATTACATTTTTGTTCCACTGGTGTATAGCAGAAGTACCCACCACCGAGTTACTAAAAGACTAACAGAAGTTTCTGTAGTCACTGAGAAGAGCTAAGCTAAGTAATAAAAAAAAAGAAAAAGAAAAATAAAGCTAGAAAATACATGGACCAGTTCTTTTCACCTTTGCCTCTAGTGGTCTTGGCACATAACATATTTAAAGGGGTTGTCCATGCTTTTACTATTGATCTTCAGGATAGATCATCAATATAAGAGGGGGGTCCAACACCCGACACCTCTGCCGATCAGCTGTATGAGGAGATGACGAGCTCAGTGCCGTCTTCCTTCTCTCTTCCTGTTCATGGTTGCTGTCTATGGTAAAGACCAATTTTCCCTGAAATGATTGTACAAGCAAAAAAAATACACTCACCTCATCCATTTGCGTGTGAAGAGGCCGTTGCAGCCATCTTGATTGAAGATACGTCACCACTCCACCGGGATTAGTGATGACGCCATCAGTCCAGCCAGCATGATGATGTCATCACAGTGAAGGCACAGCATTGTTGCGACTCCCTCCTATCACATGTGTCAAGTCAAGCATTGCCTGGTGAAGAGTAGCCACACAGCCAAAAACTTGCTAAAGTGCATCAAGCAGCAAACATCCAGCTGGCTGTCTCCCTGCCAATAAAATGTAATAGTGCCACTGCAGCACCATCTTAGCAACCTGTTTTCATGCTGTAGTATTAGCTGGTACCCATACTTAGAAGCTGTTGATTATACCTAACTAGCTCACTTACACCATAACTTCCTCTTGTATTGTGTGGTCCTCTGATGAGTCTTTTGGGTGAAACATTTCATGTCGGAACATACAGATAAAAGTGTAACAGGGTTTGTAGGTAAAGGGCAAGTTCCAAAGTCTCTCTTATCAGGGCGAGCACTCTGAGGTAGGTATCAGGGAAAGACTGGCCACCTGGTAGGACAATACAGGGATATATTAGAACATGTGTATTGAATACTGACCCCTGCCCTCTTCCCAGGCTCTAGGGGTGACATACAGATTACAAAACAGAACATCCTACAGTAACTGAAGAGGTGGTAAGATTAGAAAGGTTTTTTCCTACCACATGGATGCTGCAGTGCATTCCTAAAACTGCAATATTGTTTTAAATGTATATTGTGAACTGTATGATATTTAGTTTGGTTTCATCTATGACTGTATCTGATAAGGTGACACTTTTTGAGGTTACCACTTTTTGTGTTCAATTGTTTTCAATGGTTTATAATAATTGTACGTACTTATTAAAAGTTACATTTTATTGGCAGTCCCTTCACCATCTATGATTTGTATATGTAAATGTTGGTGATTCTGACATAATCAATATCAATAATACTGTGCATTGGACTTTGCTCGAATTGTCTCCCCGACAACTCCAACTAGGCAAGGTGGTCAACGACAATGGGCACAACATAGTGGCTACACTGAACCTGGGAAAAATAACACATATTTCCTGCATGGCGCAAATGATTAACCTAGTTATGCAACTCTTTTTTTAAAGTACACTGGTTTGTGCAAGGTGCTGTCAATGTCCAGGAGACTGAGCTTGAATTTTAGCTATTCTTATGTGGCAAGGAACACTCTCTTAGACTTGCAGAGACAGATCAGTCTGCCATCACACCAATTAGTCTGCGATGTTCCAACTTACTGGAATTTAACATTGCACATGCACAAACCTTTATATGAGCAGCAGAAAGCCATGAATGATTTTGGCATGCACCAGACCGCCTCAGCAGGGAGCATGTGTTGTTAGAGGTCAGGCAAGTGCAGCACAGCCAAGATGCCTATCGGGTGCTGAAGCCCTTTGAAGAGCCCCCACAATTTGTCAGTAGGGGGAAACTAATTTATCTTAGAACAGACACTACCACTCATGTATCAAAGAACATCAATGGAAAAAGAACAGCTAAAGCATCTTGCTGTCTGCCCCATAGTTGTTGGGGACCCACAAGGAGAAACTTCCATAAAAGAGGAGGATGAGGATCTGCCACTGGAGGAATAGGAGCCGGAGGATGATGATGACAGTAACAACGGCCACAAAACCCAATTGTCTTGGTGGGAAGGCAGAGCCAGAATGAACTGACTCTTCTGGCCCACTGGCCAAATGGAAACTTGTATGCTTGCTTGCCTTTGCACTGACAGACATATCATTCACATCCAGCAGTCTGATGATTATTGGATAACCATGCTTTTAGACCCTCGCTATCAAAGCTAAATGGAGGAATGTTCTCCTCCCTCCCAAAGGAAGGCCAAATTATGTTATTACAAAGAAACAGCAGATGCCTGCTGCCAGCGTTTCTGAACAGGAGGCCCCTCTGCACCCCCAAACATTCAGCGGCTTTCTGCCCTCTCTTCTGCCACAAGCAGAAGCTGCAGCAGCAGACAATTCAGTTTCCTCAACATGATCAACAGTTTTTTTTCACAAGCAGGGACCTCCTGCCTCAATGCCGAGGGTCTGTCCTACCTAGACTCTGGCCTGTCTCTAGTACATACCCTGTT
This sequence comes from Bufotes viridis, assembly GCA_033119425.1. Lineage (NCBI taxonomy): Eukaryota > Metazoa > Chordata > Amphibia > Anura > Bufonidae > Bufotes > Bufotes viridis. The sequence goes on along the minus strand of CM065591.1, from coordinate 363,560,876 downwards.
CCCTGACCCCATGGGCTATATAATCCACCCTCTTACTGGGTCTGATTCGAAGGTTAGGTGCAATAAATGAAATGCAAGAGTGATCTTATAAACAAAGGATATTGTACAGTTTGGAAAATAGATATTACATATATTATTAGTGATGATCGAGCACCAAAGTATTTGGGTGGTCGGGTGTTCGGCCCGAACACATTGCTATATTCGTGTTGTTCTGTCCTCAGATGCAAATCTAGTCATTTGTTAGGGTATTCCAGTGTGGACATTGTATTTGCCTGTGTGTGAATTTCATTTGCATTATATTGTTTGGTAACAGCACCATCTACTGGTGGTTTAGTGTATTTATTCTAGCCTGAAGTTTCTATGCATTATGGGAAGTTCCCAAGGCATTGTGGGTACTTCCTGGTTCTCGGTGATCTTGTGCCTGTTAGAAGCAGTAGCCATTTTATGTCTGTGTGAGAAGCCACTCTCTCACTTGTTTCCTGCTCATCATCTGTTTGCAGCCTCTTTTCAAGCATAGTCGGTAGGGACACTATCTGTATGACATTATGCTGTAGTTTATTATATGTTTGTTGCATTAGATAGCTCATTGCCTATTTGCATTGTTATCTCATATACTGTGTGTATAGCTGATTACCTGTACCCTATGTAATGTACAATTATATATTCTGAAATACTACTTTTTTATTCTGTAGTTTCACTTTTCCTGTCACAATCTACCATGAATAAAAAGAAGGTTAAAACAACACAGGTTTCTTTTGTAAGAAGACAGGAGGTTTAGCTACATGTTAGATTACACACTGTGCTAACGTGTATAAGGACAGTATACGTGTGCTCGGCCGAGTACCCGAGTATAATGGAAGTCAATAGGAGACAACCAGGCACCCCTGCTCTGAAGAGGGGAGGGTGCCTGGTCCATTGTAAAAGGTCAGAATGTGACAGAAACACCACCGAAATTGATCAGGAACAGCATGGGGACGATGTCTGGATGCATCTTGGACTCCCAGGTCGCTGCTGGGAACCATGTTGTCTGAATTGTACTCCACTTTTACAGACTGACAAAAATACGCACAAAACCCTCCCAAAAAAATCTATTTCACAAGAAAAATTGTTAGGAAACATTCTTTCCTGTATATTTAATTGCATATAAAGTGAAAGTGCTGCAAAAAAGTACAAGCAAGAGGCACTCCAAAACAGCCTGTATATCACATAAAGGAGGGCCACATTCACATTCTGGTACAATTGTTCAGGTAGTGGGACTTCTACACTCATAAAGCCTATGCACTAACTGAAAGGGCTGCCAAAAATTACAAGAAACTGGCACTGTAATTCACCCTTTGTTACACATAAAGAAGGGTATCATACACACCCGTGAAAAATTATCATTGATGGCCTGCTGGTGACTCTCTAATACATTATGAGCAAAGTCCTGCTGTTGACCCTCTAAAACATTTGGAGTGAGGGCCTGCTGTTGATTATTGCAAAAAATGATGGGCGAGTGCCTGCTGCTTAGCTGACCACTGAAAAAATGATGGGCAAGTGCCTGCTGCTGAGCTGACCCTCTCAAATATTGTACGTGAGGGCCTGCTGCTGAGCTGACCCTGTAAAATATTGTAGTTGAGGGCTTGCAGGTGAGCTGACCCTGTAAAATATTATAGTTGAGGGCCTGAAGGTGAGCTGACCCTCAAATGCTGGTGAGCTGACCCTGTAAAATATTGTAGTTGAGGGCTTGCAGGTGAGCTGACCCTGTAAAATATTATAGATGAGGGCCTGCAGGTGAGCTGACCCTCTAAAATATTGTAGGTGAGGGCTTGCTGGTGAGATGACCCTCTCAAATATTGTAGGTGAGGGCCTGCAGGTGAGCTGACCCTCTAAAACATTGTAGTTGAGGGAATGCAGGTGAGATGACCCTCTCAAATATTGTAGGTGAGGGCCTGCAGGTCAGCTGACACTCTAAAATATTGTAGGTGAAGGCCTGAAAGTGAGCGGACCCTCCCTGAAGAGGGACATGAGGAGATCTTGTGCACTGATTCCAAAACTCTTCAGCATCCACAATCAGAAGAAGATGATGATGGGGAATGGCATCTAGTGTTTCATGATGTGAATGATGCAGATGAAACATTATTGTCAATAAGTGAGGTTCTTGTTAGGTCAACAACACAAGTCAGGAGGATGACCAGAGCGAGGAAGTGGAAGAGGGGGTGGTGGACGATGACATCACTGACCCAACCTGAGATGTTGGCAAGCCAAGTGAGGACAGCAGTACAGAGGGGGAGGGATCCACAGCACCGCAACAGGCTGGAAGAGGCTGTGGGATGGCAAAAGGGGGAAGGGTGGCCACACTAAATAGGCCAGCGTACCAATTTCCTTAACCCAGGCCTTTGAACATAAGTGCAAATACTTAGCCACCCACCCACAGGCCATAGCACTAAATGCACACCATGAAATTTGCTGGCCCTGGAAATGTTGCATTTCGGCCTGTGTACACTGAAGCTTTCCTCAGCCTCAGGGCGGACGTCTCCTTACTCAGTCCCCAGCTGCCACTATTTTTATCGGTGTGCCGTCCACGCATTACACCAGCAATTGTGTCCCATAGCATCACTCGTGCCCTGACCAACACAGTTATTTGGAAGGTCCACCTAACGACTGACACATGGACAAGTGCTTTTGGCCTGGGACGGCACACTGGGTGAACCTTGTGGAGGCCGGTATCTAGTCGTACCCTGGGATGGCACAGGTGCTACCAACGCCAAGGATTGTTGGCCCCCATTCCATCAGGATTTTCATCACCACCTACATTAGTTGCAGCAAACCCCCCTTCTCCTACTCCTACTCCACTTCCACCTCTGAATTCTCATCTTGCAACACCAGTCAGCCATCAGTCAGTAGCTGGAAGCAGTGTAGAATTGCAGTGGGGAAGAGGCAATAGGCCGTGCTGAAACTCCTTTGCTTAGGTGACGAACAGCACACCGCCACAGAGCTGTGGCAGGGTATAAGGGACCAGGCTGATCTGTGGCTCTCGCCTATAATGGCCTGATAATGGTCTGATAATAGCCGTAACTTGTTGGCAGCTTTGGAGCTTGGCAAGCTCACACACATGACAATCATACAGCATATATGTCCATGCACAACAAATATCCCAAACTTATACATTGATATAACTAAGAGCATAACACACAAGAGTAGAGGTAAACCAATGGCATGGCCTGTAAATTAACTCATAAATAACCAAATAACCATAACATATTTTACAACCATAAACTATAATAACAATATTAATACCAACAATAATACAACCACAAACCCTAATAACAGAATATAATGTCATTGCGGATAAATTTACAGCTAACGATACTGGCGGCAGAGTACGTAGTTCCTTGTGCAACCCAGGAGGGGAGATGAGGGGAACACACAGCAGTTCCAACAGAGGCAGGACAATACTATCCAAGGCCTGGAACAGTTTCAGGACACCCCGCCAGCACCCTCACCCTAGTGTCACAAGGCGGGTAAAAATTCTGGAAGATGGTGAAGGAGTACATAGCAGACCGTGTCAGCGTCCTCAGTGACCCCTCTGTGCCTTACAACTATTGGGTTTCCAAGCTGGACACGTGGCACAAACTGCCACTCTATGCCTCAGAGGTGCAGGCCTGCCCTGCCGCCAGCGTTTTGTCAGAGTGGGTATTTAGTGTTGCTGGGGGCATAATAACTGATAGGTGCATCTGTCTGTCAACTGAAAATGCTGACAGGTCGACTCTTATAAAAATGAACAAGGCCTGGATTGCCCCTGACTTCTCTACTCCTCCTCCATCATATCATCATGCTTTTTAGTCTGCCCTCGCTCATAATGTTGTTTAGGTTCAGATCACCTGCAGGCCCTCACATATAATGTTTAACAGGGTCAGCTCACCTGCAGGCCCTCACATATAATGTTTAACAGGGTCAGAATCATTGTTTGCCGGCAGCAGATCGTGATTAAAACCACAATCTGCCACCTGCAAACAGTAACTTTTAAACATGTCAAATGATTTGGATTGCCCAATGAACAAGCATTTGCAGTATTACACTGCCAGATCATTGCTAACAAGCACTACTACGAATGCTCGTTAGCAGTTATCTGGCAGAAAATCTGCCCTTCTAATACAGGCTTAAGACAAAAGGAGTTAGGTACATACTAATGAACTGTATACCCCATAGTCACCTTCCCATCTCTCCTCTCTGATTCATACAAATAAATGCCTCATAATATATACAATTAAATGCAATATAATGCATATTTTAGTTCTAAAACCTGTATTCTTTGCAACATGATTTCATATCGCTGTCCTTGCATTCAAGGGAGGCCTAGGTAGGAGGGGTCGCAGGGGGGAAAAAACAAAAATGTACTTTATATAACACCACCCCCCCCCCCGCTTGTATGGCCCATTTATAACCTATACAAATATATAAATGGGCCATACAAAAAATACGGAGAAAAACTGTTCCATCTAAAATGCCCTCAAAAGACAAGGGGGCACTGCCTCTGACTGGAGAAGAAAAAGTTCAGTGTCCAGAAGCATCAAAACTTATTTACTGTAAGAACTGTGAATCTGTGGAATAGACTTCCTCAGGACGTGGTCACAGTAGGAACAGTGGACAATTTTAAAAAGGGTTTTAGATGAATTCTTAAAAGTAAACAACATTAATGCTTATGAAAATGTTTAGAAATCTGAGTCTCACTTCCTTCTGGGAATTGCGTCTCCACCTATCCCTCGGTTGAACTTGATGGACTTATGTCTTTTTTCAACCGTATTAACTATGTAAATATGAAAGCATTTCAACATTAGTGAAAAACACTTATCAATAGCGCAAAGTTTCGGCTGCTTGAAAAAAAAGCTCCATGTGGAAGACTGAACGTTTCACTATTGACACAGTGGGAGCTGATGAATGAACTCACCTTTGCTTTTCATTAATGTTGCAGTGCTGTAATGCTGTTAAATGTTATATATCTATATATATATATATATATATATATATATATATATATATACACACACACAGTAACCACAGTCTTCAAAATAGAAAGCAGCTAGACGGGCTAGAAGTAAAGCAATATGGTCAGATAGGTTGTCATAAGTATCTGGAGCCATGCTGACTGGAGTTCATCCCACAGCTCCTGGAGGTTGTGTGAGGGAGGATCCATAGAGCGAACATGAAAAGGTGGTCCCACAAATTCTGAATTGACTTCAATTCGGTAGAATTAGAGAGTCAGGGTGCTACTTAAAAGTCTTGGTCATGCTTTCCAACCAATGTAGGACATTTGTAGCCATGCAACTCCAATCCACCCCGGGGATGACAATCAGCATGTATGGGTGTATATTATATGCAAGGATGGATTCATACACAGATCAAATGAGAGTGCTTTTAACATGAATGTGATGGCCCAGAGAATGCCATAAAAACATTCCCCAGACTGTAATGCTGCCACCAGCTTGTGTTCTTCCAGCAAACGTTGCAGGGTGTTGTTCTCTGATGTTTCTCATCTGCCATACTAATGTCCATTCTTTTGATAAAACAGAAAACATGATTCATTAGAAAAGGCAACCCTTTGCCAATAAGTGAAGGTCCAATTCTGATACTGCCGTGAAAATTAAAGCCTTTTAGCTGATGGAACTTCATTAGCAGAGGTGCAGTGACCATCCGTCTGCTTTGGAGCACCATACACAGTAGGGTTGGCTGAATTGTTGTTTTAGACACACGTCTAGTAGACCTCTGGATCATTTTGGTGGTGAGCTGCTCTACTGCAAAATTTTGGCCTACCTTTGTAGATGATGTTCACTTTTGACATCAATGGCAAGTGGTGCTTCACAGTTTCCATGTCACTTATTCGCAATGGTGCCATTTGTTACACTTTCACCACAGCAGCATGCGAACAGTTCACAAACTACACAGTTTTAAAAATACTGCCACCCTTGGCAAGGGATATGTGTGCACACCTAATAAGCCCACCAAGCCAAAGCCAGCTCATCAAGACATGTGACTTCCTTCACGAGCTACGGACTGCTGACTTCAAAAGTAGGAAGTGGTCATAAAAATTTGACTCAACTGTGAATATATATATATATATATAAGAAAGGCAAAAATTGGCAGCGCCGAGAGACCAAACGATGAACGTACGCCAGGGGTGTAAGCTTTACCCGTAGATAAAAAAAATGCTTTATTTTATTCACCCATGTGGTAAACAAGCCAAGGCCAAAGGCTTGAGAAAGGCTCTATTGATGGGCCGAAACGTTGCTTGTTTACCACATGGGTGAATAAAAAGAAGCATTTTTTATTTGGATTCGGGAGTGCTGTCCATATTCTTTATTTTTATACAGTGTATATATAGTGTATACATAATGATGAGATTATATTGAAGTTATAAATAGTTACATGTGATGTGATTTCTTGAAGCTGTCAGAAATTAATAAGCTTAGCATTCCATCCCATGATACATAAAGTATTTAAAAGATAATGCACCCAGGAAGCTATTGTTCTGTAAAAGAACATGCTGCACATTTTTTCTTGTCAGCAAGTTCCTTTAAGATGGAAAAAATGCAAAAGCTGCAGCTTCCTATATCTCACAATAAATCCCTTCAGCTCTTCATAAAAAATCTTTATTAGCATCTTTCAAAATAAAGAATGAGATGAAATGGATTTGAAAGACAGAAATGTGACTACAAAACTAATTAGTGCATCATTTGATATGAATATCAACAGAAGGAATGATCTAGAAAGATCTCTAATAGGCAGGCAATATATTTTTTTTCTGCTAACACATGCATTTTATGTCTAAACAATTCTCCGTTTTAATTAACTGTATATATATAAATATACCATAAGTAAATATATATATATATATATATATATATATATATATAGTACCTGCCACTGCCTGAGTAAGAAGTGTTGGTTTGTTTGTATTTACTCCAAGGGTATTGGGAAATCGCTAGAAACCCTATATACCTCCGGAGTTAAAAACTGTTCATTTTAATCTTAAATGTCCCCCATAACAGTGACTTCCAGAGCACCCTGCCTTCTTAACTGTGACCTCCACAATGCCCCACCACCTTAACTGTGACCTCCACAGAAACCCACCCCCTTAACTGTGAGCTCCAAAGTACCCAGCCTCTTTAACAGTGGCCCCCACAGTCTCCCCCCCCCCCCGTCTTAACAGTGACCTTTAGAGATGAGTAAAGTTTTCATAAATTCAATTTGGACACTCTTTTTCAAAAAATGTGATTAGATACAAATTAATTTGTCACAAAGCATGTTATTAATCAGCTTCACTGTTATAAATCACTGTGCATAGCGACAACATGCATAGCTAGCCTTTTTTGGTTTAAAACAGTTACTGTGAGTCAGTAGTATAGGCAGGTCACATACGATATATGATTGAGTGCATCAGTGTGCGTCACTCTTGGACTCAGTTTACACTTCACTTATATGGTTACAGGTCAAAAACTGACCAAATAACTGAAGTTATGAATAACTGAATCTGCTGTTTCCATATAGATGGTGTGGTAAGGTGCAGGGTGCCGTCGTGGATGGCAGGTATGTGTCACAGAGGTTCATAGCCTCGGTGAGGTAAGAGCCGTTTTTGTTGATGTCAGCAGCAGCTAGTGCTACTGACATAGTTTTAAATAGCATGGCTGCAAAGCCGATCCGGGCCGGCTCTTACCGGGAGCAGCTAAAGTGTAGGGTGGGTGGCTGCTCCCCACGACCCAGTCCTGGTTTTGGGCTGGGTTTAAAAACTCAGCCAGCACCAGCAGCTGGGGCTGTGATTGTCCTGGAGCTGCTAACAGTCCTGTGGAGTTCTATGGCCTGGAGGAAAGAGCTCAGCGAGGTGGTGTTTTTCCCTGCAACTTGAAGGTGGAATCTCCTGCGGCTGGGCCGACTGCTAGGTGTGAACCCTCACCTAAAACTCCCAGGTGACTGAACCCTGTGTTGGCCTGTTTTGTTTGGCCACATTATTTCTGTTATGTGTGAATTTTCACCAAGAGACTGTTTTTCATTTATGTTGTGCAAGTGTGAATAAAACACTGTTTATTGCACATTCTGGACTCCTTGTTTTGCCTCAGTACTGCACCCGCACCGCTATCTACCAGAGCGACTCCCCACAATGGCTAGAAAACCAGTTCTGTTACACACTGATACAAGTAGTGGGCCCATGACAGAGTGGAGAAGGTGTCAGCTGTAAGTATGTGTTGACGTCATCGCTTATTCTAATCCGTCACAAGAACAAGCCCCAAAAAACGAATCCTTTCTTATGAACATCCACCTTCACAAGGTCAGTATTTGGTCAGTAATTTATCAGTATTACTAATGCCAAATAAAAACAGGAGTCAATCCAAAACAAAGATAACATGCAATGGGAATATTTACATGTCTTCTGTGCTTTGAACCCACTCCTTCTTATGGCTTCCAAATCATGAACAAATCCTGATGCAAAATACTGACCATGTGATACAGGCCTCTTGCTCCATTTGCATGAGTTTTGGCTATTTGCCTCTGAAATTGGTTTTATTCACATGCAAAAAAAGTCCTGTATGCAGGACATTAATGGTCTCTATCATGCAATCGGTATTTGGTCAGTTTTTTGCATCAGCATTTTATCAGTATAGTTAAGGCCCAAAAAACAGGAGTGGGTCCAAAACAGAGATGACACATGATGGGAATATTTATATGTCTTCTGTTTTTGTACCCACTCGTGCTTTTGGCTTCCAAAACATGAGTAAATCCTGACGCAAAATACTAACCATGGGATCGAGGCCCTATAGATGCTCCAAAGACAGGGTCCCTTGTGTTTTTCATTTTTTGGTTCTTCTGACAGATTATAGGAAGAGTAAAATAAACGGTTATGTCAACAAGGCCAAACAAGGACACTAGTGGGCCCCTTCACAGAACGATGAGGGTGGCAACAGCATGATGAGCCAACATAGTGGCCCAGTCACAGAGCGGTGAGGGTGGCAATAGCATGAGGAGTCAACATAGTGGACCGATCACAGAGTGGGGAGGTTGGGGGCAATAGCAGTTGCAGTCACAGCACAAGATAGTGGCAGTAGGAGAAGATGGCAGCAAAGGCCGCAAGTGTGTTTCATCAAGCGGTTGGCAGCATCAGAATAGTAGCTGAAGCACGTGGCCAGAAGAAACAGACCTTTTTTCACAATGTTTTGGTATGGCTGCCAGAATGATCTAGTCTGATCATTCTGGAGTGTGGAAATTCTGGCTAATCCGCACCTGATTTATCTTTACAAATGTTAGAGGCTCGACATTTTGAGTTGAAAGGCGAGTACTCTTTGGGGTAAATATTGCCCCCACATTAAATACCCACTCTGATGCAATACTACTGGCTTGGCAGGAAAGCTTATCCAGTTGTGGCAACAAATCAAGTTTGGCTGCCCAGTAGTCTAGGGAATTTTGGATCTGGGGTGGCAGGGTGCAGTCCAAGTATGGTGAAGAAAAGTGCTCCAGACTTAAGTTGCTTCTGATGGAGCTGGTGCTGCTCCTGTCCCCCACCCTCCTCCAGCAGTCATGGTAGTGTAGCGTGAACAAAGAGGGACCCCCCCAACCCCGATTAGACCTTTGTGAGGATGGGCGATGGCGCACATAGGCAGCAGAGACCAACTGACAATAAAGGATGTCTGAGTAGTAGGTCATCCTCCCTCTCAGCAGGAGGAAAATGGCACCATTTTTGCATTAGTAGCAAGTGACCAACATGGTGGAGTGCCAGTAGTTATCTCTCTGCAAAATGGTGATAGTACAGCTGTCACTTCCCAGCAAATTAGCATGCATCTGGACATTTGCGCAAGGGACTCAGAGAGACTCCCTGCCTCCATCTCCACTGCATATTGCCATGGTGTGTCGGGGTCATTTGGCTGGTCTTCCGCATTGCCCTCCTCCTACTAAGGAGGAAGGCGTAAATGTCCTTCTCCTACTCATCCTCCACCAGTTCAGCCCCCACAGGGCTCAGATGGCCATGAAATGTAGCTGTCACCTCTCCTGCCCCCTGGCCAACTAGATTTATCAGCATCTGCTCCAGGACTAGGGATGAGCGGACCACTGGATGTCCGGGTTTGAGGGGTTCCGCCGAAAGTCGTTTCAAAATTTATTTCGGGTTCCGATTTTGACCCATACTTCACCCCGAACAACGAACCCCATTGAAGTCAATAGGGACCTGAACTTTGGGGCACTAAAAAAGCTCTAAATAAGTAAAAGAAAGGGCTAGAGGCCTGCAAAAGACTCCAAAGATTGCATAAATGCAGTACAATTGCCCTGCAAACAAAAGTGGATAGGGAAATGACTTAAAATGACCTAAAACACATTAAAATAAAAAAAATACAATCTTGAATCAAGAGGTGGAGGTCCAAATGTAGTAGGAACTTGAGGAGGCTGTGTACATGGTGGTTTTGGTGGAAGAGGCGGTGGAGGCGGGGAAGAAAGCCAACACTCTTTCTGGTTTTTTTTGTTTGTTTTTTCCATGTGTCCGTCAATTTCGTTTCAGGTTGCTAAGGGCCATGGAATGACAGTTTGGTGCTTGTATTCCCTGGGTTAAAACTGGGTAAAAAAAATTGTCTCAGTTATAGATCTCACATGTCCCCTATCTGGGGACTATATATTAAAATTATTTTTCTCCTACTACAGTAAAACGGATGCCAAAGGGATGTTCTAAATTTTAAAAAATTGCCAGTGTCACAGACACACTCCTAATTTTTATAAAAATTCATAACTTTCACAGAAAGGCTACACAGAATAATTTCCTCATCAATTTGGATGGATTCAATATGGATTGTCTTTATTTTGGGGAGGGGGTTGGTAACTGTCGACCACCAAACATTGGGAGATGGCAAAGAGAACGCAGAAACTGCGCTGGAGTACAACAATGACTAGGTGTGTCTGGTATGTTTCTCTACTCTGCCAATATAAGATATAACAATCTTGAGCCTGCAGGCGGAGGTCCCAGTGGAGAAGGAGGCGGACGTGGCGTTGTAAGTGGAAGAGGCAGACATGGCGGTGCAGATGGAGGAGTTGGACATGGCGTTGCAAGTGGAAGAGGTAGAAGAGGCAGAGGCCGTCGCCAACCTATTTTTTTTATTATTTTTTTGTTTGTGGAGGCCCCAAAACATTGGGAAATAGCAAAGAGAATGCACAAACTGTGCTGGAGTACAACATTGGCACAAACTGCGCTTGAGTACATTAGCTAGGTTCGCCTGGTATACCTCTCTACTCTGGCCAACGTACGGACAAGTCCTGTGGGATCCATGCCTGGTTCATTTTAATGAATGTGAGCTAGTCCACATTGGCTGTTGACAGGTGGATGTGTCTGTTCGTGATCACCCGCCCACCACCACCACCACCACCACCATTCTAAACACACGTTTAGAACAATACACTTGCCAAAGGGCAGGACAGCTCCACCAAGGAGTAAAAGTCAAGCTCAGACCATGTGCCCAATTTGGAGACCCAGAAGTTAAAGGGGGCACACTCATTAGTCAGTACGTGCAGACATGTGGACATGTACTGTTCCAACATGTTGCTGAAACGCTGCCTCCTGCTCCAGACAGTCCATATCATGCCCATGAGCTGATTTGGGTGCCAGCCTGCTGTGAACGCGGATCCTCCTTATCATCATCATCATCCTGCTCATCCTCAAAAACTATGTACTGGCTGGTGCCACTGTTGGTGCAGGAACAGTGGCGTACATAGAGAAGTAAGGGCCCCATAGCAAGGATCAAACCAGGCCCCCCACACAAGACAGAAGGGTTTCTGCCTACACCCTTTTCAATGACCCTTGGGCCATTTTTCCACTCCCTCATTTGCCAAAAATTGTTCCTTTAGAGGGTCCTGACCAAGTTTTCACTTGTAATAGAAGAGGAGATAATCTAACTAAGACTGGGCCCTTTCTTGCCCTGGCCCCCATAGCAGTTGCATGGTCTGCCGCTTTGGTAGTTACACCCCTGTGCAGGAACCCACCCTCCAAGCCACCTGGGGATGACTGGGCTGATGGGAATGATCCTTGTTCCTCCTCCTCTTCCTCCTGTGCCACATCCTTATCCATCATAGCCTGAAGTGTTTTTTCAAGAAGACATAGAAGTAGGATATGACGCTGAGGACAGCGTCATTGGCGCTGGCCATGTTGGTAGAGTACTCAAAACAGCGTAACACTGCACAAACGTCCTGCATGAAGGCCCACTCATTGGTGGTGAAGTGGTGCTGTTCTGCAGAGAAACTCACCCGTAGTTGCTGCAGCTGAAACTCCACTATCGCCTGCTGCTGTTCGTAAATTCTCTCCAGAATATGCAAGGAGTTCTCCACCTCCACCGTGGGTACGTCGCATATGAGGCGGTGAGCGGGAAGGCCGCAGTTACGCTGCAGCGCAGACAGGCGAGCAGCTGCAGGGTGAGAGCGCAGAAAGCGCGCACAGAAGGCCTGAACATTTTACAGCAGCTTTGACATATTGGGATAATTTTTCAGGAACCTCTGCACCACCAAATTCAGCAGCTGCGCCAGGCAAGGGATGTGCGTCAAACCGCTAGGCCCAGAGCTGCAACGAGATTTTGCTCATTGTTGCACACCATCAGGCTGGGTTTTAGACTTAGCGACACCAACCACTCATCTGTCTGTCCTGGGCGTGCTGAAGTTGGTGGTGCAGGTTTTGCCCTGACATGATAAAAAGGCACTAGAAGAAGTTAAATGGAGGAAGCAGAGTAGTAGGTGGAGGCAACAGGAGGCACAGAGATACAGAAACAAATACAGAATTAACAGAATGATTAACTATTCTATTTCTGTGTCATGGATGCAAAGCAGGTGTTTTGCAACCCAAAAAATGCGTTTATGTCATTGACAGAATTAACAGACTGACTAACTATTGTATTTTCTGTCATGGATGCAAATTAGGTGTTTTGCACCCCAAAAAATGGCTATAGGTCCCCGTCAGAATTAGCAGACAGATTAACTATACTATTACAGTGTGACCGATGCAACGGAGGTGTTTTCCAATTGTGGTAAGGTGCAGGGTGCCGTCATGGATGGCAGATACGTGTCACCGAGGTTCCTGGCCTCGGTGAGGTAAGAGCCGAATTTTATGTGTTTACAGCAGTAGCTGTTGACACCTTTATACTTAGTATGTCTACAAAGCCAATCCGGGCCAGCTCTTACTGGGAGTAGGCAAAGAGTTGGTGCCTATTCCCCACAGTCCAGGCTGGACTTTTTCAGGGCCTTTAAAAGGCAGCCACCTCAGCAGGTGGAGAGGTGATTAACCTGGAAACTGCTGGTGTTCTGTGGAGCTCTCAGGGCTGGAAGCAAGAGCTTGCAAAGAGGCATGCAGTCTGCCTGGAAGCCTGAGGTTGGACTTTCCTGCGGCTGGGCTGACAGCCAGGTGCGAACACGCACCTAAACCACACAGGTGATTTGATCCCGTCTTGAACTTTTGTTTTGCCTCATGTTTTTGCTGTGTGTGTGAAGTAACACTTCAAGTGACTGTTTTGAGTTTTGTTTGTGCAAGTGTGAAATAAAACACTGTTTGCTGCACTACCTGGACTCCCTTTGCCTCTGTACTGCACCCGCACCGCTGTCTACCAGAGCAACTCCCCACATTTGGTGTCGGATGCGGGCACGCGCAGTGAGGCTGGTGTGAACGCCGACATTTTTTTGTTTTGCTGAGCACGAGTGCATGGCATATATTAAACCGGCAAAGTTACAAGCAGGAATTTCTGGCAACATGGAGGCTGCCGTGCGGCGATCCCAAAGATGACCCCCTCGGACGACGTTGAGACATATCTGGCGGTCTTTGAAAAGGTGGCCGTGAGGGAGAAGTTACCCCGTGACCAATGGGCTGAGGTGGTCGCTCCGTTCCTGGCGTCCGGACCCCAGCAGGTTTTCTTTGATTTAGCGGATGACCAGGCTACTGATTACCCAACGGTGAAGGAGGAGATCCTGGCCAGACTGGGAGTGAAGGTGTTGGTCCGGGCTCAGCGGGTCCACCAGTGGGACTTTAACCCCTTAAAGACTCAGCCCTATTTCACCCTAAGGACTCGGCCATTTTTTGCAAATCTGACCAGTGTCACTTTATGTGGTGATAACTTTAAAACGCTTTTTTTTATCCAGGCCATTCTGAGATTGTTTTTTCGTCGCATATTGTACTTCATAACAGTGGTAAAGTAAAGTCGAATCATTTCATTTTTATTTATAAAAAAAATACAAAATTTACCAAAAATTTAGAAAAATTTGCAATTTTCCAAGTTTCAATTCCTCTACTTCTATAATACATAGTAATACCACCAAAAAAAGTTATTGATTTACAATCCCCATATGTCTACTTCATGTATCGATCATTTTGGGAATGCTATTTCATTTTTTGGGGACGTTACAAGGCTTAGAAGTTTAGAAGTTAGAAGCAAATCTTGAAATTTTTCAGAAATTTTCAAAACCCCACTTTTTAGGGACCAGTTCAGGTCTGAAGTCACTTTGTGAGGTTACATAATAGAAACCACCCAAAAATTACCCCATTCTAGAAACTACGCCCGTCAAGGTATTCAAAACTGATTTTACAAACGTAATTAACCCTTTAGGTTTTCCACAAGAGTTAATGGCAAATGGAGATAACATTTCAGAATTTAGATTTTTTGGGAAAATTTTCCATTTTAATCCATTTTTTCCAGTAACAAAGCAAGGGTTAACAGCCAAACAAATCTTAATATTTACTCCCTATTCCCTGACGAAGGAGCCCGCTTTGGCTCGGAAACGCGTTGGAGGAATCAAGTCCCTTCCAGGCTTCCGTACAGCTGTGACGTCACAAGCTTTCAGAGTCTCCAAGCAACATCTCGGCTCCCTCACGTGTGCACACGCTGCCGGCCGGAGCGCTGCCACGCTACTAGTTAGAGCCCCGAACTACGATTGCCATATAGACCAAAGGACTGAATTTCATCCAGGACGGACTCTGTGCAGTCTTTTAGGTAATGCAGCAGTTTTTTTTTTATTGGTAGATGAACTTTGGGTATTAACTACTGGCGAGCTGTTGACCACTGACCATGTATTAACTGCTAGAGAGCTGTCAATCGCTGATTATACCATTGTTGAAGTCTTCTATTAAACCTATAACTTGGACGCAGCCCGCCACGTGAGCGGTCTGACTTCCTAGGCACATACCTTACCAGCGCGGACGCCTCAGCCCTACACGTACCAGTGAAGGGCCTTTATTGTTTGTCATTTGAGTGGACCGGCCAGTACAGCAGGCCGGACAGGCAACCAGCAGCGGGCATTGACTTAGCGGATACACGCTAATATCAGTGCAAACATACACACGGGAGCGCATGTGTACATCTTGTCATATAAATCTTAATATTTATTCCCCCGATTCTGTAGTTTCCACCCAATATGTGGTCATAAACTGCTGTATGGCCAAACTGCAGGGCGCAGAAGGAAAGGAACGCCATATGGGTTTTGGAAGGTGGATTTTGCTGGACTGGTTTTTTGACACCATGTCCCACTTGAAGCCCCCCGATGCACCCCTAGAGTAGAATCTCCAAAAAAGTGACTCCATCTAAGAAACTACACCCCTCAAGGTATTCAAAACTAGTTTTACAAACTTTGTTAACCCTTTAGGTGTTTCTCAAGAGTTATTGGCAAATGGAGATGAAATTTCAGAATTTCTATTTTTTGTTACCTTGTCTCAAAAAAAGTGTAATATAGAGCAACCAAAAATCATATTTATCCTAAAATAGTGCCAACAAAACTGACACCTAAACCCTTAGTTTCCAAAATGGGGTCACTTTTTTGAAGTTTCTACTGTAGGGGTACATCAAGGGGGCTTCAAATGGGACATTTTTTGACATAAAACCAGTCCAGCAAAATCTGCCTTCCAAAAACCATATGGCGTTCCCTTCCTTCTGTGCCCTGCCGTTTGGCCATACAGCAGTTTACGACCACATATTGGGTGTTTGTGCAAACAAGAGAATCAGGGCAATAAATATTGAGTTTTGTTTGGCTGTTAACCCTTGCTTTGTTACTGGAAAAATGGATTAAAATGGAAAATTTGCAAAAAAACTGCTGTTTTGGGACCGTTTTTATTTTTTGCTATTTACATTGTTGAACTGACAGGTTAGATTGTGTGCTATTTCTATAGAGCAGGTTGTAACGGACGCGACAATACCAAATATGACTACTTTTTAGGAGTTTTTGTTTCAGTTTTACATAATAAAGCATTTTTGAAAAAAAATTTTTAGTGTCTCCGCATTCTGAAAGCCATAGTTTATTTTTTATTTTTGGGCGACTGTCTTATGTAGGGGCTCATTTTTTGCGGAATGAGATGGCGGTTTGATTGGCCCTATCTTGGGGTGCATATGACATTTTGGTCGCTTGCTATTACACTTTTTGTGATGACAAAGTTTTTATTTAATTTTTTTTACAGTTTTTACTTGAGGGGTTAGGTCAGGTGATATTTTAATAGAGCACTTTCTTACGGACGTGGAGATACCCAATATGTCTACTTTTTTTTTTTTTTTTTTTACATTCAACAGTAAAAAGCATTTTTGAAACAAAAAAAATCATGTTTTAGTCTGAGAAGCATAGTTTTTTTATTTTTTGGCCAATTGTTTTAGGTAGGGGCTCATTTTTTGCGGGATGAGAAAGCCGTTTGATTGGGAGGCATATGCTTTTTTGATCGCTTTGTATTACACTTTTAGTGATGTAAGGTGCCAAAAAATGGTTTATTTACACCATTTTTTTTTTATGGCGTTCACCTGAAGAGTTCAGTCATGTGATATTTTTATAGAGCAGATTTTTACGGACGTGGCAATACCTAATATATGTAGTGTATTTTATTTTTTTTAATTTTTATTCAGTGATATGTGTTTTTTTTTTCATTTTTACTTTTTTTTTTTCACTTTTTTACATTTTTTTTTTAACCCAGACCCACTTGGTTCTGAAAGATCCAGTGGATCTGGTGTCTGTATAATACAGTACAGTACACTATATAGCACTATACTGTGCTGTATTTTGTACTTTACAAAGTCTGAATAGACCTTTAGCAGGTCTATTCAGACATTCAGCACCATGGAGAGCAGGACGCTTCTGAAAGCGTCCTGTCTCCATGGCAACCATCACCCGCTGCCATAAGAGGGCAGCGGGTGATTGAATGAGAGGGAGTGGAGCCCCCTCCCTCTGCGATCCCATCCTGTTGGGGGGCTGCAAAGGCACAGCAGCCCCCCGATGGGAGAGGGAGGGAGCTCCCTTCCTGTTAACCCTTCCATACCGCGGTCCGTACAGACCGCGGTACGGAAGGGGTTAAACGGCTGGCATCTGATCAAGCACAGATGCCAGCCGTTTCTATCAGAGTGTCAGCAATGTGCTGACACTCGGATAGATCTACTAGACACCAGGGAAACATTACAGAGGAGCCCGCAACCACCCCCCTGCACCCCTGCAGACACAATATGATTGGGGGCTGCAGGGGGGGTTAAAAATAAACACTTTGGGGGCATTAACCCTATGATCAGAGATCGCACAAAGCGCTGCAAACAGCAGGTCTGAATTGACCTGCGGTTTGCAGCGATCGCCGATATGGGGGGTTACAGGACCCCCCTGGGCATTGTAACAAGGTACCTGCTGAATGATTTCAGGTAAATAGCACCCAGCCACATTTCCGTAGTCCCCTTGTACCTTATCCAATTATTGAGGTCCCGTTTGAGCGTATCGCTATGGATCTAATCGGGCCCGTACCAAAGTCGGCCAGGGGCCACCAACACATTCTGGTAGTTCTCGACTATGCCACTGGGTATCCGGAGGCGGTGCCTCTGCGACATACCTCAGCTAAGCTCATTGCCAAAGAGTTAATGGAAATGTTTTCCTGTGTGGGCCTGCCAAAAGAGGTTCTGACAGACCAAGGGACCCCTTTTATGTCCAAAGTTATGAGGGAACTGTGTAAATTGTTGCATATAAAGCAGTTACGGACGTCCGTTTACCATCCGCAAACAGACGGTCTTGTCGAAAGGTTTAACCAAACTTTAAAAAAGATGTTAAAAAGGGTGATGTCTAGAGATGGGAAGGACTGAGATCTGCTTCTGCCCTATCTCATGTTCGCAGTGCGAGAGGTGCCCCAGGCCTCTACTGGGTTCTCGCCCTTCGAACTGCTTTATGGCAGACACCCTCAGGGCCTGTTGGATATCGCCAAGGAAGCGTGGGAACAACAGTCTGTCCCCCACAAAAGTGTCATTGAGTATGTCACTCAGATGCAGGAACGGATGGAAAGGGTGTTGCCGCTGGTCCGGGAGCATATGGTGGCAGCGCAACAAGCCCAGAGTAGGGTGTATAATCGTCAGGCTCGGGTACGGGACTTCAATCCGGGAGATCAGGCTTTGGTTCTGGTACCCACCCTTGACAGCAAGTTCCTAGCTAGGTGGCAGGGCCCCTATGAGGTGATCGAGAAGGTAGGAGAAGCAAATTACAAAGTACACCAGCCAGGGCGGCGCAAGCCGGAGCAGGTGTACCACGTGAATTTACTAAAGCCGTGGAAAGATAGGGACACGGCGACGACAACAGACCCCGGCCAGGGCTTCTAGGTGAAAAGGGTCCAGCCCCACAGTTCGAGGCTTGTGAAGCGGTAACCACGGTAAGAATTGCAGACAGCCTGTCTTCCAAACAAGTTCAGGAAGTCAGGGAATTCATCAGTCGGAACACGGATGTGTTCTCGGACCTCCCTGGCCGCACGTCTCTCATCCAACATGATATCGTCACTGAGCCTCAGGCCAAGATCTGGTGAAAACCATACCGGGTACCCGAGGCTCGGCGACGGGCCATCGCGGAGGAAGTGCAATTAATGTTGAAGCTTGATGTCATTGAGGAGTCGAAAAGTGAGTGGGCCAGTCCCATAGTCCTAATACCCAAGCCAGATGGGACGTTGCGGTTCTGCAACGATTTTCACAAGTTAAATGAGGTGTCCAAGTTTGATGCGTATCCCATGCCCCGGGTAGACGAGCTTGTTGAGAATTTAGGGCAAGCCTGTTATTTTTCTGTGCTAGACCTCATTAAAGGGTACTGGCAGGTACCCTTAACGGAGTCAGCCAAGGAAAAAACTGCTTTTGTTACCCCGCAGGGCCTGTATCATTATATGGTGTTACCCTTTGGGCTGCATGGCGCCCCCGCCACCTTCCAAAGGTTAATGGACATTGTGCTGCGACCTCATCGTCGGTACGCCTCGGCCTACTTAGATGATGTAGTCATCCACAGCACCGACTGGGAAAGCCATTTGCCCAAGGTGCAGGCGGTAGTGGATGCCCTTAGGAAAGCTGGACTAACCGCTAATCCAAAAAAGTGTGCGATTGGGTTAAAAGAGACCAAATATCAGGTATGATATTTACCTCAGGTAAATAAGATAGAGGCTATACATAATTGGCCCCGAACGGTCACCACCAGGCAGGTAAAGTCGTTCCTGGGAATTGTAGGGTATTACATGAGGTTTGTGCCCCACTTTGCCACTATAGCTTCGCCACTGACAGAGTTATTAAAGGGGCGTAAGTCAGTGACGGTCCGTTGGAATGAGCAGGCAGAAAAGTCTTTCTCCGCCTTGAAATCGGCCCTGTGTGGGTCCCCGGTTTTGGTGACACCCGATTTCAAGAAGGAGTTCATAGTCCAGACCGACGCCTCTGAGGTTGGCCTTGGTGCTGTACTGTCTCAGGAAGTCAACGGGGAGGAGCATCCCGTTGCCTACTCAGCCGTAAACTCACCCCAGCCGAGACCAGGTACAGCATAGTGGAGAGAGAGTGCCTGGCCATCAAGTGGGCACTCGAGGCCCTCCGTTATTATCTGTTGGGCAGAAGCTTGCGCCTGGTTACCGACCACTCCCCTCTCAAGTGGATGAGCCAGGCCAAAGAGAGGAATGCCCGGGTCACCAGGTGGTTTCTGTCTCTACAGAATTACAAATTTACGGTGGAGCACAGAGCAGGCCGTTTACTGAGGAATGCGGACGCCCTCTCCCGGGTACACTGTTTGTCGTGTGTCCACCCCCTCAGGGTTGAACAAAGGGGGGGGGGGTATGTGGTAAGGTCCAGGGTGCCGTCATGGATGGCAGATACGTGTCATCAAGGTTCCTGGCCTCGGTGAGGTAAGAGTCGAATTTTATGTTTTAACAGCAGTAGCTGTTGACACCTTTATACTTAGTATGGCTGCAAAGCCAATCCGGGCTGGCTCTTACTGGGAGTAGCCAAAGAATTGGGCGGGTGCCTATTCCCCACGGTCCAGGCCGGACTTTTTCTGGGCCTTTAAAAGGCAGCCACCTCAGCAGGTGGAGAGGTGATTAACCTGGAAACTGCTGGTGTTCTGTGGAGCTCTCAGGGCTGGAAGCAAGAGCTTGCAAAGAGGCGTGCAGTCTGCCTGGAAGCCTGAGGTTGGACTTTCCTGCGGCTGGGCTGACAGCCAGGTGCGAACACGCACCTAAACCACACAGGTGATTTGATCCCGTCTTGGACTTTTGTTTTGCCTCAAGTTTTTGCTGTGTGTGTGAAATAACACTAAGTGACTGTTTTGAGTTTTGTTTGTGCAAGTGTGAAATAAAACACTTTTTGCTGCACTACCTGGACTCCCTTTGCCTCTGTACTGCACCCGCACCGCTGTCTACCAGAGCAACTCCCCACACAACCCAAAAAATGGGTTTATATTACCCATAAAACTAACAGACTGATTAACTATTCTATTTCTGTGACACGGATGCAAAGCAGTTGTTTTGTAACTCAAAAAATGGCTTTAGGTCACCCACAGAATTAACTGACTGATTAACTATAATTTTACAGTGTGACAGATGCAAAGGAGGTGTTTTCCACCCCAAAAAATGGCTATAGGTCACCGACAGAATTAACAGCCAGAATAAGCATTGTTTTTCTGTGTCACAAATGCAAAAGAGGAGTTTTGCACCACAAAAAATGGCGGTAGGTCACTGACATAATTAACAGACAGATGAACTATACTATTATAGTGTGATGGATGCAAAGGAGGTGTTTTGCACTCCCAAAAAATTATAACTCACCAACAAAATTAACAGCCAGATTAAGTATTGTTTTTTTTTTTTTTTTATGTGTCACAAATGCAAAGGAGGTGTTTTACACCCCAAAAAATGGTTATAGGTCACCAACAGAATTAACAGCCAGATTAAGTATTGTATTTCTGTCACTGGTTCAAAGGAGGTGTATTGCACCTACCACAAATGCCTATAGGTCACCCACAGATTTCACAGCCACATTGAAAGCCTAACACTGTCCCTCACTGCAGCAGTGTTCTGTCCCTACACTAGTTAAGCAGAATGGCAGCGCAACATTTGATCCAGCAATTATGCTGCACTGGCTAATCACAGCCATGCCAATACTAAGCATTACTGTGATGGCTTCAAAGTGACCACAGCTTAAAAGCTTGTTGATTAGCTGCGCTGCAGTGTTTCAACAAGTTTTATCATTCAATCTCAGACTTTCGCTGCAAAGTCCAGGTTCTGGTACTCGGACACCGTAATGTTTGGTATGAATCGGAACATTATGGTCCGGGTTCGCTCATCCCTAATTAGTGGGTACATACAGCTTTTGGATCGCTTTTTATTTAGCTTTTTGGGAATCAGGATAAAGATAAAGCGGCAACTCTGCCATTGCTTTTTTGGATTTGTTATTGGGGCAGACAACATACAGGAAAAGTAACACATCATCTTTATGCTACTGGCCAGTACGATTACAGAGATACCAATTTTATACAGTTTTTTTTTTACATTTTACCACCTTTGTACAAAGCATTTTTGTCACCAATTTCTCAGAGCCATATTTTTTTATTTTTCTACTTATCACGTCATTTTTTTGCATGATAAGTTGACATTTTCAATGGTATCATTTTGGGGTATATAGCAGTTTTTGAATGCTCGCTATTACGCTTTTTTAGGGCAACGTGACAAAAAGTGGGTGTTTTTTTTCCCCTTTTTTTTTATAGCATTCATCTGAAGGAGTAGACCATTAGATATTTTTATAGAGCAGGTCATTATGGATGCATCAATAACTAATTTTTGTTTGTAATCTTACACAATAAAAGCATTATTGACAAAGAAGCATTATTGCCATTTTTGTGTTGCCATTTTTTGAGAAGCATATCTTTTATTTTTGTCTCAATTGTCTTCTGTAGGGGCTCATTTTTTGAAGGATGAGGTGATGTTTTCAGTGGTACCATTGTAGGGTACATTGCACTTAGGTCCAGTCTTTACAGACGCAGCAATATCTAATATGTCTATATTATTATTATTATTGTTATTGTTATTGTTATTATTATTATTATTGTTATTATTATATATTTTTTTATTTTTACTTTTTTTTCACTTTTTATTTTTGTCCCACTGTGTGACATTAACTTTCGGGGGTCTTGTACCCTCTACAATGCATTACAGTACATTGTAATACATTGACTGTCAGTGTATTGCCAAAGGAACCATACACTGATAGCCTGACAGCATCAGGCTGCCTTCACAGCCATCGGGTATCCATGACTGCAGCGCGTGGACCTGATGGGGATGGGAAGGGAGCCGACTCCCTACATACAGCCTGTACATGTAGAAGTCAGCTCTGACCGTTACATACAAAGGGCTAAAGTGCCGGCATTGGTGTATTCATAGATGCTGACACATACAGCAGGGGTTCGGCTGTCAGGTACAGCAGAGCCCCCTGACACTGATCGGCTGGGCGCAGGAGCTGCGCACGCTGA
This sequence comes from Bufotes viridis, assembly GCA_033119425.1. NCBI lineage: Eukaryota > Metazoa > Chordata > Amphibia > Anura > Bufonidae > Bufotes > Bufotes viridis. The sequence continues at coordinate 363,538,148 of CM065591.1, read as the reverse complement.
TCAGCACACCATACCTGCACATTTTCGGCGGGTGTGGGGAAGGGGTTAAGCAAATCTGGCCCTGCCAGTTCTTCGGAAAGTTTTGGCCGTACATTGCCTCCACTCTATATTGCCACTGTGGCCACCACAATTTTCCTAAGATTTTTCCTCCTCCTCATCACCACCACCAACTGGTTCCCAGGTCCTGTACAACACACAATCACCATCATCAAACACCACCCTCTGTATTGTAAGACACATGTTGCACACGTGTATTCTATATTGCTATCTTCTGCAAAACAAAAAAAAACAAAAAAAACTTGAGCTATCTGGATGTATTCTGACACAGATCTCGGTCTAGTATTTCACATTTTCATTTCAGTCAGAGATTTGAAATGCTACTTTCTGTATTGTAAAACAGACATTGCACACTTGTATCTCTATTTTTCACAAAAGAACAATAGATAGATAAACATCTAGAAGTACATATTGTGTATGATTTAAGTGATATAATTTATACTGTCATTTTTCAGAATATATAAGTTGCTATGTGGGTGTACATGACGAATAACATCATGTCTGCCTATTAAATAACATGTATCTGGCATTTTAGAAATCTGTCTATAATTCTATTTTTCTTAGCTTGTTAGTGAAATAGCAGGTTTCATACTTGCCCATACACAGATCATTGACAAGAGAGGAGTTGATTTGTTACGGTACAGCCACACAGTCAGGTTTCCTCATGCAGTTTTGGAAGCTAAAATCAAGAGTCAATCATAAAAGGAGAGAAAGTATTAAGGACATAAGAGATGGGGAAACAGCTCTCATTTTCTGAACACTGTTTGTGTAAATCAAGTTAAATCATCTGGACGGATATTCTGCTGTTTGACCACAAGATGCCGCTGTTTCCTAAATACAGCTAACAGACTGCATATTTTCCATATTCATGAGAGGTGGAGTTACAAAGCCTGGATAGGAAGAGAGAGCAGCCATCTTGGGGAAGAGCTTGGAAGATGATCCAGGAGTTGTTTGAGAGGAGAATCCATCGCCATCCGGGTGTGGGAGCACTATTCAATGACCAGAATACAGCCCAGTGAAGCTAATCGTGTTGAAGGCCCTGATCCTGTTGAGAGGAACCAGGACTGCTTCCAGGAACGCTGATGAGAGTTGTGGAGCAAAGTAAATTACACTGCGGTACTGCATGCTTGTTGGAGAAGCTTTTGTTTGGTTCACAGTCTCCAGTGGATGCAGAGCAGACCGAGGTCAGTAGGACTGAACGTGCACGCACCTCATCACAGTGTTGGCACCTAGAATCCTAGAGACTGAGACCAGGCCTGTAGTTAGTTAGTTAGGATTTCTGTTTGTGCTGGCTGTTCTTTGCAAAGACTCCACAATTTAAAGGGACATTTCACACTGGAGATCTGATGAACTTCCTCACAAACCGAAGCCAGGCTGGCATTTTGCTCTGAAGGAATACTCCGACATGTGCTACAAGACCAGTTTTGGGAGAGGAAGAGTATTGTAAGATTGTAAGCAGTTATGCTGCACCACAGGCTAAGCCTGTACCACACATCCAAACAGTTGTTTTTTATTTTTTTAGGGTAATAACAGGTAAGGGGTGGCTGTTTAGTTGTGCCTGCCAGTAGGTAAATTACCACACTTTCCTCCTGCATCCATCGGAGGGCACTGCACTGTGCAGCACAAGGGTCTCAGCCTTCAGACCGGGTGTATATAAATTTATTGTGTGTTCCCAGCATTTGTTTTTGTGCTCATTGCCACGTTTAAGTAAAATACTGTTTTGGCAAAAGCTGGTGTTGGAGTTGCTTTTCTCGTTTGTGACTTCGCTGTATTCTGGAACGCGGCGGGAGACCTTCCAATGGCAACGGTCTAGGACCCAGCTCAGGGTGCTCCAGTGCAAGGCCCCCAGTGCCGCCGATACAGCTTACCCTCGCTATGCCCACCCCAGTAGGCTACATCCCTGTGGGGGGCGCTGTTGCATAATCTGCCAAAATTTGACGGTAAAAACTTGATGTTGCAGGACTGGACTGAATGTGTGCGAAGTGTGGTTAGAATGTGTAACTTGACCCCCGAACTGCAGGTAGAGGTTGCGCTGGGGGTAAGGCCTGAATCCGAGAGAGACACCCTAGAGAAAATATTCTCCCTGCTGGAGGCAGCCCAGGGGCGACATGCTAAAGTAGTGTAGTTGTGGAGCCACTTTTTTAACTGACCACAGCGAGAGGGTGAGACCCTAATGCAGTACTTCAATGCCCTACAGGAGATGTTAAATGAAATACAGCCATGAGAGATTTCTGGGAGGTGGAAAGGCTACTACAAAGCTAACTCATAGTGGGACTCTCCAACAAGTTCTTACAAGACAAATTGCAAGAGATGACCTGGACGACGGCTGACATGACATTCTACAGCATCTACCTAGCCACCATAGAGAGTGAGGAAGAGCACATGCCTGTGGCAGCGAGAGCATTTAGTAGCACCCATGCTACAGGAGGCCGGTCGTGGTTGGAAGAGTCCTTAAAGGATGTGGTACAAGCCCTGCGGACAGAATTTAGAGAATTTAAGCTGCTAGGAAATGACCCCAGCACCCCGCGGCATTCCACTTAGGAAAACTCAGGTTTTCAAAAGAGTGCCCCCCTGCTGGGTTTGTCGACAGTACATCCATATGGCTAAAAAGTGCCCAGAACAGATTAAAGAGGACCTTTCACCTAAAAAATCATAGCTCAATTATCACACTATCTTATAGTGTTGCTGCCTGTGATGCCCGAACACCTTTTATTTCTTCAAATGGACGCCCCGTTCGACCGCTGAGCTCTCCTTTAGTTTTGGCGCCTCATATGCAAATAAGGCATCTAGGTTATAGTAGGCGTTGATCTTTAGTTCTGCTGGGTGGTCTTCACTTCTCCCAATCGCAGCGCTTGGCTTTTAGCCAGGGGGAAAGGAGCTCAAATTCTCGCGAGAACCGCGAGAACTTGAGCTTGCAGAGTTCCGGAGCCGGCGACATCTTGCAGTCCCCAGTGCAGAAAACGACGGCAGACATCATGCTCGTTGGTCTAAGGGTGATTCTGATACTTACCTGCAGGATGCCAATACTGCTGCTGCTGTCACTGCCGTCGTCTTCTGCACTGGGGACTCCAAGATGGCGCCGGTTACTGAACTCTGCAAGCTCAAGTTCTCACGGTTCTCGCGAGAACTTGAGCTCCTATTTCCTGGCTAAGAGCCGAGTGCTGCGATTGGATACGCTCTCAGCCAGGGAGAAGTGAGGACCGCCCAGCAGGATTAAAAGATCGACGCCTACTATAACCTAGACGCCTCATTTGCATATGAGGAGCCGAAACTAATGGGGAGCTCATCGGGCGAACGGGGGGTCCATTTGAAGAAATAAATGGTGTCCGGGCATCACAGGCAGCAACACTATAAGGTACAATGAACTATGATTTTTTAGGTGAAAGGTCCTCTTTTAGTTCAAGCCAATGTTAAACTTTTAACCGCCGCAGTGCCTGGGCGTCCTGTGGTGGTACACCAAAAGCTAAGCCCTATGCGTGAGGAGCACCGCCTATATGCCAGCAGCCCCGTTATGGAAGCCGAGTTTGAAGGCCAGAAGGTATGCTGCCTAGTTGATACAGGGTCTGAGTGCACCCTTATTCCTCTGGAGTTCTTCGAGAGACACTTTGAACATATGATGGAGCCAGAAGGCTGGAGCATCATTAGGATGACGGCTGCCAATAACAGAGAGATGGACTTCCAAGGGATGACTGTTTGGGCAAGACTTCAGCAAGAAGAGGGTTGTGCTGGTGGACCATTCATCCCGGAGAGGAATAGACGTGACACTAGGAATGCATGTGCTGAGAGACCTAGATTATCAACTCTATGCAAAAGAAGGGCCGAAGTATTGGCAATGGGCCACCACACACCAGCAGACCTACAAGGTTCTACAGCAGACGGTGAGGAGCTCTAGTTTGTGAAAGAGCAACATGTCCGGTCAGTCCATTGGACACGTGAAGGTGCCGCAGAGGACCCCGGCGAAGATCCCACCTCAACAAGAACAAATATTGATGCTGCCGGTGGGGGCTGGATGACAACTGAATGGACTGCAGGTCCTGATCGAGCCCGCTTACCAGGAGGAAACGCAGACATGCCCACTGGTAGTCCCACACCCTCACTATTGTGAAGGATGGATGTGTGCCTGTACACTGCCTCAATGTTAAAGACTGCGAGGACAAAGTTTATATACCCAAGGGGGGCATCCCTTGATGAAGGTGCTTCACTCTATAGCCAGATAGATCAGCCTGGACCTAAACTGTAGATGTCCATCAAAGAGAGACCCTGACAGCAGAGTGGAACGGCCGAGTGATCAGAGCCCACATGGGGTGGACTGCAAGACCCTGACTCCAGGATAACAGAAGTTGCTGGAAGACACTCTTTGGGAATTTCAGAAGGCGTTTTCGAGATATGATGAGGACTTCTAGTGTGCTTCCGCCACCGAGCACGAAATCCCCACTGGCGATGCTGCGATGATCAGGGAATGTTACTGGCAAATCCCACCCAAAATGTACCAGGAGGTGAAGGACATGGTGGCCAGCATGTTGGAAAATCAAGTGATCCAGGAGAGTTAAAGTCCCTGGGCTGCTCTTGTAGTCTTGGTGTGGAACAAAGATGGGAGTCTCTGGTTTTGTGTGGATTATCGGAACTTGAATGCCCAGACTGTGCGGGATGCCTCCCCCCCTTCTGCGGATTGAGGAGTCATTGTGCGACCTGAGTCATGCAAAGTTCTTCTTGACTCTTGAAGATCTGGCCAGTAGGTATTGGCAGGTACCGGTGGCCAAGAAGGACAAAGTGAAGACGACCTTCATCCTACCTATGGGACTCTACGAGTTCAACCGAATGTTGTTCGGCCTGTCCAATGCCCAGGGAACATTCCAGCAGTTGATGGAGCACTGTCTGGGGGATCTCAACTTCAAGTCGGAATTGATATACCAAGACGACATAGTAGTGTTTGGGGCCTCCTTTGAGGATCACCTCGAGAAGCTGCGACAGATCCTAGGACGGTTGCGAGACCATGTGCTTTAGATCAAGCCCAAGATGTGCCAACTCTTTTGACAGGAGTATTTGGGACATTTGGTCACCCAGGAGGGGGTAAAGCAGGCCCCTAGCAAGTTGAAGGCCGTCCAGAAGTGGCCCCAGCCACATACACTACGAGAGGTGTGGGCAGTCGTGGGACTGGCCGACTACTACAGAAGATTTATCCCCAAATTTGCTCAATGGGCGGGCCCGTTAAATTAGTTATGAAGGAACACTGCAGGGGGGCCCAAAGAATCATCCCGTCGAGTAGGGACCCCGTCAACAAGAGGCATATGAAGCAGTGAAGGAGGCGTTGACCAGTGCCCCGATTCTGGCTTATGCGTGGTTTAACACCCCCACTCCTTCTGCACACTGACAGAAGTCTACATGGTCTGGGGACCATGTTATCCTAAGTCCAGGACGGACATGAGAGAGTCATTGCCTACGGCAGCCGGTCTCTGAGGGAGTTAGAGCACAACCCTGACAACTATAGCTCCTTCAAATTGAAACTACTGGCGCTGGTATGGGCCATGACCGAAAGGTTTGCGGAGTACCTGACAGTACAGAGGAGACTGTGATGATGGACAACAACCCATTGGCAAATCTGGAGAATGCCAAGCTCTGTGTGCTTGAACAGAGGTGGATGAATCACCTTTCTAAGTACCAATACCATATCAACTTCCGGACAGGAAGAGAGAACGGCAACCAGGGGCATTGCTAGGGTCTCAAAATATCTAGGGCCCAAGCCCCAATAAATGTGGCTCAGTTCTCTAAATCAACCCTCCCCCTGCATTTTCCTGTACTTGCTATACAGCAGCACATACCTGTCACATCCAGTGCCTTCCAGGTGATGTCTCCTTCGATGTAGATCTTCTCTGTCATCATCTTCACCATTTGGTCCGTATAACTTCTCTCAGCCACCTCGCCTCTGCAGAGTGTGACACACAGACATCTTAGCTTCCTCACATTTGTATCATCATCCCCCAACCTGGAGTCCCCACAGTGTTATCCTGCTGCCTACTATCTTGAAGAAAAAGGAGTGCCCCCCCCCATAGTAATAATGCTCCTCATAGTCCCACCAATAGTAATTCCCTTCTAAAATGCCCTCCTTGCTAATACTGCCACCTACAGTGCCCCCAACAGTAAAAACACCCCTCAAGAATGCACCCTTTAGTAGAAGAGCCCTCCAGTATTAATAATACTCTCACAGAGGGTAGAAATAAGGCCCCCATTTTGTTCCCCCAGTGGTAATAAAGCTCTCTACAGACCCCTCAGTAGTAATAAAGCCCCCATAGTGCTCTTAGTAGAAATTAGGCCGATCTATAAGTCCCTCCTATAGAGCCTCCATTAGTAATAAGAATGCCTAGTGTCCCCTGGATTTATAATATCCCTACATTGCCGTCAGTATTTATAATGCCTCCTGCAGTACCCCCTGTAGTTATATTCCTCCCTCCACTATACAGTCCCATGTAAATAACAACCCTCTCTATCTACATCCCCCTCCAAAATACAGTTCCATGTAAATAACATCACCTCCTCCCCAACCGCCTTCAACATATAGCCCCATGTAAATAATATTACTGCCTCTCCAGCCGTCTCCAACATAAAATTCCATGTAAACATCACCCCCTTAACTTTCAGTACCATATATACAACATCACTCCCTCCCCCAGCCGCCTTCAACATATAGTCCCATGTAAATAACATCACTCCCTCCCACTGCCACCATCAACATACAGTCCCATGTAAATAACATCACTCCCTCCCTCAGCTGCCTCCAACATACAGTCCCATGTAAATAACATCACCCTGCCCCAGCCTCCTCCAACAAACAGCCACATGTAAATTAGTGTTGAGCGCGAATATTTGAATTGCGAATTTTAATCGCGAATATTGGCACTTCCAGAATTCGCAAATATTTAGAATATAGTGCTATATATTCGTATTTCCGAATAGTGTTGATTGTGAATATTCTAATTGCAAATGTATCACAAATATCAGCACTTAGCAACATCCCTAGCAACCAATAGGAAAGTTGCCTACCCCTTAGAGTTGATCGCGAATATTCTAATCGCTGATTTTTATCGCAAATATATTACATTGCCGATTTTCGCAATCAAGTAAATAATGACTGGAGATCACGAATTCTTGAATTTGCGAATTTATGGCGAATATTCGGCGAAAAATCCGCAAAATATTGCGAATTTGAGTATTGTTTATGCCGCTCATTGTTGAACGAGCGTGCTCTGCCGAGTACCGGTTCAGCTCGAGCATCGCTATGCTCGGCAGATCCAAGCACTCGGCCGAGTACCACATGTGCTCGCGCGCCATGCTCGAGTCTCCTCCCCGCACGTTTGGCTCTTGCTAAGCAGCCAATAAACGTGCAGGTAAGTATTGCCATCACTGTAATGCCATTAGACATATTTTCTACTGGCATTACAGTGATTGGCTGGCCGGAATATAGCACCCGGTCAAGCAGCTTCGGCTCATTGCGAATCAGGGAGAGCTGCTGTTTGGAAGGGACAGTCAGTGTAGGGCGAATTTCATCTAAAAATTATCATTGAGAAGACGTTTAAAGAACTAACAGTCCTTTTAAGGACTATTGTTAGAAGTGGCAGGCAGCCAAAATTGTTTTGGGGGAATTTTTTATTTTTTTTACTTTTTGTAAGGGCGACCGTTAGTGACATTTTCTGTATTCCACAAACTCTTCTTGCTGTGAGCAGTGAGACGCAAATCTACACTTATATCTAGACTGTGTGTGGCTTATATTTAATGCAAGTAACAGTGACAGACAGTCATTTTCTGTATTCCACAAACTCTGCGAAACCACCGGCCGTCCGTCTTAGTCATGGCCCCATTTCCGAAAATCATGAACATTTTTCCTGAACTTGCTATCACCATGGTAGGCGCACAAAAGAACACGAAAGTTGAAAGAGCAGACATCGATAGATCGTCAACATCACGGGGACGTGCGATCAGCTTAGAAGTTATCTAGAGTTAACAAAGTGGCAGCAGACCCTCACCTACAATTTTATATACACTGTCACTGATCAGTAGAGATGTCACGAACATAACATTTTTCGTTCGCTAACCGCGAACGCGAACTTCCGCAAATGTCCACGAACGGGCGAACCGCAATGGACTTCAATAGGCAGGCAAATTTTAAAACCCACAGGGACTCTTTCTGGCAACAATAGTGATGAAAAACTTGTTTCAAGGGGACTGTGGACTGTGGCATGCCGGAGGTGGATCCATGGCAAAACTCTCATGGAAAATTACGTAGTTGACGCAGAGTTGGGTTTTAATCCATAAAGGGCATAAGTCACCTAACATTCCCAAATTGTTTTGAATAACATCCTTTAAAACATCCAGTGTGTGTATACGATCAGGTATGATGTTGTATTGATCAGGTAGTGTAAGGGTTATGCCCGCTTCACAGTGACAGACCAAACTCTGACAGACCAAACTCCCCGTTTAACGCACCGCAAGCAGACCATTTGCATAACCGCAAACTCCCCATTTGCACAATGTTGGATACCAAGCTAGCCATGTCCCGTTTCTTGTCCTTACAGATGTCATTGAAGGTCTCTTCCTCCACCCAGTCACATACAACACCAAGGGTCCCCGAAAGGTGACAACAAGCCCTCTGGGACGCCTGCTGTGGTTGGTCTTCCACCTCCTTAAAGCCACCTTCCTCCTCTGACTCCTCTTCTTCAGGCTCTTCTCTCTGCGTTGCCGCAGGTCCAGCAATCAAGGATGACAAGGCTGCTTCTGGTGGTGATGGTGACCACAATTCTTCCTCTTCATGCTCATCTATAGCCTTATCCAGCAGTCTTCGCAGGGCACGCTCCAGAAAAAGCATATGGCATGAGGTCGATTATATTGCCTTGGGTTTGACTGACCAGGTTTGTCACCTCCGCAAAAGGACGCATGAGCCTATAGCCATTGTGCATGAGCATTTAGTAACGCGGCCAAAAAATACCCAGCTCCACAGAGGCTGTCCTTTTTTCTTTAAATTAAAAAAATCTGTTCTTAACAGTTTAATCTCTGTTTTGTCCCCTATCAGTGGCCGGTGTATGGAATAGATTTTAGGAACCGGGAGATGGAAAAAGATGGTTGGTCGGTCCTCTTCCTTCCAATTTGGGGCACTGCGCGTGCGCCGTGCAATGTACTGTGCCACCCTATATGAGTGGTATGTTAAGTAGTACTATTCCTATCAGTTTAATCCCTGTTACGTCCCCTAATCGAATAGATTTTAGGAATCGGGAGATGGAAAAAGATGATTGGTCGGTCCTCTTACTTTCAATTTGGGTCAATGTACTGTGCCACCAATACAAATAGTGTGAACTACTATTCTTACCATTTTAATATTTGTTAAGTCCCCTATCAGGGGACGTGTATTGAATTGAATCCTTGCATGGGGAGATAGAGAAAAAAGCTTGTTCTGTCCGCTATTAATTCAGCAGCAGCAGCACTGTCCCTGCTCTAACTAACACTGCAGCTTCAGAATGAATCTAAGGCCCCATTCACACGTCCGCAATTTTGTCCACATCCATTCTGCAATTCTACGGAATGGATGTGGACCCATTCATTGTGAATGGGGCCGGACGTGATGCAAAGAGCACACTATGTGCTCTCCGCTTCCGCTTTTGCGGAGCCGCGGCCCCAAACTTCCGGGGTTTGGCACCGAAACATCCGGCCGCGGTTCCGCAAAAGATAGAGCATGTCCTATTCTTGTCCGCAACCTGCAGACAAGAATAGGCATCTCTATGGGGAGTGCCGGTATGGTGTGCTGCGGATCCGCAACACAATACAGATGTCTGAATGGGGCCTTAGATGAAATCTGTCCTTGCTTTTTGTAGGAGGTGGGATGGAGGGTATGCTTATTGGCTGGAATGTGTCTGCTGACTGTGAGTTACAGGGTCAAAGTTTGCTCAATAATGACGTATAGGGGGTGGACCGAACATCGCATATGTTCACCCGCCGCGGCGAACGTGAACATGCGATGTTCTCTGGGAACTGTTCACCGGCGAATAGTTCGGGACATCTCTACTGGTCAGCTCAACGTCCACTCCGTTCCTCTTACAAGTTAATTATCATCAGATGATAGTCTGGTCAACACAATCGAAGCCACCGGCTGTCCCTCTTAGTCATGGCCCCAGTTCTTAAAATCATGAAAATTTGTGTCTGAACTTGCTATTTATATAAAAGTAAATATAAAGAATATTTCCTAAGCGGTGGCCTGACGAAGCACATTGTTGCGCGAAACGGCCGTCGCCACTACACCTATTTGCTAGGAGTTGGAAAGCCGCCCCTACCCGGTTGTTGTTATACTGGATGCACGCAATAAAGTTACCTTTTCTACATACGTGGACGATTGCCGCCTTTCTTCATTCCTCTACTCCAAGGTATCTATGGACTGTCTATCTCTGGGCTGAGCACCGTATTCACCGTTATCTTGACCGGAGGAGTGTTTGCAGGCTAGTGTGGATTGTGCCATACATGGACCTTTGTAGTGCCGCCCGCACTTTTGTTTCTACTGCATACTCAATATTTCCTAAGAATGTTTCCTAACAATTTTTCATCTAAAATCGCATTTATCTTTGGTTTTGTGAGTTTTATGGTCAGTCTGTAAATGTGACGCACAATTGGGGCAATATCGTTCCCAGCAGCGACATTGTAGTCAAAGATGCATCCAGACATCCTCCCCATGCTGTCCCCGACCCATTTCGGTGGTGTTTCCATCAATTTCTGACCTTTTCCTATGAACCAGGCACCCTCCCCTCTTCAGAGCAGGGGGTGCCTGGTTTAATGCTCGGGTTCTCCCATTGACTTCTATAGGGCTCGGGTGCTCGGTAGAGCACCCGAGCATCCTGATGTGCTCGGGCAGAGCACCCGAGCACTCGAGCATCAGGGTGCTCGATCATCTCTACCGCTCGTCACTAATGTAAATAACTTCCCTCCCTTCAACCCTAACATACAGACCCAGTTAAAAAACTCCCGACATTGCTCCGCCTCTCCCTTCACTTACTTCTCCTCATGTAACAGACATAACCACAGCTTCTTCCCGCAGAACTTCTCCTCTTCACTGCCGTCTTCTCCTGCACTGGTCACATGATGGTGACATCATCGCAGGTCCTTCTCAACCACTGCCTGTTTTACTGGTCACATGACCTGTGATGTCACCATAGGTCCTTCAGCTCTTCCAGTGAAATAGATTTAATTGTATTGCCCTCCTGAGGACGGCAATACAGTTGTATCTAGCAGGAAGGACATTCGGGCCTGGGACAAAATATCAGGGGCCCAGGCCCCAGATGTTTTAACCTAGCAATGTCCCTGACGGCAACACTGATGTACTCTCCCGAGTCCCTGTAGGGTTGTCGACTCAGAGTGCCGATGAGGAGCTAGAGGACACTGAAACTCGTGACCTTGGTTGATTGTTTCAGGATGTGGCACATTCATGTGGGGTAGTGTGCGAGATGCCAGTGGTGTTGGGAAAGATGTTGGCAGTTTAGTAGAGGGTCCAGAATGGTTGCCCGGGCTTGTGGAATGTGAAGGAATAGATCCAGACCAAGATCTTACCTCTGCCAGAAGAGTGGGGACATCTGAATCGAGCATGCTTGGCCGAATATCTGTTCGGCTCGAGCATAGCTATGCTCGGCACATGGCAGTACTTGGGCGAGTACCGCATGTGCTCGAGCGAAATGCTTGAGTCTCCGCCCTGCACATTTCGAGGGTTTTAAGCAGCCAATATAGGTGCAGGTAAGTTCTGCCCTCACTGTAATGCCAGTAGCAATGTTGGCTGCTGGCATTACAGTGATTGGCTTGCCGGAACGCATCATCGGGTGCTATATAGCACCCAATGACGCAAGTTCGACTTAGAAGTAGACAGGGAGAGAATCTGGTAGGAAGGGAAAGACAGAGCAGGGAGCGAATTTCAGTGATTTTAGTTAGAGAAAGCTATTCAAAGATCCAAAAGTCTTTTTAAGGACTACTGTGTGTGTGTGTTTTACAACAACAATATATTTAACAGCAGTGTAAGGGACATCCGTGTTAAGGAAGGGACAAAGCAGGGAGAGAAATTTGCTGTATTTAATACCAAAAGCTTTTCAAAGAACCCAAAATCTTTTTAACCCCTTAAGGACCGGGCTCATTTTCACCTTAGGACCTGGCCATTTTTTGCAAATCTGACCAGTGTCACTTTATGTGGTGATAACTTTAAAACGCTTTTTCTTATCCAGGCCATTCTGAGAATGTTTTTTCGTCACATATTGTACTTCATGACACTGGTAAAATTAAGTCGAAAAATTTCATTTTTATTTATAAAAAAATATCAAATTTACCAAAAATTTGGAAAAATTAGCAATTTTCCAAGTTTCAATTTCTCTACTTCTATAATACATAGTAATACCGCCCAAAAAAGTTATTGATTTTCATTCCCCATATGTCTACTTCATGTATCGATCATTTTGGGAATGCCATTTTATTTTTTGGGGACGTTACAAGGCTTAGAAGTTTAGAAGCAAATCTTGAAATTTTTCAGAAATTTTCAAAAACCCACTTTTTAGGGACCAGTTCAGGTCTGAAGTCACTTTGTGAGGTTACATAATAGAAACCACCCAAAAATTACCCCATTCTAGAAACTACACCCCTCAAGGTATTCAAAACTGATTTTACAAACGTCATTAACCCTTTAGGTTTTCCACAAGAGTTAATGGCAAATGGAGATAAAATTTCAGAATTTCGATTTTTTGGAAAATTTTTCGTTTGAATCCATTTTTTCCAGTAACAAAGCAAGGGTTAACAGCCAAACAAAACTCAATTTTTATTGCCCCGATTCTGTAGTTTTCAGAAACACCCCATATGTGGGCGTAAACTGCTGTATGGCCAAACGGCAGGGCACAGAAATAAGGGAACGCCATATGGTTTTTGGAAGGCGGATTTTGCTGGACTGGATTTTTGACACCATCTCCCATTTGAAGCCCCCCGATGCACCCCTAGAGTAGAATCTCCAAAAAAGTGACTCCATCTAAGAAACTACACCCCTCAAGGTATTCAAAACTGATTTTACAAACTTTGTTAACCCTTTAGGTGTTCCACAAGAGTTATTGGCAAATGGAGATGAAATTTCGGAATTTCTATTTTTTGTTACCTTGCCTCAAAAAAAGTGTAATATAGAGCAACCAAAAATCATATTTACCCTAAAATAATACAAACAAAACTGCCACCTTATCCCGTCCTTTCCAAAATGGGGTCACTTTTTTGGAGTTTCCACTGATGGGGTGCATCGGGGGGCTTCAAATGGAACATGGTGTCAAATAACTAGTCCAGCAAAATCTGCCTTCCAAAAACCATATGGCGTTCCCTTCCTTCTACGCCCTGCTGTTTGGCCATACAGCAGTTTACGACCACATATGGGGTGTTTCTGCAAACTAGAGAATCGTGGCAATATATATTGAGTTTTGTTTGGCTGTTAACCCTTGCTTTGTTACTGGAAAAATTGATTAAAATGGAAAATTTGCAAAAAATAGCTATTTTCGGACCGTTTTTATTTTTTGTTATTTACATCGTTGAACTGACAGGTTAGATTGTGTGCTATTTCTATAGAGCAGGTTGCTACGGACGCGGCAATACCAAATATGGCTACTTTTTTGGGGGTTTTGTTTTAGTTTTACATAATACAGCATTTTTGAAAAAAATGATTTTTTAGTGTCTTCACATTCTGAAAGCCATATTTTTTTTATTTTTTTGGACGACTGTCTTATGTAGGTGCTCATTTTGTGCGGGATGAGATGTCGGTTTGATTGGAACTATCTTGGGGTGCATATGACATTTTGGTCGCCTGCTATTACACTTTTTGTGATGTAAGATGACAAATACACCGTATTTTTATTTTATTTTATTTTTTTGTGTTCACCTGAGGGGTTCGGTGATATGTTATTTTTATAGAGCAGGTTGCGACGGACGTGCCGATACCCAATATGTATACTTTTTATTTATTTATTTAAGTTTTACACAATATTATCATTTTTTAAAACAAAACAAATCATGTTTTAGTGTCTCCATAGTCTGAGAGCCCTATTTTATTATTATTTTTTTTTGGGGGGTGATTGTCCTATGTGGGGTATCATTTTTTGCGGGATGAGATGACAGTTTGATTGGCACTATTTTTGGGTGCATATAACTTTTTGATCGCTTGCTATTACAGTTTTTGAGATGTGAGGTGACAAAAATGTTTTTTTTTTTTACATTGTTTTTATTTTATTTTTTTAACAGTATTTAACTGAGGGGTTAAATAATGTGATATTTTTATAGAGCAGGTTTTTACGGACGCGGCGATACATAATATGTATACTTTTTATTTATTTATTTTACTTTAACACAATAATAGCATTTTAGAAAAAAAAAAAAATATGTTTTAGTGTCTCCATAGTCTGAGAGCCATATTTTTTTATTTTTTTGGGCGATTGTGCTATATAAGGACTCATTTTTTGCGGGATGAGATGGCGGTTTTATTGGTACTATTTTGGGAGGCATACGCCTTTTTAATCACTTGGTATTACACTTTTTGTGATGCAAGGTGACAAAAAATGGCTTTTTTACACCATTTTTTGTGGTTTTTTTTTATGGTATTTGCGTGAGGGGTTAGGTCACGTGATATTTTTATAGAGGATATTTTTACAGACGCGTCGATACCTAATATGTGTATTTTATTTATTTTTTATTTTTTTTATTCAGTGATATGTATTTTTCTTATTTTTACTTTTTTTTTCACTTTTTTGACATTTTTTGGACCCAGACCCACTTGGTTCTTGTAGATCCAGTGGATCTAGTGTCTATATAATAGAACAGTACACTATATAGTGTACTGCACTGTATTTTTTTACTTTTCACAGTCTGGTCAGACTTCTGCCTTTAGCAGAAGTCTGACCAGAGTTACTATACCATGGCAAGCAGGACGCTTCTGAAAGCGTCCTGCTGCCATGGTAGCTCATCACCCGCTGCCATTACAGAGCAGCGGGTGATGGAAGAGAGGTGAGCTCCCTCCCTCTACTTTCCTCTCCTGTCGGGGGCTGCAAAGGTACGGCAGCCCCCGATGGGAGAGGAGGGAGCTCCCTCCATGTTAACACCTTCTATACCGCGGTCCGTATGTACCGCGGTAGAAGAGAGCTTAAACTGCTGACATCTGCAGCACAGATGTCAGCAGTTTATAGCAGGGGTCAGCAATGTGCTGACCCCTGCTATACCCACTAGACACCAGGAAATGGATTGAAAGGAGGCGGGCGGGGGATCGCAATTGCGATCCCGCCTGCCGCACCACCCGCCTCCCGCGACGCCCACCCGCAGCACCGCCGCAATCCCCCTGCACCGCCCGGGGACAATAAGATGGCGGGGTGCAGGGAGGGGTTAAAATTTAACATTGGGGGCATATTTTAGTCTCTGATCCCGCTGTCACAGACCGCGGGGATCAGAGATCACATAGCGCAGCAAACCGCAGGTCTGAATTGACCTGCGGTTTGCTGCGATCGCTGACATGGGGGGGTCACAGGACCCCGCCTGGGCATTGTGCCAAGATGCCTGCTGATTGATTTCAGCAGGTATCTTGTTCCGATCACCGCCACGTGCGCAGCGGTGATCGGATATTCACAGGGCGTACATGTACGCCCTTGGTCCTTAAGTACCAGGACGCAAGGGCGTACATGTACGCCCTTCGTCCTTAAGGGGTTAAGGGCTACTGTGTATGTTTCACAGCAGCAAGATATTTTTATTTTATAACTATTAGTGACATATACTGTACATCATCCACAGACTGACTCTTTAATAATATGGGTCATCTAGTGTCCATAATCTGTGGTGTTCTCTGTAACCAATACTGTCCTGCATCATAAAACACTGTCTGTATTACAAATTCCAATAATCTGGTCCAAATATAGTTTCCAAAATATGTGGTGTTCTACAACCAATACTGTCCTGCCTCAGAAAACACTGTCAGTATTACAAATTCTAATAATCTAGTCATAATATAGTGTCCGTAATCTGTGGTGTTCAATAACTAATACTTTCCTGCCTCAGAAAACACTATGTATATTGCAACTTCCATTAATCTGGGCCTAGTGTAGTGTCCAAAATCTCTTGGTTTTTGTGTCCAATACTGAACAGCATCTGAAAACACTGTTTATATTACAACTTCCATTAATCTAGGCCTAGTATAGTGTCTAAAATCTGTGGATTTTGTATCCAATACTGAACAGTATCTGAAAACACTGTGTATATTACAATCTCCATTAATCTGGGCCCATCATAGTGTCCAAAATCTCTTGGTTTTTGTATCCAATACTGAACAGCATCTGAAAACACTTTGTATATTACAACTTCCATTAATCTGGGCCTCGTATAGTGTCCAAAATCTGTTGGTTTTTGTATCCAATACTGAAGAGCATCTGAAAACACTGTGTATATTATAACTTTTATTAATCTGGGCCTAGTGTAGTGTCCAAAATATGTGGGTTTTTGTATCCAATACTGAACTGCATCTAAAAACACTGTGTATATTACAAATTCCAATAATCTGGTACTAATATAGTTTCCATAATCTGTGGTGTTCTATAACCAATACTGTACTGCATAAGAAAACTCTGTAGGTATTACAAATTCCAATTATCTGGTCCTAATATAGTGTCCGGAATCCGTGTTGTTCTATACCCAATACTGTCCTGCCTCAGAAAACACTGTGTATATTACAACTTCCATTAATCTGGGCCTAGTATAGTGTCCAAAATCTGTGGTGTTCTGTAACCAATACTTCCCTGGATCAGAAAACTGTGTCTTTAGCGGACAGTCAAACAATCTGCGCCACATCTACAGACAAAACCATTAATATGAAGAAGGCGAGCACAAAGGGACGGGGAAGTGGACATGATACTGATGATGCAAGCAGAGGCCGTGGTCCTGGGCGAAATGAAACTGTGCCTGCTGCCAGTGCACCAGAAAAAACAAAAAAAAATCCACCTTACCCAGCTTCATGTCCAACCTAGCTGGGGGGCGCAGGACAACACTGTCCAAGTTGGCCAAGTGCGAACAGGTGTTTGGTTGGATTGCTGAAGATATTGCTTTCAGTCAGTTAAGCACCACCGTCTCTTCCATTAAGTCCAGTCTCTGTAGCCAAGATTCTGGTCAACCGAATCCTCACTGATCCTGATCTGATCCTCCTTCCTCCCACCATGTTGAGTCTGGCCAAACAATTGATCCCACACTCAGATATTCACATGACCTCTTTTCATCACCAGTACTTGGTTTGGCTCTCTCGCCAAGCAAGCTTGAAGAGGTACTAGAAATATTGTGCCCTGATTCCCAACCTCTTGAGCCTTCACAGTCTCAAGAAGATGACGGTGGTGAACGGCAATCATTTGTTCACAAGGTGGATGATGATGAGACACCGTTGTCAATCACTGAGGTTGTGGTTAGGTCAAGTAAGGAGGATGAGCAGAGTGAGGAAGTGGAAGAGGAGGATGTGGACGTTGAGGTCACCAACCCAACATGGGAAGGTGAAAAGCCGAGAGAGGACAGCAGTAAAGAGGGGGAGGGATCCACAGCACCGTAACAGTCTGGAAGAGGCAGTGGGGTTGCAAAAGGGAGAAGTCGGCCCACACCAAACAGGCCCGCAACCAGCTCCTTCATGCGTAAATCTACCTTGCCAAGAGGTAGGTGTTCCACAGTATGGCGCTTTTTTGAGGAAAGTGCAGATGACAAAAGAGTGGTAGTTTGCAACATGTGCCGTACCAAAATGAGCCGGGGCGTGAACACTAGCAACCTCACTACCACCAGCATGATCTGCCACATGGCATCCAAGCACCCTAAAAAGTGGGCCGAACGCCTGGGTCCACAATTTGGGTCTGTGGGTCACACCACAGCCTCCTCTTCCCCTGTGTTACGCACTGCTGGCCAATCCCCCATCAAAGGCGCAGGCCCAGATGCCCCTCACCCTGCACCTGGACCTTAGCATAAACCGTCAGCAACATCAGCCACTTCCCTGTCCCAGTGCAGTGTCAAATGTCGATAACACAGGCATTTGAATGCAAGAGCAAATTCCAACCCACAGGCCATAGCACTAAATGTGCAAATTTCGAAATTACTGGCCCTTGAAATGTTGCCATTTAGGCTTGTGGACACTGAGGCCTTCCGCAGCCTGATGTCGGCGGCCATCCCTCGGTACTCAGTCCCCAGCCACCACTATTTTTCACGGTGTGCCGTGCCCACCTTACACCAGCATGTGTCCCAGAAAATCACCCGTGCCCTGGCAAACGCACTTACTGGGAAGGTCCACCTCACTACTGACAAATGGACAAGTGCTGGTGGCCAGGGACAATATATTAAATGTTGTGGAGGCCGGGAGTGAGTCGTACTATGGGATGGCACAGGTGCTACCCACGCCTGGGATTGGAGGCTCTACATCCATCAGGGTCTCCGCCAGCAGCTATGTTACTGGCTCCAACTCCCACTTTTCAACATCATAATGTTTTACAGGATCAGCTCACCAGCACTCCCTCACCCCTTATGTTTTAGATGGTCAGCTCAGCAGCAGCCCCTCGCCCATAATGTTTTACAGGGTCAGCTCAGCAGCAGGCCCGCAAACATAATGTTTTAGAGGATCAGCTCACCAGCAGCCCCTCATAGTTTAGAGGGTCAGCCCAGCAGCAGGCCCTCAACCATAATGTTTTAGAGAGTCAGCTCCCCAGCAACCCCTCACCCCTAATCTTTTAGAGGGTCAGTTCACCAGCAGGCCCTCAACCATAGTGTTTTATAGGGTCAGCTCACCAGCAGGCCCTCAACCATAATGTTTTACAGGGTCAGCTCTCCAGCAGGACTTCAGCCCTTTCACTTAGTGCATAGGCTTTATGAGTGTAGGAGTCCCGCTACCTGAACAATTGTACCACAAAGTGAATGGGGCTCTCCTTCATGTGATATACAGGATGTTTCGAAGTGCCTCTTGCTTGTAATTTTTGGCAGCACTTGCACTGTATATACAATTGAACATACAGGAAAGAATGTTTCCTAACATTTTTTCTAGAAAAATTATTATATATATATATATATATATATATATTTTTTTTTTTGGGGGGTTGTGCATATTTTTGTCAGTCTGTAAAAGTGGCCTACAACCCAGACAACATGGTTCCAAGCAGCGACCTGGGAGTCCAAGATGCATCCAGACATTGTCCCAATGCTGTTCCCGATCCATTTCAGTGGTGTTTCTGTCACTTTCAGACCTTTTCCAGATTGTTTCCCATTGACTTCCATTATACTCGGGTGCTCAGCTGAGCACACGAACATAGATATGTGTTCGGCTCGAACACCCGAATACTTTGGTGCTCGCTCATCACTAATTGTAAGCTGTTGTGCTGCTCCGCAGGCTAGCCCGTACTACACACCCAAACAGATTTTTTAGGGTAATAACAGGTAAGGCGTGGCTGTTTATTTGTACCCGTCAGTAGGTAAATTACCGCACTTTCCTCCTGCATCTATCGGGCTTGGTGTATGTATATTTGTTTTTTCTGCTCATTGCCACGTTTAAGTAAAATGCTGTTTTGGCAAAAACTGGTGTTTGAGTTGCTTTCCTCGTTTGTGACTTTGCTGTATCCTGGAGAGCTCACCCTGGTACACGGCTTACATACAGATACTCTTTTTTTTTATTCAATCCTGGTTTTGGCTTCCAAAACTGGATTTGAAACCTGGCCATGTGGCTGTATCCTTATGTATTTTCCTAAAAAAAAAGTCACATTGGACAAGGACAGCAAATACAGCTGACACACAAATCAGAGAAGTGCAGCACACACATGAACTGTATCACAGCACACACATTGGATGCAAACAACAGACAAGCACAGCACATTCATTTCATACATATAGGCAAACATGTAGAGCACACATCAGGAACACACTGCACAATCATTGGACACGCAAAACTGCATATATCTAACATGTGCTTCTTGTACAGTCATATACCCTGTTTGTGCAAGCATCATTTGCACAAGAATTATGCAACTATTTTTGCTTTTATGCTGCTCACAGGATGTCTTTCAAAAAGTTTGGACATGGCAGTGTACACCAGAAACATTCTGCTGGCATAGATCTCACTGACTAGAATACCACTATGGCATTACTTTTTGGGTTCGATACATTATGTCAATTACAGTAGTGGACTTAATGATATGGTTGTTTGTAGAGAACATGTATGACAGAACACTAAACACCATATTAGAGTGGGCAGGGGGGAAGGGGGCAGCAGAAATGTTTTCATAGGGTACCATTCAAAGTAAGTTCATGCCTGGAAGAGAGCTCAGAATTAAAGGAAAAAATACCAGTAGGCATAAAAGGGGAAAAACTAAAGGGTACATTTATTAAGATTCCATGTGTTGACTGTGGTTCCTCTCAGGCCTCTCCTTAACTTTGGTGCATCCAGCGCCATTTCTAAATGTAAGACAGCTTGCAAGCCAGGCGTAAAAAATGATGAATGAAATGGGCCTGCTGGCCCGCCCCCTTCACCACCTGCACCACGCCCACAATTTTAGACCTGACGTGAATGTGGTGAAGTCGCAAGATAGTAGCGCAACCAACCGTTGCTCCGCCATCTGCTCCTGACATACCCCTTATTTAGGCATATGTCAGTATAGTAAATTATCCCCTAAATGCCTTTCACTGTACCCATTAAAGTCTTCAGCATTCAAGTTTTAATGGTAAAACTTGCATAAAAATACTGAATAGAAGTGCATTAGTGTCATCAACAGTTTTGATTGCATAACCACATAAACCTGGGTTGCTTTTACAGGAAATCCTTTGCATTAGATGAGAACACAACCGCAGTGGATAAAAAAAAGTTTGGTTATAAAGGGATACACACATTAGTTTGAGTGGAGAATGAGGGAGACACACTGCTACTAGGAAACGATATCAAATCAAAATGAATCATTCCGACTGCTTGATACCCTTAGGAAAATTTGTAGGCAACAAAGATAAAGTTAAATAAAAGTGGATTTTTTTTTATAGCTACTGTACATACTGTAAGTTGGCACATCACTCAAGTTACATTTTCTGAAAGCCCAACTGGTTACTTACAGTAAGCATTTTCATACTTACATTTTCCTTATATTTATAATATTAATCATAATATTCCATAAAAAAAATGCAATACACAGTACAGTGCAAGGTCCAATTACATTCCAGAATGCTAGCCAGGAAATAGAATAAGTAAGTTGTTTTTATTGAAGAAATCAAGAAACAATATCACAAAAGTACAGAAACTTTATCCATAAAAAATAAAATAAAAATAGATTACAAGTGAAAAGCCCCAGTCACAGAGATTGAAATTATGGTCTACTCTGGAAAAAGTGACCAGATCACATTGATCATACTTGTGGATATAACACATAACATTTTACTTCAAACTCATTTTTTTGTGATGAGTAGGAGAGGGAGATAATATTAGGGAAAGAAAGAGCGATCAAGTAAAGGGAGGAATGGAAGTGTGGATAGGGAGAGATGCAGGCTTGGACTGGCCCACAGAGGTATAGATGAATCCCCGGTGGGCCCCTGAGTATGGTGGATCCCTAGTCCCCCACCTCCGGCACATAGCACAGTAGACTTACATGCGTATATTCAATTAAAGAAACACCACAGTTTATTATTATAGACACGATCAGATAGATGAGATGAATTCTAGGTATAGGGGAAAGCCAGCCAGTATACTCTTTTCCCCAGGACCTACCTTCTCAAGATTATTGAAGGGACCACCATAATCAATCATCTGGTAGCATCTTTCTGCTGTGTGAGCAGGTAATATTTGAATGTATCTGTATGGTCAGCCCCCAAGATAAATGTTACTGGTGGGCCCTGGGCACCCCACTCCGACCCTTGAGAAATGTAGCAGAATTCATAAGCTATAGAATGTTAGTGTGTAGAGTTGAGCGAACACCTGAATGTTTGGGTTCGAGAAGTTCGGCCGAACTTTACGAAAATGTTCGGGTTCGGGATCCGAACTCGACCCGAACTTGACCCTGAACCCCATTGAAGTCAATGGGGAACCGAACTTTTGGGCACTAAACAGGCTGTAAAATAGCCCAGGACAGGGCTAGAGGACTGCAAAAGGCAGCAAAATGTAGGTAAATTCCCTGCAAACAAATGTGGATAGGGAAATGACTTAAAATAAAATAAATAAAAATTAACCAATATCAATTAGAGAAGCAACTTGGAGAAGAAGGTGGAATAGGAGGTCGGGGTGGCGTCAGGTGGGAATGATATGGGAGTTGAAGTTCTCATCACAGCCAAATAGGATTCATTTCTTCCTGCAGTTCCACAGGCCTCTTTCACAGACTCAGGGCCATAGAAACCATACATGGGAGTTGAAGTTCACATCACAGCTGAGAAGGATTCATGTCTAAGAAAATGAACACAGTAACAAACCCCCTTGCAAGTAGGGGATACCAGGTACCTTGAGGGTATAAACTATTGAAATAGTACCAAAATATAAAACTTAGCGTTTATTCATAAAACCACTAAAAAATAGGCCCACAAAAAATATATAGCAATAATCAGTGACATAAATAGGGATAGTGCACACTAGGTCGGAAAAAGACAGGACCAGGTCTCTGACCCCTAAGCAAATCCTACTTCACCTGACAGGACCTAGGTGCCCTAACATAAAATACCCTACTCAATCCCTACCAGGAGGAGCAGAAAGACTGCCCGGTCATTTGTCCAAAGGGATGAATATATGAAAGAGTAGGACCAGAAACCGTGCCTGTGCAACTTAAACAATAACAGTGTATACATAGGAGTATGGAATGTCCGACTGTCCCGACGCGTTTCTTTGGCTTACAGCCAAATCCTCAGGGGACTGAGACTCCAGTAACAAACATAATATATAGATATACAGGTCACACAAATTATTTAAAAAAGAACCCAACAGTAGCAAAGCCCAAACAGGTCACAGACCAACACCTGGAAATGTACATCAAAAGTATCACGCTTTTCCAACTTATCTGCATGTGGGACCAGTGAGTTGAACATTCGGCTGTAGTCTCCATGGATTAAATGGATCACATCCCGCAGTTAACACGTCGGACGCTAAGTTCCCGCGCCGCGTATGGCAGCTGCAGGGAGGAGCGCAGGTGACGGGGCTTAAAACGTCATGGCCCCGCCCACTGACGTAGATGAAAACGACCCCTCTGGATCACCAGTCACATGATCGCAGCCGGCCGGTAAGCAAAACAAAGCCGGTTCCAGATTAAGCCCGATTGAATTTAGTGGATTCATGTCTGCCAGCAGTGTCACAGGCCTCACTCACAGACTCAGGCCAATGGCAACCATATATGGGAGTTGAAGTTGTCATCACAGCCAAGAAGGAATCATGTCTGCATGCAGGGCCACAGGCCTTATTCAAACATTCAGGCCCACGGGACCCACAAAGAGGAGAGTTAAAATGACACCAATACAGTATTGATTTCACCCAGCAATGCCACAGGCCTCATTTACAGATTCAGACCCATGGCACTCACAAAGCGAAAAGTTACAATTATGCCAAATCAGTATTGATTTCACCCACTAGTGCCACAGGCCTCATTTACTAATTCAGAAGGAACATGGCACCAGCAAAGAGGAGAGCGGTCCCGTAACAGAACCACAGGACTTGGGTCAACCTGCAATGAAACAGGCCATTTTCATTTGTGTAGGCCCCTGACACCCAGACAGATTAGAGGTCATTTGACAGCAAAAAGAGGATAATGTCACCCACCAAAGCAACAGGCGATTATCTGAAATTTAGGCCCCTGGCACCCAGACAGAGGAGAAAGGTCCGATAGCAGCAAAAAAGGCATCATGTTACCCACCAATGGAACAGGCCAATTTCAGTTATTTAGGCCCCAGCACCCAGAGGAGAGCGGTCCCATAGCAGCAAAACAGGCATCATGTTGCCCACCAATGGAACATGCCACTTTCAGTAATTTAAGCCCCAACACCCAGACAGAGGAGAGAGGTCCCATAGCAGAAAATCAGGCTTCATGTCACCTACCAATGGAACAGGCCACTTTCAGTTATTTAGGTCCCAGCACCCAGACAGAGGAGAGAGGTCCCATAGCAGAAAATCATGCTTCATGTCACCCGCCAAAGCAGCAGACGATTAACAGAATTTTAGGCCCTGACACCCAGACAGAGGAGAAGTCATTTGACAGCAAAAAGAGGTTAATGTCACACACCAAAGCAGCAGGTGATTAGCTGAAATGTAGGCCCCTGGCACCCAGACAGAGGAGAGGTTCATTCAACTTGGTGTTGCCCGCAAAATAATGGTACAATTAAAAAAAAAGGATTAAATAAAGAAGTGCCCTGGAGTACAAGAATGTATGGTTGAGGGCGAGGCAGTTATAAATGTGTATTCTTCACAAGGGTTGGACAGGTCCTGTGGGATCCATGCCTGTTTCATTTTTATGAACGTCAGCTTGTCCACGTTGGCTGTGGACAGGCTGCTGCGTTTGTCTGTAATGACGCCCCCTGCCATGCTAAATATACGTTCAGACAATACACTGGCCGCAGGGCAGGCCAGCACCTCCAAGGCATAAAATGCTAGCTCTGGCCATGTGGACAATTTGTTAGATAAGAAAAGTAAATCAAAAAGGAAACAGGTTTTATGGCGCTGCTTGGCTGGAGACGATCATGTGGACAATTTGGAGACCCAGAAGTTGAATAGGGCCGAACCATCAGTCAGTACATGGAGGCGTGTGCACACGTACTGTTCAACCATGTTGTTGAAATGCTGCCTCCTGCTAACACGTTCCCTATCAGGTGGTGGTGCAGTTAGCTGTGGCGCTGTGACAAAACTTTTCCACATCTCAGCCATGCTAACCCTGCCTTCAGAGGAGCTGGCCGTGACAAAACTGTGTTGACGACCTCTTGCTCCTACTCTGCCTTTGCCTTGTGCTTCCACTTGTCCCTCCGTGTCAGTTGGGAATGCACTCAGGAGCGCGTCTACCAGCGAGCGCTTTTACTCGTGCTTTTTCTTATCACGCTCCTGTGCGCAAATTAAGGTGGGCATGTTGTCTTTGTACCGGGGTTCCAGCAGGGTGGCCACCCAGTAGTCAGCACACATTAAAATGTGGGCAACTCTGGTGTCATTGCACAGGCACTGCAGCATGTAGTCGCTCATGTGTGCCAGGCTGCCCAGAGGTAAGGACAAGCTGTACTCTGTGAAAAGCGTATCGTCATCGTCCTCCGTTTATGCCCAGCCACGCACCATTGATGGACCCGAGCTGCGTTGGGTGCCACCCTGCTGTGAACATGCTTCATCCTCCTCCTCCTCCACCTCCTCCTCATCCTCCAGTAGTGGGCCCTGGCTGGCCAAATTTGTACTTGGCCTCTGCTGTTACAATAAACCTCCCTCTGAGCCACTTCTAACAGACTCAGACTGGCCTAAAAGTTTTAGAAATGACCCTCTTCCTCCTCCTCCTCCTGGGCCACATACTCTTCCATTATCGCTCGAAGTGTTTTCTCAAGGAGACATAGAAGTGGTATTGTAACGCTGATAACGGCGTCAGTTCTCGCATGGAGGCCCAGTCATTGGTGGTAAAGTGGTGCTGTTCCGCAATGCGACTCACCCGTGCGTGCTGCAGCTGAAACTCCACTATGGCCTGCTGCTGCTCGCACAGTCTCTCCAGCATGTGCAAGGTGGAGTTCCACCTGGTGGGCACGTCGCATATGAGGCGGTGAGTGGGAAGGCCAAAGTTATGCTGTAGCACAGACAGACAAGCAGTGGCAGGATGAGAACGCGAGTAGCCTGCACAGACTGCCCGCACTTATTCATTAACCCAGTGTGCAGTTAGGGAGATATTGCGTCCCTGGCTGTGCTTACTGGTCCACATATCTGTGGTTAGGTGGACCTTGCCACAGATGGCGTTGCGCAGTGCACACTTGATTTTGTCCGATACTTGGTTGTGCAGGGAAGGAAGGCACCGCTCTCTTGGAGAAGTATTGCCATCTGGGAATGACGTACTTTGGGACAGCCACCGCCATCAGCTGTTTGAAGCTGTCCGTGTCCACCAGCCTGAATGACAGCATTTCAAAGGCCAGAAGTTTAGAAATGCTGGCATTCAGGGCCAGGGATCGAGGTTTGCTAGGTGGGAATTTAAGCTTTCTCTACAAGGTTTGTGAGATGGAGAGATGAACGCTGCCGTATGACATGGTGGAGATGCTTGGTGACGGAGGTGGTGGTGTTGGTGGCACATCCTCTGTTTGCTGGGCAGCAGGTGCTAATGTTCCTTCAAAGTCGGAGGAAGAGGAGGAGGCAGCAGCAGAAAAGGGAGCAGGAGGGGCCTGAGCCCTTTCTTGGTTTTGAAGGTGCTTACTCCACTGCAACCCGTGTCTCGCATGTAGATGCCTGGTAAAGCAGGTTTTGCTAAGGTTCAGAACGTTAATGCCTCGCTTCAGGCTCAAATGGCACAGCGTGCAAACCACTCGGGTCTTGTCATCAGTACATTGTGTAAAGCAGTGCCATGCCAGGGAACTCCCAGAAGCTGCCATTGGTGTGCTAGGTCCCTGGTGGCGGTGGCCAGTAGCAGGCAAACTTTCTTGGCGACGGCTGTTCTGCTTTTGCACCCTGCTCCCTCTTTTGCTACGCTGTTGGCTCGGTCTCACCACTGCCTCTTCCTCTGAACTCTAAAAGTCAGTGGCACGACCTTCATTCCATGTGGGGTTTAGGACCTCATCGTCCCCTGCATCATCTTCCACACAGTCTTCTTCCCTGACCTCCTGTTCGGTCTGCACACTGCAGAAAGACGCAGCAGTTGGCACCTGTGTTTCATCATCATCAGAGACGTGCTGACTCTACTGAGGTGGTATTCCCATGTCCTCATCATCAGGAAACATAAGTGGTTGTGCGTCAGTGCATTCTATGTGTTCCACCGATGGGGAAGAGGCTAGGTGGATGCCCTTGGGAAACCCTGCCAGCAGAGTCTTCAAACAGCATAAGACTGCTGAATAACTTGAGGCTCAGACAGTTTCCCTGATATGCATGGGGGTGATGTGACAGACTGATGGGCTTGGTTTTCATGCGCCACCTGTGCGCTTTCTGCAGAAGACTGGGTGGGAGATAATGTGAACCTGCTGGATCCACTGTAGGCCACCCAATCGACTGGCGCCTGTACTTGCTCAGGCCTTACCATCCTTAGAATGGCATTAGGCCGACCAAATATCGCTGTAGATTCTGGTGGCTACTGGGACCTGAGGTAGTTGGTTCACTAGGACGTGTAGCTGTGGCAGAATGGCCATGTCCTCACCCAGCACCAGAGATTCCACTAACACCACCACGACCATGTCCGGGTCCCTTATTAGATGTTTTCCTCATTGTTACCGTTCACCACAATAAGGAAAAACTTATTTGGCCCAATGTATAGAGTTCAAATTAAGGCCTTTATTTGCAAGCACCTAACACTATCTAGCTATCTATTTATGTGCTGTATTACACTAATACAGGCACAGCAGAAACCATAGATTTAAGGGAATATCAATTTTAGGCCTAGTATTTAGGCCCTGTCTGAAAGGTATTCTTTTACGAACAGTATTACGCTTGGAGATGCACAGTAGCATGTGCAAATATAGAGGATTTAGCTTTTAGCCCTTGTATTTAGACACTTTGTGTAATATACCCTTTTACAGACAGAAATACACTTGGAGATGCACAATAGAATGTTCAAATATAGAGGATTACGCTTTCAGCACTTGTATTTAGACACTGTGTAATATACCCTTTTACGGACAGAAATACACTTGGAGATGCACAGTAGCTTGAGCAAATATAGAAGATTTAGCTTTCAGCCCTTGTATTTAGGCACTTTGTGTAAAATACCCATTTACGGACAGAAATTCACTTGGATATGCACAGTAGCGTGTGCAAATATAGAGGATTTAGCTTTCGGCCCTTGTATTTAGACACTTAGTGTAATACACCCTTTTACGGACAGAAATACATTTGGAGATACACAGCATCGTGCGAAAATATAGAGGATTTATTTTTCAGGCCTTCTATTTAGACGCTGACACGCTGAGTGTAATATACCCTATTACGGACAGAATTACACTTGGAGAGGAACAGTGGAAAGCACAGATGTTTAGGATTTCTATTTCAGGAATTTTATTTAACCACAGAAAAAAATATATCCTTTGACGGACAGTATTACACTTCGCCAGCCACAGCTGGAACCCCAGATTTAGGGGAATGGTATTTTGGCCATTGAATTTCACCCCAGAAAAAAAATCTATCCTTTGACGGACAGTATTACACTTAGCAAGCCACAGCTGGAACCCCAGATTTAGGGGATTGGCATATTGGCAATTGAATTTCACCCCAGAAAAAAAATCTATCCTTTTGCGGACAGTATTACACTTGGACAGCCACAGCTGGAACCCCATATTTAGGGGATTGGTATTTTGGCAATTGATTTTCACCCCAGAAAAAAATCTATCCTTTGACGGACAGTGTTACACTTGGCCAGCAACAGCTGGAACCCCATATTTAGGGGATTGGTATTTTGGCAATTCAATTTCACCCAAGAAAAAAAATGTATCCTTTGACGGACAGCATTAAACTTAGCCAGCCACAACTGGAACGCCAAATTTAGGGGATTGGTATTTTGGTAATTAATTTTCAACCCAGAAACAAAATCTATCCTTTGACAGACAGTATTACACTTAGCCAGCCACTGCTGGAATCCCAGACACTTAGTGTAATATACCCTTTTACGGACAGAAATACACTTGGAGATACACAGCACTGTGCGAAAATATAAAGGATTTATTTTTCAGGCCCTCTATTTAGAAGCTGACACGCTTAGTGTAATATACCCTATTACGGACAGAATTACACTTGAAGAGGAACAGCGGAAAGCACAGATGTTTAGGATTTCTATTTCAGGGATTTTATTTAACCACAGAAAAAAATCTATCCTTTCACGGACAGTATTACACTTGGCCAGCAATAGCTGGAACACCAGATTTAGGGGATTGGTATTTTGGCAATTGAATTTCACCCCAGAAAAAAATCTATCCTTTGTCAGACAGTATTACACTTGGCCAGCCACAGCTGGAACCCCAGAATTAGGGGATTGGTATTTTGGCAATTGAATTTCACCCTAGAAAAAAATGTATCCTTTGACGTACAGTATTACAGTTAGCCAGCCACAGCTGGAACCCCAGATTTAGGGTATTGGTATTTTGGCAATTGATTTTCACCCCAGAAAAAAAATCTATCCTTTGACGGACAGTATTACAGTTAACCAGCCACAGCTGAAACCCCAGATTTAGGGGATTGGTGTTTTGGCAATTGATTTTCACCCCAGAAAAAATATCTAGCCTTTTATGGACAGTATTACACTTGGCCAGCAACAGCTGAAACCACTGATTTAGGGGATTGGTATTTTGGCAATTGAAATTCACCCCTCAATTTATATCCTGTGTTTCAAGGTGAGACAATAAGCACAACCCCTGATGTAGGATATTTAAAAAAAAAAGCCTACTATTGAACCCAAAAATGTATGTTGAACTTGGTGGCAGCTCAAAACATGTGCTGCTGCACCAAAAGATCTTAAAATAGCCAGCGATCACTCCAGAAAAAAGTGACAGTAAAACTCTCTGGGCAGCCTAAAAACTAGTGAGCAATGAACTAACAGAAGTTGAATGATTCACAGCTGTAGATCGATCACTTCATTAAGTGGTTTTGCTGAGTCTTTCCTGCCTAATCTCACCCTCACAGCAGCTGCATCCTATCCCTACACTAATCAGAGCAGAGTGACGGGCGGCGCTACGTGACTCCAGCTTAAATAGAGGCTGGGTCACATGCTGCACTTGGCCAATCACAGCCATGCCAATAGTAGGCATGGCTGTGATGGCCTCTTGGGGCAAGTAGTATGACGCTTGTTGATTGGCTGCTTTGCAGCCTTTCAAAAAGTGCCATAGATATCGCCGAACACCGAACCTGAACTTTTACGTAAATGTTCGGGTACGGGTCGGTGTCTCGAACAGCCCAAATTCGGTACGAACCTGAACTATACAGTTTGGGTTCGCTCAACCCTATTAGTGTGCTGTCTCAGATAATGAAATAGCAGTGAGGTAGGTTATACAGTTGCCAGGGATGCCATATGTGGTAAACGGGAGTGGCAGAATGGTTCACGAGCACGTCCAGCTCTTCTACCTGGTAAAATTGGTCTATTTTTATTAGCCAATGGGACATATTTGGGCTTGAAGTGGGCTGCTATAATGAAGGGAAAAGGAATCTTCCCACTGTCAATAAAAAGGGGTCGGTTTATTTGTATCTGCACAGAGTGAATTAAGTAAAAGATTCAGGAAGATATGTTATGGACCTATATTGATGTTTCCTATTACAGATTACAGAAGCGGAAACTATGACTGCTTGCTAGAAAGGCTGAAGTACTGGGTAATACTACCATATACGTAAGAATGTCCTGCTGTCACCCAAGGATCTCCAGCAGGTGTCTGGTAAAGATGGATACCATTTGTGTGCTTTAATTGGTGTGATATAGAATTGTGTCACTACTTTATATGTGTTTTTCTGATCTCTAACATTATTATTTGCTCTGGGGTCAATTTTAAAGGGAACCTGTCACCTCTACTAAGCTACCCTCACTGAGCATTTCTAAATGTTTATTG
The DNA here is from genome assembly GCA_033119425.1 of Bufotes viridis. Taxonomy (NCBI): domain Eukaryota; kingdom Metazoa; phylum Chordata; class Amphibia; order Anura; family Bufonidae; genus Bufotes; species Bufotes viridis. The sequence continues at coordinate 363,507,395 of CM065591.1, read as the reverse complement.
TGTTGTCCTAAACATATAAATTACACCTTTAATTTAATCTGCTGCCAAATTAAGTAAGTAAAATGTATTTTGTACTTCCCGCCTTTTAAGCAAATTAGAATAAAAGAGTCATTTATTACTTGTGTGACCAGAGAAGAGTCATATTTTCTCTGAGTAAAGCTCCTCAGCTCCGCCTAAGAAACGCCCCTATAGATAAAATCTAGCAGATTTGCTGTCAATCAATGTCTAGGGGGAGGGAAATAGGCTCTGATGGTGTGAGGGGAAGGAATTATTTATGCAAATGAGCAGAACTGTGGGAAAGCTTTAGATGGTGATATAATAGGACATGTTAGTCCTGAGAAGGTTATGGATGGATCGCTGGTAACTATCAAGGTAGACAAACTTGAAGGTACATTCAGTTTATATGTGAAAACATGATGACAGGTTCACTTTCACAATTGGAAATAGAGGCCTGTTTGTGTGGGACTCCCGATGTCAAAAGAACGTTATATATATAGTACAGGATATCGTAAGGAGGAGACAGAACAATGAGTGTGTGAAGTCACTTAAGTGCAACAGTTGAGACAGTTGAGAAAGAAATTGCAGCCTAAGTTTACTTCTCAGCCAAGGAAAGCTACCTCCAGCATCAGATACAAGAAGTCAGATGCCTTAGCCAGTCTGAAGGGCCAGATTAAAGAAGTGGATGATCAAAGCTAGGTCTGGACCTACTGTACCTGAAGTGAGCTGACATTTAGCTACCCCTCTGAGTTGTGCACAGATCAAAGGTACACCTCAATAGTGATGTCGCCAACATAAAATTTTCAGTTCTCGAACAGCGAACGCGAACTTCTGCAAATGTTCGCGAACGTGCGAACAGTGCGAACCGCCATAGACTTCAATAGACAGGCGAATTTTAAAAACCAAAGGTTCTCCTTGTGGCCACAATAGTGATGGAAAAGTTGATTCAAGGGGACTAACACCTGGACTGTGGCATGCCGGAGGGGGATCCATGGCAAAACTCCCATGGAAAAATACCTAGTTGACGCAGAGTGTGGTAGTTGTAATCACGATGCGATTAATACAGGTTATATTAATCGCATTGCGAATTCAACTTAGAGCTGGGTTCCTAATGGTTGTATTGCTAGAATATAACGAAGATTGCGAATATAGCGCTATATTCTCAATCTTCGTTATATTCTAGCAATACAACCATTAGGAACCCAGCTCTAAGTTGAATTCGTAATGTGATTAATATAACCTGTATTAATCGCATTGCGATTACAACTTAGAGGTTATATTAATCGCATTGCGATTACAACTAACACTGCACTTCAGAATGAATCTAAGATGGATGCCGTCCTTGCTTTTTGATAGGAGGTGGGAGGGTCTGGGAGGGAGACTGATGTACTAGCCCTAAAAAGGGGTTTTTGGGGTGCTATCAGAACGCTGTCCTTACAGCAGAGATCTGATGAGTCTTTCCGGACTGGAGTGGACACTGAATACACTAGCCTAGCTATTGAGTTCCCTATTAAATCAGCAGCAACTACACTCTCCCTCCTCTCACTAAGACTGCAGCTTCCGAATTAATCTAAAATGGATGCTGTCCAGGAGATGGGAGGGTCTGGGAGGAAGGGTATGCTAATTGGCTGGAATATGTCTGTTGACTGTGAGGTACAGGGTCAAAGTATACTCAATGATAGGGGGTGGACCTAACATTGCATATGTTCGCCCGCGCGAAGAACGCGCACAAGCTATGTTCGTCGGGAACTATTCGCTGGTGAATAGTTTGGGACATCTTATTTGCGAATTCAACTTAGAGATGGGTTCCTAATGGTTGTATTGCTAGAATATAACGAAGATTGAGAATTTAGTGCTATTTTCTCAATCTTCGTTATATTCTAACAATACAACAACCATTAGGAACTCAGATCTAAGTTGAATTCTCAATGCGATTAATATAACCTGCATTAATCGCATTGCGAATTCAACTTAGAGCTGAGTTCCTAATGGTTGTTGTATTGATAGAATATACGTTATATTTTAGCAATACAACCATTAGGAACTCAGCTCTAAGTTGTAATCGCAATGCAAATAATACTTACAATTATTAATCACTTTGTGAATCCATTTGATGCCTCTATTTGATTGTATATGACGGTTGACTATTAGAGATGGCCCGAACTAACCGCCGGCGAACAGTTCGCCAGCTTTTTCGCGTTCGACGCGGCGGACGAACACATGCGATGTTCGGTCCGACCCCTATACATCATCATTGAGCAAACTTTGACCCTGTACCTCACACATTCCAGCCAATCAGCAGCATACCCTCCCTCCCAGACCCTCCCATCTCCTGAACAGCATCCATTTTAGATTCATTCGGAATTTGCAGTCTTAGTGAGAGGAGGGACAGTGTAGCTGCTGCTGATTTAATTGGGAAATCGATAGCTAGGCTAGTGTATTCAGTGTCCACTCCAGTCCTGAAAGACTCATCTGATCTCTGCTGTAAGGACAGCGTCCTGACAGCCCCCCAAAAAGCCCTTTTTAGGGCTACAACATTAGTCTGCTTTTTTTTTTGTGTGTGAGGAGCAGCAGGCCCACAGACTGTAGTGTGCCCACTGCCAGTGCCCACCTCTGTCATCCCGATAAAGTACCTAGCACGCGTAGTACCACTTATCTAAAAAAAAATGACAGGCAGAGGCAGAGGCAGGCCACCCCGCAGGGGCTGTCGTGGTCGTGGTGCTGTGATTTCCACTGACCCTGGAATAATGCCTAGTGTTCAGAGGCCACATACCCTGAACCCGAAAAATTCTGAGGACATGGTTGACTGGCTTAGACAGGACACCCAATCTTCAAAAGCTTCCGCTAAGAACCTTGACACACCATCCTCCTCCAGCTCAGCTTCGGTCACCTGCTCTCAAGTTACCACGCTCCCGCCCGCCGCCACCACCACCACTACCACCACAGTCACCACAGCCGCTTTACTTGATCCGTAGGAGTAGGTTACACATCAGTTGGATGCAATTAGTGATGCACAACCATTATTGCCAGATGATGTAGATTACAGGGATATGTCTCAGTCAGGCAGGATTACACACATGGACGTACAGTGTGATGATGATAATGTTGTACATGCTGCTACTTCCTTTGCTGAGGTGTCAGATACAAGTGAAGCTGTTGATGATGACGATGTGTCCACGGATGCCACGTGGGTGCCTGCTCGAAGAGAAGAAGAGGGGGAAAGTTCAGAAGGGGAGACAGAGAGAAGGAGGAGACGAGTTGGAAGCAGGGGGAGGTCGTCGCAAGGAGTTAGTGGCACAGTCAGACAGCATGTATCGGCACCCGGGGTCAGCCAGACTGCACGCCAGTCAACGCATGCTGTTGCCACCGCCAGAATGCCGTCATTGCAAAGCTTAGCAGTGTGGCATTTTTTTTGTGTGTCTGCCTCTGATAACAGCAATGCCATTTCCAACCTGTGCCAAAAGAAACTGAGTTGTGGGAAGTCCAACACCCGCCTCGGTACAACTGCTTTGCGAAGGCACATGATCTCACATCACAAACGCCTATGGGATCAAAACATAAGTACAAACAGCACACAAACTCAAAGCCACCATGCTCCTCCTGGTCCAGCATCTTCTACCACGTCAACCACTTTTGTCCTCCCTGCCCCCTCTCAACCAACCGCCACTCCGCCTCTCACTTTCAGCAGTTCCTGCTCATCTGCCCACAGTCAGGTGTCTGTCAAGGACATGTTTGAGCGTAAGAAGCCAATGTCACAGAATCACCCCCTTGCCCGGCGACTGACAGCTGGCTTGACGGAACTCTTAGCCCGCCAGCTTTTACCATACCAGCTGGTGGAGTCTGAGGCCTCCAAAAAATTTGTCGCTATTGGGACACCAAAGTGGAAAGTACCCGGCCGAATTTTTTTTTCAAAAAAGGCAATCCCAAACCTCTACAATGTAATTGAAAAGGAAGTCATGGCATCTCTGGCATACAGTGTTGGGGCAAGGGTCCATCTGACCACTGATACCTGGTCTGCAAAGCACGGTCAGGGGAGGTATATCACGTACACTGCGCATTGGGTCAACCTGCTGACGGCTGACAAGCATGGAATGCGTGGCTCCACATCGGAATTGGTGACACCGCCACGACTTGCAGGCAGACCTACTGCCACCTCCTCTACTCCTACTCCATCCTCTTCGATATCCTCCTCGGCTGAGTCCTCTTCTGCTGCGGCGTCTGGCTGCACATCAACTGAATCCCCCCAGCTCCCCAGGGGCTATTCCACATCCCGGATACGACAGTGTCACGCTGTCTTGAGGTTGACTTGCCTGAAAGCAGAAAACCACACAGGAACAGCACTCCTGTCCGCCCTGAACGCACAGGTGGATCAGTGGCTGACCCCGCACCAACTGAAGATCGGCAAAGTGGTGTGTGACAATGGAAGCAATCTGTTGGCGGCATTGAATTTGGGCAAGTTGTCACATGTGCCGTGCATGGCACATGTGTTGAAACTCATCGTACAACGCTTTGTGTCTAAGTACCCAGGCTTACAGGATGTCCTCAAGCAGGCCAGGAAGGTGTGTGGCCATTTCAGGCGTTCCTACACGGCCATGGCGCACTCTTCCGATATTCAGCGGCGAAACAACATGCCAGTGAGGCGCTTGATTTGCGAAAGCCCGACACGTTGGAATTCAACACTCCTAATGTTCGGCCGCCTGCTCCAACAAGAAAAAGCCGTCAACGAGTATTTGTATGACCGGGGTGCTAGGACAGCCTCTGTGGAGCTAGGAATTTTTTTGCCACGTTACTGGACGCTCATGCGCAATGCCTGTAGGCTCATGCGTCCTTTTGAGGAGGTGACAAACCTAGTCAGTTGCACCGAAGGCACCATCAGCGACCTCATCCCATTTGTCTTCTTCCTGGAGCGTGCCCTGCGACGAGTGCTGGACCAGGCTTTAGATGAGCGTGAAGAGGAAGAGCTTTTGTCACCATCACCACCAGAAACAGCGTTGTCATCATCGCTTGCCGGACCTGCGGCAACGCTGGAAGAGGAGTATGAGGAAGAAGAGTCAGAGGAGGAATGTGGCGGCTTTGAGGAGGAGGAAGACCAACCACAGCAGGCACCCCAGGGTGCTCGTTGTTGTCACCCATCTCGGACCCATGGTGTTGTACGTGGCTGGGGGGAAGAACAGACCGTCAATGACATCAGTGAGGACGAGGAACGGGAAATGAGTAGCTCTGCATCCAACCTTGTTCAAATGGGGTCTTTCATGCTGTCATGTCTGTTGAGGGAGCCTCGTATAAAAAGGATGAAGGAGAATGACCTGTATCGGGTGGCCACACTACTAGACCCCGGTAAAAGCAGAAAGTGGCAGAAATGTTACCAAATTACCGAAAGTCGGAAAGGATGCAGCAGTTCAAAACCAAACTAAAAATATGCTTTACACAGCTTATAAGGTGGATGTCACAGCACAACGGGAATCTAACAGGTGAAGAGGTGAGTGTAATCCTCCTCCTACCACGGCGGCAAGGACTGGACGATTTACAGATGTGTTGTTGATGGAGGACATGCAGAGCTTTTTCAGTCCTACACATCGCCACAGCCCTTCGGGATCCAGCCTTAGAGAACGACTCGACCGACAGGTAGCAGAGTACCTCGCCTTAACAGCAAATATCGACACTCTGAGGAGCGATGAACCCCTTCACTACTGAGTGTGCAGGCTTGACCTGTGGCCTGAGCTATTCCAGTTTGCGATAGAACTTCTGGCCTGCCCTGCTTCAAGTGTCCTGTCAGAAAGGACCTTCAGTGCAGCAGGAGGCATTGTCACTGACAAGAGAAGTCGCCTCGGTCAAAAAGGTGTTGATTACCTCACCTTCATAAAGATGAATGAGGCATGGATCCCGAAGGGACTGACAGTGGGGGATACGTATGACTTACAAAAGGCCTGATTACATGCCTTGGCCTCAAAATGGTCCCCACGCTGCTGTATTTAATGTCTGCATACCGGATGACTTTCGTGAATTCAATCTCCACCACCAACTAGGGTTCAAGCTGCAATGTTTTAGTCTCTTTTCTGCCTGGAAAACATCAATTTTTCCGGCCACTGCTACAATAGCGGCCACAACAATGCCATTATTTTTCAGGCATGTGTACATGCCTAATTTTTCTGTCCTATGGTGCAGCACTGTGGCTGCAAAAACAAAACAAAAAATGGCACATACAAGTGTCAATTCCCCTTCGTGATTGTTACCTTGTTGTGGTGAAGGGGCTTGCGTATCACAATGAAGCAATCATCACCTCTATGAGTGTGTTGGCAATGTTGCCACACCCCAGATGATAAGGCCGTTGCTTCATTTTGGTCAGACCAAAAGCGATCGGACGGCTGGATAATATTTCATAGAAAAAACATTAATTTACCTTTTTTTTTTTTAAGTTGTATGGGTTTTTTTTTTTAATCAGGTATATTTTTATTGAAACTAGCATATCAAAATATATCAGATAAATGACATACTGGCCACACAGGGCCTAATTAGCACATATAACATGGACACAGATAATTACTTTGGCCAGCAGTAGTATAAGTAACCACAACTCCATTTTCTAGGTTTTCCTCTTACAAAAAAAGAAAAAGGCGAGCATGTCACATATAAAAAGTGTAACAAACATCAGGCATAGAAAATAGGAGATGAGAAAGAAGTGTAGTTCCAATAGCTATAACAACTCCCTTACAATTCTCCCCCTTCCCCCCAATCAACACCCAACGCTCGGTGAGACGACCCACTCCCCCAAAAAGGAAAAGCCAGAAAGGCCCCCGACCTTGATATCATCACAGGACACAGCCGTTCAACCCTAAAGTGTACAGCTCCCTCCCAGAAATGTACACAACATACAGGTTTTGCTACGTCCTGTTTCCCGTCGCTGAAATGACACCCAGTAATTGGACCCGGGCACAATCTTGTGCCAATGACAGCGAGACCAAGCTTGGTGTACCAACCCAGCCCTGCCAGATAGCTAGGAATTTAGCCGGACATTGTCTCTTTAAGTATATCCCCCATTCATAACGTAGAATGGTATTCATACGATTAGTGTATTCTTGAAGCGTAGGCGGAGTATATTCAATCCACCGCCGAGCGATAAGGGTACGTGCTTGAAACAACATCCTCTGAACACACAATAAAGCGTTAGCATTCCGGGTTTCCGTCTCCAAAAGCCCTAACAGACATTTTTTGGGGTCATACGGCACCGTAATTTGGGTAACTTGTTTAATCATGTCCAATACTCCTTTCCAGAAATCTCCCAATTTAACACATTCCCAAAACATATGTAGCAATGAAGCCTGTTCCCCGGCACCTAGGGCAACAGGAGTCGGTGCGGAACCCAATGTTATATAGAAAGACAGGTGTCCTGTATACCCTGTGCAGTAGATACAGTTGAGACAGGCGTTGCGCCTCATTAAGCGACAGGTTGGGCACCAAAGATAGACACTCCTTCCACTGTTCCACCGAAATGTCACCCAGATCAGCATCCCATTTGGTTTTTACAGAGAGAGGAGTGTTAGAAACCATATTCCCCAACATATGACTATACAAAGAGGATATAAGGCCTTTCGTACTACCAGGAGTCAAGAGTTGCTGGACAACAAACGGAGTGTTTACAATATTTGTATCACCCTTAAACTGCGCCTGATATGCATGTCTCAACTGTAAGAACTGATAAAAGGAGGTCTTGGAAAGCCCGAAATCCTGTTGCAGTGCATCAAACGGTTTCAGTATCCCCCAGCGCGAATATGGTGTACAAAGTGGATACCTTTAAGTTCCCAAGGGGAAAACCTTCAAGCCGGAAAAATTCCGGTAAATCAGGATTTCGCCACAAGGGCGTATGTCCGTGGAACCCAGTCAAGCCTATCACGTTTTTGAATTTGGCCCACACCTTCTGCATTAATGATAACGTGGGTAAACTCCTTAACCCCTGGACTTTCCCCACTTCTAGGGCAGTAAACGGAGTACATCTGCCCGTTATTTCAGAGATAATAGTAGCTGATGGCCCTAAATCCGTGGACCTACCCCAACCCTTTAAGTGCTGTAATTGGGAGGCTAGAAAGTAGACCCAAGGATTCGGCACAGACAGACCCCCTCCTCTTTGCCCATTTGTAAAGTTTCTAATTTAATCCTAGGCTGCTTTTTATTCCAAATAAGGGACCGGAATATACCTTGTATTTTATAAAATATCCTCTGGGGTATCCAGACAGGGGAATTATGTAAGATATATAATAACTGAGGCATCAATATCATTTTAATCAGGTTACAACGGCCTACCACCGTAAGAGGAAGTTTAGTCCATGCTGAAACCTTATCCACAAATCTCGTTAATAAAGGTTCAACGTTAAGCTTGACATAGTCAGGTACAGTCGGCGATACCACCACTCCCAAATATTTAAACTTGTCCACAACCTGTAGTGGAATGGCATTCCTATCAAAGTGCGTCGGAATAGGGTCAAGTGGGAGAATCACCGACTTGTCCCAATTAATCCGCAGTCCCGATCGAAGTCCAAAGTCAGCAATGTGCTGCATCAACGGATGGATCGACTGAGCAAGGTCGCCCACATATATAAGCATGTCGTCTGCGTATAAGGACACACGCTCCTCCTGGGTACCCAGAGGGAATCCAGACCAATCCGTCGATGCACGCAACCTACATGCCAAGGGCTCGATGGCGATTGCGAATAAAAGCGGGGACAACGGACAGCCCTGCCTAGTGCCACGCTGCAAAGGGAATTGGTCACTAAGTTGCCCATTCGCCCTTATTCTGGCAACTGGAGAGCAATAGAGGAGTTGTACCCATGACATGAAGACGGGCCCAAATCCCATCGCTCGCATAATCTCCCATAGGAATGGCCATTCAACGCTGTCAAAGGCCTTGGCAGCGTCGAGGAAAGTATGGCCCGGCAGCCTCCTGTACATATCGGCCTTTGAAGGTTGAGAAAGAGTCTCCTCAAATTAAGAGAAGTATTCCTATCAGGCATAAACCCTGACTGATCGACATGAATTAGGGTAGAAATTACTTTATTCAACCGATTAGCTAGTACCTTTGCTAATATTTTCACGTCAGTTGTGAGCAAGGAAATAGGGCGGTATGATTCAGGCAGCAATGGATCCTTTCCGGGTTTAGGTAGGACAACCACGACCGCCTCGCGCATAGATGCAGGTAGCTGACCTACGCGTAAAGCGTCGTTAAATGTTTCCAACAGTACTGGAAGAAGGTCTTCCTGATATCTCTTATAGAATTCGCCCGGTAGGCCATCAAAACCAGGTGTTTTTCATTAGGAAAAGAACCCAATGCCACCCGAAGCTCCTCTATATCCAAAGGCTCATCTAATAATTTAAGCGAATTAGATGACAGCTTTTTCAGCGGGATGCCAACAAGATATCTCCTAATATCATAATGTGAAACAGTAAGTTTTGAAGTGTACAATTCCTTGTAGAAATCGAAGAACACATCAAGAATTCTAGAATCATCTGAAACCAAAGAGCTGGCAGAGTTTTTAATGGATAGAACCCTAGAGGGTCCAGATTGCGAGCGAACTACCCGCGCCAGTAGGGATCCCACGCCTTCGCCTGCCTCAAAATACTTCTGTTGCCAGAAGAAACGCTTGTGATCAGCAATATGAAGCAGATGATCCTTCAAGCTGCCCTGTGCCTCGATCCACCGTTTCTCATTCTCTGGAGATGGATCAACAATATAATCCGCCTCCAAAGACTGGACTGCCCTATGCATAGTATCAGTAATTCCCTTAGTATTAGATTTCTTGCGTTTAATCTTTTGTATGTATAGACCACGGACATACGCCTTCATGGCATCCCAAATAACCCCCTTGGATGCCGAGCCCGCATTGTTACGGAGAAAGTCTTTGAGTTTATCCGTAATTGGATCGTCCCTATCAAGCAGATCAATCCAGAACGGACTCAGCCTCCAAATATAGGGCCCCCTAGCAGGTACAGGTTGGGTTAATTGCATTTCAACATGGACGGCAGAGTGGTCCGATAGGCTCCGCGGCATGTATTCAATCTGAGTAACATAAGACAACACGTCCAAGGATCCGATCACCATGTCGATTCTGGAGAGGGAACCATAGGCAGACGAGAAACAGGAGTATTCGCGTCTGTCAGGGTTCCGTATTCTCCATAAGTCATGAAGATCCAATTCCTGAAGCAGTTTAGCCAGTGTAGTCTCCCTCAGTCCCACCGGGACAGGACCTCTGTGAAATTTATCCAGCGTCGGATCCAGGTACTTATTGTAATCACCCATCAAAAGCACCGGGAGCGACGGACCCTGCGTGATGAATGACATAAGAGTCTTGAGTATCGCACATGAGTATGGCGGTGGTATGTAAAGGGCAGCCAAGTACATTGAGCGATTGTGTATAGAACAGTGTAAGCATACAAATCTACCCTCTGGGTCAATAAGCGTGGAATGGCATTCAAAAGGAATGGCTCTGTGTATTAATATACTTACTCCCTGGCATGATCTGAGAACGTGGAATGATAGGAGTGTGATATCCAAGGTTTATGCAACAACCGGAGAGATTGTCTAGTCAGGTGAGTTTCCAGCAGACAAATGATTGCTGGTTGTAACTTCTGTACAGTCGAAAATATGGCTTGTCGCTTTAGGCTCTCCTTCACACCTCTAACATTCCACGTCACTACTTGAGTCCTACCCGCCATCGCGTCATAGTAAATGATGAAGGAACAGGATATAATTAACCCCGTAGTTACCTACAAGAGTACTCAGGTCAGGAGCAGGGAAGCAGGTCGTCTCACCGAACGAATATCGGAACATAAGAACATTAGAAAGAAAAACACCAAATGCAAACATATTGATGAGGTAAACAAAGAATGCCCGCCTAAACGTCCCTAAAAAGTGGGACTTGGGGCACTCAAAAATTTCCTGAAGCCAGTAACTAGACATGAGAACGATAGAGGAATTGGTTTAACCTGAGACACCCGATCGCGGCACATCACCGATCAAGAGAAGCTAACCGGGAATCACATGTTACACCAGATTTCCGTATTAATACCACGGCCACTTTGGTTAATAACTATAAATCTCTCTGCAATAAGACAAATGAACTGAAACAAGAGCACTGACAACCACAGGTCAGACATTATACTTATCGTCCCATTTGTGCAAGGGAGTCTGCATGAGGCAGACATATGAAGCGGTCACTTTCAGTCTCCGTCTGCTGGAATATCAGTTCCCAGTTGGTCCAACCACACAATAGCATCCTCCGGTGTCTCAAAGAAGTAGGTTCGACTGCCAGCAATCACCCGCAGCTTTGAAGGGTATAACATAGAGTACTGTATATTGCGATTCCGTAGGCGACGCTTGACGTCGATAAACTTCGCTCTCCTCCGTTGGACGTCCGCAGAAAAATCAGGGAATATAGAAATTTTACTTCCATCAATGACAAGATCAGATATATCTCTGGCTTTGCGCAGAATAGTATCCCTATCGCGGAAATGTAAAATCCGGACGAGCACAGACCGCGGAGGCGCCCCGGATGGTGGAGGGCGAAACGGTACCCTGTGCGCCCGTTCGATTGCGAATATTGAGGACAAGGACTGGGCGCCAAATTTATCCTTAAACCACTGTTCAAAAAAGACTGGAGCATCCTGACCCTCGGCTTTTTCTGGTACACCCACCAGCCTAAGGTTATTGCGCCGCGATCTGTTCTCCAAATCTTCAGCCTTATTAATGAGCAAAGTAATATTGTGGATCACCTTGGCCATGTCCCGCTTCACTGGAGGGAACTGATCTTCCATGTCACTCACACGATTTTCCACTTCTTTAACCCGGTCACTTATCTTCTTAAGGTCATGGCGCATACAGGATACATTTTCTTGCAGAGACGCCATGGAAGAGTTAAGGGAGGCCAGGGCAGAGCTGCAGTGCTTTACAGCCTCATATATGTCCTTAGGAGTCGGATCACGGTCCTGCGGTAGGTTGTCGGAAGCTCCAGACACCGACGAATGCATAGGCCCGGCATTAATTTCAAGGGCCTCACCACCGGAACCGATATCGCCATTATCAGAGCCCTCAGGTTTATCAAAGGGAGCAGGGGGGGAAGCAGTCCCCCTGGTCTCCATCGGAGGTGCAGGCACATCAGAATGCGCGGTTCCCGCGCGGGCAAATCTTTCCAAGCGAGCAGCTGCATCTGCAGAGCGCACGGCGGCGCCATTTTGCTTTCCCTCAGGTAGGCCCGGACCCTCCTTGAGCTCCTTCTCCTTTTTGCCGCCACGAGTCATGCTCCGATGTATGCAGAGTGCCGTAAGGCAGGGAGAAAAGGTCACAATCGGCCGGTTACAGATCCCCAGTTGCAGGATTGTGCAGGATAATCGAAGTGCCGGTCAGGAGCGCTCAGACCTGCGTCTGCTCACATCTCCAGCCAGGCCACGCCCCCTCCAGTTGTATGGGTTTTTAATACATAAAATAAAAAATCATAATAAAGTCTCTTAATAGTTTATTAGAAATAATGCAGACAATTAAAAAAATCCCCATTTATTCCAATACAAAGCAAGTACAGAGCTCAGAACTAAATTATTTCATGATGTCGTAATGGTCCGTTAATTCAACAATGTTTAATCAATTCGACACACGTCCCCGGATCGGGTACGTAACGGGATTAAACTGATAGGAATAGTACTAGTTAAGACACCACTCATATAGGGTGTCACAGCACATTGCTCTGTGCACGCGCAGTGCCCCAATTTGGGAGTAAGAGGACCGACCAAGCTGCTTTTTCCATCTCCCGGTTCCTAAAATCAATTCAGTTTGGTGTATGAGAGTTTGGTCTGTCACTGTGAAGGCAGTCGAAGGTACCCGGCCTAAATTTTTTTTCACAAAAGGCAATCCCTGATATGGGATGTAACAGGGATTAAACTGATGAGAATAGTACTACAGAAAATACCACTCATATGGGATGTGACAGTAGATTGCACGGCACAGACGCAGTGACCGCGGATTAAAACAGAGTGGAGGGAGCCAGAGTTTTTTAACCATCTCCCGTTCGAAAAATCAATTCAATAAATGGCCCCCAGATTGGGGACGTTAGAGGGATTAAACTGATGAGAATAGTACTACAGAAAATACCACTCATATCGGGTGTGACAGTAAATTGCACGGTGCAGACGCAGTGACCATGGATTAAAACAGAGTGGAGGGAGCCAGCGTTTTTTAACCATCTCCCGTTCGAAAAATCAATTCAATAAATGGACCCCAGATTGGGGACGTTAGAGGGATTAAACTGATGAGAATAGTACTACAGAAAATACCACTCATATCGGGTGTGACCGTAAATTGCACGGCGCAGACGCAGTGACTAAAAACAAAGGGGAGGGAGCCAGCGTCTTTTTAACCATCTCCCCGTTCGAAAAATCAATTCAATTCACCTTTCGGGGACCCTTGGTGTCGTACGTGGCTGGGTGGAGGAAGAAACCTTCAATGACATCACCGGGACATGGCTAGCTTGGTATCCAACCTTGTGCAAATGGGGAGTTTGCCGTTGTGCAAATGGACTGTTTGCGGTGCATTAAAAGGGAGTTTGGTCTGTCAATGTCTGTGAAGCCGGCGTAACCCTTACACTACCTGATCGATACAACATCATACCTGATCGTATACACACACTGGATGTTTTAAAGCATGTTATTCCAAACATTTTAGGAATGTTAGTTGATTTATGCCCTTTATGGATTAAAACCCAAGTTTTGCCATGGATCCCCCTCCGGCATGCCACAGTCCAGGTGTTAGTCCCCTTGAAACAACTTTTCCATCACTATTGTGGCCAGAAAGAGTCCCTGTGGGTTTTAAAATTCAATTGCCTATTGAAGTCTATGGCAGTTCGCCCGGTTCGCCCGTTTGCGAACATTTGCGGAAGTTCGCGTTCGCCGTTCGCGAACGGAAAATTTTATGTTCGCGACATCACTATTGACTATGACTACCACCAACGTTATGTTGCCTCCAAGGCAAGATATCTGAACCCCCCAGGGGCCATTTGGGCGTTTTTGATTAAAAAACGCATCAAAAACGCATCAAAAATGCATCTGCATTTTTATAATTTTTTTCATTTTTTAGTTTATTTTTTTGTGTATTTTGCCACATTTGGTTGCATATTTACATTTGGTATAGGCAAATATGGTAGTCTAGATCATGTGTCTATACCAAAACCTAGGATCATTGTTTAACAGCACATTTTCTAAGCCATGTAGCTGAATATAGATTTGGGCCGAGTAATCTCCCATCATCTATTTATCTCCAGGACTGTCACTGTGACGAGGGGACATCCTCTGCGTCTGGAGGAAAGAAGGCTTGTACACAAACATAGAAGAGGATTCTTTACGGTAAGAGCAGTGAGACTATGGAACTCTCTGCCTGAGGAGGTGGTGATGGTGAGTACAATAAAGGAATTCAAGAGGGGCCTGGATGTATTCCTGGAGTGTAATAATATTACAGGCTACAGCTACTAGAGAGGGGTCGTTGATCCAGGGAGTACTTCTTTCCTCTGGATCAACTAGCAGGATGACAGGCCGAACTGGATGGACAGATGTCTTTTTTCGGCCTTATGTACTATGTTACTATGTTACTATGTTACTAATGATCTAGACTACCATATTTTCCTATACCAAATGTAAATATGCAACCAAATGTGGCAAAATACACAAAAAAAAATAATTTTTTTTAATCAAAAACGCCCAAATGGCCCCTGGGGGGTTCAGATATCTTGCTTTGGAGGCAGCAGAACGTTGCTAGTAGTCATAGTCAACCGTCATATACAATCAAATAGAGGCATCAAATAGATTCGCAAAGCGATTAATAATTGTAAGTATTATTCGCATTGCGATTACAACTTAGAGCTGAGTTGCTAATGGTTGTATTGCTAAAATATAACGTATATTCTAGCAATACAACAACCATTAGAAACTCAGCTCTAAGTTGAATTCGCAATGCGATTAATGCATGTTATATTAATCGCATTGAAAATTCAACTTAGATCTGAGTTCCTAATGGTTGTTGCATTGCTAGAATATAACGAAGATTGAGAATATAGTGCTATATTCGTTATCTTCATTATATTCTAGCAATACAACCGTTAGGAACTCAGATCTAAGTTGTAATCGCAATGCAAATAATACAGGTTATATTAATCGCATTGCGATTTACAATTACTAACACTGCAGCTTCAGAATGAATGTAGGATGGATGCTGTCCTTGCGTTTAGATAGGAGGTGGGAGGGTCTGGGAGGGAGGGTATGCTGATTGGCTGGAATGTGTCTGCTGACTGTGGGGTACAGGGTCAATGTTTGCTCAATAATAAAGTATAGGGGTGAACGCGAACATCGAATATGTTCGCCCGCCGCGGCGGACGCGAACAAGATATGTTCGCCGGCGAATAGTTCGGGCCATCTCTACACCTCAAGTGAGAAATACAAAAATCCGGGTGTGTTGAGAGAATATAAGAAGAGACTCGTGGAGACAAAAGTGTTACCTGAGCCTATAGACTCTATTAGCAACCAATGTAAGATAGGAGTTAGCCTACATGCCTGTTCACAGTCTACAGTGAAGTACAAACTATAAGAAGACAGTGTGGACAATTCTTATGGAAATTGTGAGTAATCCAGGAAGGCAAGACATATGTATAATAGTCATGTGAAGCAGTTTATTGATATATATTCCACAACTGGAAGATAGTCACCCAGAAGTTGCAACAGCCTGGGTATGATGAATCTATACCTCACCAAGAGTCTGTTATTAGGATTACAGATACAACTATCTTTTGATGAATTACACCTACCACATTCATTGCATCTCTCTGTTTTGGCACAAATCAATTTGTGTCCAAACTAAATTTTACAAAAAATGTTGCCTGGTTTGCTCATCTCTAAGCAGGAGGTGTAATGACACCTACGTGCTGCTGCACAGCAACAGTAAAGGTAAACAGTAAAGAAAACACCGCAGCAATATGAGTGCAGCATTACTTACATAAAGAAGGATAGGCAGAGATGCCTTCCTGCCTTTAAACATGCTTATGTAGCAAAGCTAGAAAAAAGCTAAGCCAGCCTCACATCTGCAACTAGTTCTTTCAGGACAAAAGCCTTTAACCCCTTAGTGCTATATGACGTGTATACTCATCATGAAAAACTGCTACTTAGTGCGCCATGACGAGTATACACGTCATGGCATTAAACTGTCACAGTGTCTGCAAACATGGTGACAGTGCTAAGACCTCCGCTGTTACACACAGCCAGGGATCTCAGCTTACTGGCCCGTGACCAATGAGGGTGGTCCCGGGCCGGCAATCGCTCTAATTGACTAATCTGTAGACTAGCCAATCAGGTGACCCTAATGCCGGCTGAAAGGTCCTGATCCCGAGGCTGAGGGCATCAGAACCTGCTAAAATTTTTATAACAATCCACCAAACCTCCCCTCCCCTGTGGTTTATTTGCACAGATACCACCCCCCATTTTAGGAAGGCCGGTGGTTTCCCCTGTAGCCCTACCCTCCCATGCCATGATCTTTTTTTAGGATGGCCGAGCGGTACAAGCAGAGTGTCAACTGTAACATACAGCTGACACTCTGCTTGAAATAACTTAGATTGTTGGCCATTTCACCCCATGTCACGGTCCGTGGGAACCGCGGCCCGATGCTTGAATGGTTCATAGAGGGAGGGAGCTGTGGCAGCGTCCCGATGGTTACCATGGCAACCGGACACCTTCACAGGCATCAGGCTTGCCTAGGCATATCTAAGCCTGATCAGGCTCCTGCTAGAGGCAGAAGCTTGATCAGGCTTAGTGTGAGTTCAATACACTGCAGTAGCCTATACAGTGTACAGCAGTGTATTGTAGAGGCATCAGACCCACTGGATCTTCAAGAACTAAGTGGGTCTGGGTCTGGGTCAAACAAGTGCAAAATTAAAGGGAAAAAAATCTATATCCGCACATTTATAATTGATTAAAAATAAAAAAATGTACATACACTACACATGTTTGGTATCGTCGTATGTGTAATGACCTGATCTATAAAATAATCCTGTTACTTTTCCTGCACAGTAAACGCCATAAAAAAACTATGAAAAACTATGATGGGATTGAAATTTTGCCCACCTCACTTCCCAAAAAATTATATTAAAAGTGATCTAAAAAGTTGTATGTGCTTCAAAATACTGTAGTAACAATCAAACCGTCACCTCATCCCACAAAAAAAGAGACAATCACTCAAAAAATAAACAAAATATGGCTTTCAGAAAATGGAGACACAAAAACATGTTTTTTTTTTTTCTAAAATGCTTTAATTGTGTAAAACCAAAATAAACATTAAAAAATTGACATATTAGGTATTGCTTTGTCTGTAATGACCTTCTCTATAAAAATATGACATGATCTACCCCCTAAGGTGATTTCTGTAAAAAAAATTAAATATAAAACTGTGCCAAAACAACCAATTTTTTGGTCTACCTGCCCCATAAAGTGTAATATTGAATGATCAAAAAATATTATATATAGAGATGAGCGAACACCTGGAAGTTCGGGTTCGGAAAGTTCGGCCGAACTTCCCGAAAATGTTCGGGTTCGGGATCCGAACTCGACCCAAACTTTATCCCGAACCCGAACCCCATTGAAGTCAATGGGGACCCAGACTTTAGGCACTAAAAAGGCTGTAAAATAGTCCAGGAACGGGCTAGAGGGCTGCCAAAGGCAGCAAAATGTAAGTAAATCCCCTGCAAACAAATGTGGATAGGGAAATGAATTAAAATAAAATAAAATAAATAAAACTTAACCAATATCAATTGGAGAGAGGTCACAATGCAAGGAATCATGCGTCATATCACCCACCACCGGAGAAGGCCACTCTCAGTTATTTCGGCCCAGCACCCAGACAGAGAAGAGAGGTCCCACAACAAGGAATCATGCGTCATATCAACCACCACCGAAGAAGGCCACTCTCATTTATTTCGGCCCAGCACCAAGACAGAGAGAGAGGTCCCACAGCAAGGAATCATGCGTCATATCAACCACCACCGGAGAAGGCCACTTTCAGTTATTTCGGCCCTACCACCCAGACAGAGGAGAGGTTCATTCAACATGGGTTGCACCGCAAGATCATGGTAAAGTTAAAAAAATGAGGATTCAATAAAGAAGTGCCCTGGAGTACAAGAATACATGGTTGAGGGAGGCAGTTATAAATGTCTATTCTGCACAAGGGAGGGACAGGTCCTGTATGATCCATGCCTGGTTCATTTTTCTGAACGTCAGCTTGTCCAAGTTGGCTGTGGACAGGCGGCTGCGTTTGTCAGTAATGACGCCTCCTGCCGTGCTGAATACACGTTCAGACAAAACGCTGGCTGCCGGGCAGGCCAGCACCTCCAAGGCATAAAATGCTAACTCTGGCCACATGGACAATTTAGAGACCCAGAAGGTGAATGGGGCCGAACCATCAGTCAGTACGTGGAGGGGTGTGCAGGCGTACTGTTCAACCATGTTAGTGAAATGCTGCCTCCTGCTAACACGTTCCGTATCAGGTGGTGGTGCAGTTAGCTGTGGCGTGGAGACAAAACTTTTCCACATTTCTGCCATGCTAACCCTGCCCTCAGAGGAGCTGGCCGTGACACAGCTGCGTTGGCGACCTCTTGCTCCTCCTCTGCCTTCGCCTTGGGCTTCCACCTGTTCCCCTGTGACATTTGGGAATGCTCTCAGGAGCGCGTCTACCAGCGTGCGCTTGTACTCATGCATCTTCCTATCACGCTCCAGTGCAGGAAGTAAGGTGGGCATATTGTCTTTGTAGCGGGGATCCAGCAGGGTGGCAACCCAGTAGTCCGCACAGGTTAAAATGTGGGCAACTCTGCTGTCGTTGCGCAGGCACTGCAGCATGTAGTCGCTCATGTGTGCCAGGCTACCCAGAGGTAAGTACAAGCTGTTCTGTGTGAGGCGTATCATCGTCGTCCTCCTTATCCCCCCAGCCACGCACCAGTGATGGGCCTGAGCTGTGTCCGGTGCCACCCCGCTGTGAACCTGCTTCATCCTCATCCTCCTCCACCTCATCCTCATCTTCCTCGTACTCCACTAGTGGGCCCTGGCTGGCCACATTTGTACCTGGCCTCAGCTGTTGCAAAAACCTCCCTCTGAGCCACTTCAAACGGACTAGCCTGAAAGTGCTAAAAATGACCCCTCATCCTCCTCCTCCTCCTGGGCCCTCTCCTCTTCCATCATTACCCTAAGCGTTTTCTCAAGGAGACATAAAAGTGGTATTGTAACGCTGATAACGGTGTCATCGCCACTGGCCATGTTGGTGGAGTACTCGAAACAGCGCAACAGGGCACACAGGTCTCGCATGGAGGCCCAATCATTGGTGGTGAAGTGGTGCTGTTCCGCAGTGCGACTGACGCGTTCTTGCTGCAGCTGAAACTCCACTATGGCCTGCTGCTGCACGCACAGTCTCTCCAGCATGTGCAAGGTGGAGTTCTACCTGGTGGGCACGTCGCATATGAGGCGGTGAGCGGGAAGGCCGAAGTCCCGCTGTAGCGCAGACAGGCGAGCAGCGGCAGGATGTGAACGCCGGAAGCGCGCACAGACGGCCCTCACTTTATGCAGCAGCTCTGACATGTCGGGGTAGTTGTGAATGAACTTCTGCACCACCAAATTCAGCACATGCGCCAGGCAAGGGATGTGCGTCAAACCGATTAGTCCCAGAGCTGCGACGAGATTTCGCCCATTATCGCACACCACCAGGCCGGTCTTGAGTCCCACCGGCAGAAACCACTCGTCGGTTTGTTGTTCAATACCCCGCCACAACTCCTGCGCAGTGTGGGGCCTGTCCCCCAAACATATGAGTTTCAGAATGGCCTGCTGACGTTTACCCCGGGCAGTGCTGAAGCTGGTGGTGAAGGTGTGTGGCTGACTGGATGAGCTGGTGGAGGCAGAGAAGGAGAAAGCCGAGTAGGAGGAGGAGGCTACAGGAGGCAAAGAATGATGCCCTGCGATCCTTGGCGGCGGAAGGACATGCGCCAAGGAACTCTCCGCCTGCGGCCCAGCCGCCGCTACATTTACCAAGTGTGCAGTTAGGGAGATATAGCGTCCCTGGCCGTGCTTACTGGTCACGTATCTGTGGTTAGGTGGACCTTGCCACAGATGGCGTTGCGCAGTGCACACTTGATTTTATCGGATACTTGGTTGTGCAGGGAACGCACGGCTGTCTTGGAGAAGTAGTGGCGGCTGGGAACAACATACTGTGGGACAGCCATGGACATCAGCTGTTTAAAGCTGTCTGTGTCCACCAGCCTGAATGACAGCATTTCAAAGGCCAGTAGTTTAGAAATGCTGGCATTCATGCCCAGAGCTCGAGGGTGGCTAGGTGGGAATTTACGCTTTCTCTCCAGTGTTTGTGAGATGGAGAGCTGAACGCTGCCGTGTGACATGGTGGAGATGCTTGGTGACGCAGGTGGTGTTGTCGGTGACACATCCTCTGTTTGGTGGGTGGCAGGTGACAACATTCCTCCCGAGGCGGAGGAAGAGGCAGAGGCAGCAGCAGAAGAGGGAGCAGGGGGAGCCAGAGTGAGTTCCTTCCTTTTAAGTTGTTTACTCCACTGCAGTTCATGCTTTGCATGTAGATGCCTGGTCATGCAGGTTGTGCTAAGGTTCAGAACGTTAATGCCTCGCTTCAGGCTCTGATGGCACAGCGTGCAAACCACTCGGGTCTTGTCGTCAGCACATTGTTTAAAGAATAACATGCCAGGGAACTCCTTGAAGCTGCCTTTGGGGTGCTCGGTCCCTGGTGGCGGTGGCCAGTAGCAGGCGAACTCTCTTTGAGGCGGCTGTTCTGCTTTTGCCCCCTGCTCTCTCTTTTGCTACGCTGTTGGCTCGGTCTCACCACTGCCTCTTCCTCTGAACTATGAAAGTCAGTGGCACGACCTTCATTCCATGTGGGGTCTAGGACCTCATCGTCCCCTGCATCGTCTTCCACACAGTCTTCCTTCCTGACCTCCTGTTCGGTCTGCACACTGCAGAAAGACGCAGCAGTTGGCACCTGTGTTTCGTCATCAGCAGAGGCGTGTGGACTCCGATGAGAGGTATTCCCATGTCCTCATGATCAGGAAACATCAGTGGTTGTGCCTCAGTGCATTCTATGTCTTCCACCACTGGGGAAGGGCTAGGTGGATTCCCTTGGGAAACCCTGCCAGCAGAGTCTTCAAATAGCATAAGAGACTGCTGCATAACTTGAGGCTCAGACAGTTTCCCTGATATGCATGGGGGTGATGTGACAGACTGATGGGCTTGGTTTTCAGGTGCCACCTGTGCGCTTTCTGCAGAAGACTGGGTGGGAGATAATGTTGTGAACATGCTGGATCCAATGTCGGCCACCCAATTGACTAGTGCCTGTACCTGCTCAAGCCTTACCATCCTTAGAATGGCATTGGGCCCCACCAAAAATCGCTGTAAATTCTGGCGGGTACTGGAACCTGAGGTAGTTGGTTCACTAGGACGTGTGGCTGTGGCAGAATGGCCACGTCCTCTCCCAGCACAAGAGGGTACACTAACACCACCACGACCGCGTCCGCATCCCTTACTAGATGTTTTCCTCATTGTTACCGTTCACCAAGCACCACAATAAGAAAAAAAATATTTGTCCCAATGTATTGATTTCAAATTCAGGCCTTTTTACAGACACCTAACACTATCTGCCTATTTATTTATGTAGCGTATTACACTAATCCAGGCACAGCAGTAACCACTGATTTAGGGGAATATCTCTTTTAGGGCTAGTATTTAGGCCCTGGGTGAAAGGTATACTTTATGGACAGATTTACAATTGGCCTGCAACAGCTCGAACACCAGATTCAGGGTATTGCTATTTTGGCAATTGAATTTCACCCCAGAACAAAATATATGTTTTTGTGGACACTATGAATCTTGGCCTGCAACAGCTGGCACACCAGATTCAGGGTATTGCTATTTTGGCAATTGAATTTCATCCCAGAACAAAATATATGTTTTGGCGGACACTATGAATCTTGGCCTGCAACAGCTGGGACACCAGATTCAGGGTATTGCTATCTTGGCAATTGAATTTCACCCCAGAACAAAATATATGTTTTGGCGGACCCTATTATACTTTGCCAGCCACAGCTGAAACCACTGATTTATGGTATTGCTATTTTGGCAATTGAATTTCACCCCAGAACAAAATATATGTTTTGGCGGACCCTATTATACTTTGCCAGCCACAGCTGAAACCACTGATTTATGGTATTGCTATTTTGGCAATTGAATTTCACCCCAGAACAGAATATATGTTTTTGCGGAGACTATGAATCTTGGCGAGCAACAGCTGGGACACCAGATTCAGGGTATTGCTATTTTGGCAATTGGATTTCACCCCAGAACAAAGTATATGTTTTGGCGGACACTATTATACTTTGCCAGCCACAGCTAAAACCACTGAATTATGGTATTGCTATTTTGGCAATTGAATTTCACCCCAGAACAAAATATATGTTTTTGAGGACACTATGAATCTTGGCCTGCAACAGCTGGGACAACAGATTCAGGCTATTGCTATTTTGGCAAATTAATTTCACCCCAGAACAAAATATATGTTTTTGCGGACACTATGAATCTTGGCCTGCAACAGCTGGGACACCAGATTCAGGGTATTGCTATTTTGGCAATTGAATTTCATCCCAGAACAAAATATATGTTTTGGCGGACACTATGATATCTTTGCCAGCAACAGCTGAAACCACCAGATTCATGGTATTGCTATTTTGGCAATTGAATTTCACCCCAGAACAAAATATATGTTTTGGCGGACACTATGTATACTTTGCCAGCCACAGCTGAGACACCACTGATTTATGGTATTGCTATTTTGGCAATTGAATTTCACCCCAGAACAAAATATATGTTTTGGCGGACACTATGAATCTTGGCCTGCAACAGCTGGGACACCAGATTCAGGGTATTGCTATTTTGGCAATTGAATTTCACCCCAGAACAAAATATATGTTTTGGCGGACACTATTATACTTTGCCAGCCACAGCTGAAACCACTGAATTATGGTATTGCTATTTTGGCAATTGAATTTCACCCCAGAACAAAATATATGTTTTTGCGGACACTATGAATCTTGGCCTGCAACAGCTGGGACACCAGATTCAGGGTATTGCTATTTTGGCAATTGAATTTCACCCCAGAACAAAATATATGTTTTTGCGGACACTATGAATCTTGGCCTGCAACAGCTGGGACACCAGATTCAGGGTATTGCTATTTTGGCAAATTGAATTTCACCCCAGAACAAAATATATGTTTTTGCGGACACTATGAATCTTGGCCTGCAACAGCTGGGACACCAGATTCAGGGTATTGCTATTTTGGCAATTGAATTTCACCCCAGAACAAAATATATGTTTTGGCGGACACTATGATATCTTTGCCAGCCACAGCTGGAACCACTAGATTCATGGTATTGCTATTTTGGCAATTGAATTTCACCCCAGAACAAAATATATGTTTTAGGCGGACACTATTATACTTTGCCAGCCACAGCTGAAACCACTGATTTATGGTATTGCTATTTTGGCAATTGAATTTCACCCCAGAACAAAATATATGTTTTGGCGGACACTATGAATCTTGGCCTGCAGCCCTGCAACAGCTGGGACACCAGATTCAGGGTATTGCTATTTTGGCAAATTGAATTTAACCCCAGAACAAAATATATGTTTTGGCGGACACTATGAATACTTTGCCAGCCACAGCTGAAACCACTGAATTATGGTATTGCTATTTTGGCAATTTAATTTCACCCCAGAACAAAATATATATTTTTACGGACACTATGACTCTTGGCCTGCAACAGCTGGGACACCAGATTCAGGGTATTGCTATTTTGGCAATTGAATTTCACCCCAGAACAAAATATATGTTTTTGAGGACACTATGAATCTTGGCCTGCAACAGCTGGGACACCAGATTCAGGGTATTGCTATTTTGGCAAATTAATTTCACCCCAGAACAAAATATATGTTTTTGCGGACACTATGAATCTTGGCCTGCAACAGCTGGGACACCAGATTCAGGGTATTGCTATTTTGGCAATTGAATTTCACCCCAGAACAAAATATATGTTTTGGTGGACACTATTATACTTTGCCAGCCACAGCTGAAACCACTGATTTATGGTATTGCTATTTTGGCAATTGAATTTCACCCCAGAACAAAATATATGTTTTGGCGGACACTATGAATCTTGGCCTGCAACAGCTGGGACACCAGATTCAGGGTATTGCTATTTTGGCAATTGAATTTCACCTCAGAACAAAATATATGTTTTGGCGGACACTATTATACTTTGCCAGCCACAGCTGAAACCACTGATTTATGGTATTGCTATTTTGGCAATTGAATTTCACCCCAGAACAAAATATATGTTTTGGCGGACACTATGAATCTTGGCCTGCAGCCCTAACAGCTGGGACACCAGATTCAGGGTATTGCTATTTTGGCAAATGAATTTAACCCCAGAACAAAATATATGTTTTGGCGGACACTATGAATCTTAGCCTGCAACAGCTGGACACCATGATTCAGGGTATTGCTATTTTGGCAATTGAATTTCACCCCAGAACAAAATATATGTTTTGGCGGACACTATAATACTTTGCCAGCCACAGCTGAAACCACTGATTTATGGTATTGCTATTTTGGCAATTGAATTTCACCCCAGAACAAAATATATGTTTTGGCGGACACTATGAATCTTGGCCTGCAACAGCTGGGACACCAGATTCAGGGTATTGCTATTTTGGCAATTGAATTTCACCCCAGAACAAAATATATGTTTTGGCGGACACTATTATACTCTTGGCCAGCCACAGCTGAAACACACTGATTTAGTGGTATTGCTATTTTGGCAATTGAATTTCACCCCAGAACAAAATATATGTTTTGGCGGACACTATGAATCTTGTGCCTGCAACAGCTGGGACACCACTGATTCATGGTATTGCTATTTTGGCAATTGAATTTCACCCCAGAACAAAATATATGTTTTTGCGGACACTATGAATCTTGGCCTGCAACAGCTGGGACCACCAGATTCAGGGTATTGCTATTTTGGCAAATTGAATTTCACCCCAGAACAAAATATATGTTTTGGCGGACACTATGAATCTTGGCCTGCAACAGCTGGGACACCAGATTCAGGGTATTGCTATTTTGGCAATTGAATTTCACCCCAGAACAAAATATATGTTTTTGCGGACACTATTATATCTTGGCCAGCCACAGCTGAAACCACTAGATTTATGGTATTGCTATTTTGGCAATTGAATTTCACCCCAGAACAAAATATATGTTTTGGCGGACACTATTATACTTTGCCAGCCACAGCTGAAACCACTGATTTATGGTATTGCTATTTTGGCAATTGAATTTCACCCCAGAACAAAATATATGTTTTGGCGGACACTATGAATCTTGGCCTGCAACAGCTGGGACACCAGATTCAGGGTATTGCTATTTTGGCAATTGAATTTCACCTCAGAACAAAATATATGTTTTGGCGGACACTATTATACTTTGCCAGCCACAGCTGAAACCACTGATTTATGGTATTGCTATTTTGGCAATTGAATTTCACCCCAGAACAAAATATATGTTTTGGCGGACACTATGAATCTTGGCCTGAGCCCTGCAACAGCTGGGACACCAGATTCAGGGTATTGCTATTTTGGCAATTGAATTTCAACCCCAGAACAAAATATATGTTTTGACGGACACTATGATATCTTGGCCAGCCACAGCTGAAACCACTAGATTTATGGTATTGCTATTTTGGCAATTGAATTTTACCCCAGAACAAAATATATG
Source organism: Bufotes viridis (assembly GCA_033119425.1). Classification (NCBI taxonomy): domain Eukaryota; kingdom Metazoa; phylum Chordata; class Amphibia; order Anura; family Bufonidae; genus Bufotes; species Bufotes viridis. The sequence goes on along the minus strand of CM065591.1, from coordinate 363,481,498 downwards.
TTTTAGCGGACACTATTAAACTTTGCCAGCCACAGCTGAAACCACTGATTTATGGTATTGCTATTTTGGCAATTGAATTTCACCCTAGAACAAAATATATGTTTTGGCGGACACTATGAATCTTGGCCTGCAACAGCTGGGACACCAGATTCAGGGTATTGCTATTTTGGCAATTGAATTTCACCTCAGAACAAAATATATGCTTTGGCGGACACTATTATACTTTGCCAGCCACAGCTAAAACCACTGATTTATGGTATTGCTATTTTGGCAATTGAATTTCACCCCAGAACAAAATATATGTTTTGGCGGACACTATGAATCTTGGCCTGCAGCCCTGCAACAGCTGGGACACCAGATTCAGTGTATTGCTATTTTGGCAAATTAATTTAACCCCAAACAAAATATATATTTTGGCGGTCACTATGAAACTTTGCCAGCCACAGCTGAAACCACTGAATAATGGTATTGCTATTTTGGCAATTTAATTTCACCCCAGAACAAAATATATATTTTTGCGGACACTATGACTCTTGGCCTGCAACAGCTGGGACACCAGATTCAGGGTATTGCTATTTTGGCAATTTAATTTCACCCCAGAACAAAATATATGTTTTAGTGGACACTATAATACTTTGCCAGCCACAGCTGAAACCACTGAATTATGGTATTGCTATTTTGGCAATTTAATTTCATCCCAGAACAAAATATATATTTTTGCGGACACTATGACTCTTGGCCTGCAACAGCTGGGACACCAGATTCAGGGTATTGCTATTTTGGCAATTGAATTTCACCCCAGAACAAAATATATGTTTTAGTGGACACTATAATACTTTGCCAGCCACAGCTGAAACCACTGAATTATGGTATTGCTATTTTGGCAATTTAATTTCATCCTAGAACAAAATATATATTTTTGCGGACACTATGACTCTTGGCCTGCAACAGCTGGGACACCAGATTCAGGGTATTGCTATTTTGGCAATTGAATTTCACCCCAGAACAAAATATATGTTTTTGAGGACACTATGAATCTTGGCCAGCAACAGCTGGGACACCAGATTCAGGGTATTGCTATTTTGGCAATTGAATTTCACCCCAGAACAAAATATATGTTTTGGCGGACACATATTATACTTTGCCAGCCACAGCTGAAACCACTGATTTATGGTATTGCTATTTTGGCAATTGAATTTCCCCCCAGAACAAAATATATGTTTTGGCGGACACTATTATACTTTGCCAGCCACAGCTGAAACCACTGATTTATGGTATTGCTATTTTGGCAATTGATTTTCACCCCAGAACAAAATATATGTTTTGGCGGACACTATGAATCTTGGCCTGCAACAGCTGGGACACCAGATTCAGGGTATTGCTATTTTGGCAATTGAATTTCACCTCAGAACAAAATATATGCTTTGGCGGACACTATTACACTTTGCCAGCCACAGCTGAAAACACTGATTTATGGTATTGCTATTTTGGCAATTGAATTTCACCCCAGAACAAAATATATGTTTTGGCGGACACTATGAATCTTGGCCTGCAGCCCTGCAACAGCTGGGACACCAGATTCAGTGTATTGCTATTTTGGCAAATGAATTTAACCCTGAACAAAATATATGTTTTTGCGGACACTATGATACTTTGCCAGCCACAGCTGAAACCACTGAATTATGGTATTGCTATTTTGGCAATTTAATTTCACCCCAGAACAAAATATATGTTTTGGCGGACACTATAATACTTTGGCAGCCACAGCTGAAACCACTTAATTATGGTATTGCTATTTTGGCAATTTAATTTCACCCCAGAACAAAATATATGTTTTTGCGGACACTATGAATCTTGGCCTGCAACAGCTGGGACACCAGATTCAGGGTATTGCTATTTTGGCAATTGAATTTCCCCCCAGAACAAAATCTATGTTTTGGCGGACACTATTATACTTTGCCAGCCACAGCTGAAACCACTGATTTATGGTATTGCTATTTTGGCAATTGAATTTCCCCCTAGAACAAAATTTATGTTTTGGCGGACACTATGAATCTTGGCCTGCAACAGCTGGGACACCAGATTCAGGGTATTGCTATTTTGGCAATTGAATTTCACCTCAGAACAAAATATATGCTTTGGCGGACACTATTATACTTTGCCAGCCACAGCTGAAACCACTGATTTATGGTATTGCTATTTTGGCAATTGAATTTCACCCCAGAACAAAAAATATGTTTTGGCGGACACTATGAATTTTGGCCTGCAGCCCTGCAACAGCTGGGACACCAGATTCAGTGTATTGCTATTTTGGCAAATGAATTTAACCCCAAACAAAATATATATTTTGGCGGACACTATTGTACTTTGCCAGCCACTGCTGAAACCACTGAATTATGGTATTGCTATTTTGGCAATTTCATTTCACCCCAGAACAAAATATATATTTTTGCGGACACTATGACTCTTGCCTGCAACAGCTGGGACACCAGATTCAGAGTATTGCTATTTTGGCAATTGAATTTCACCCCAGAACAAAATATATGTTTTTGAGGACACTATGAATCTTGGCCTGCAACAGCTGGGACACCAGATTCAGGGTATTGCTATTTTGGCAAATTAATTTCACCCCAGAACAAAATATATGTTTTTGTGGACACTATGAATCTTGGCCTGCAACAGCTGGGACACCAGATTCAGGGTATTGCTATTTTGGCAATTGAATTTCACCCCAGAACAAAATATATGTTTTGGCGGACACATGTTATACTTTGCCAGCCACAGCTGAAACCACTGATTTACGGTATTGCTATTTTGGCAATTGAATTTCCCCCAGAACAAAATATATGTTTTGGCGGACACTATTATACTTTGCCAGCCACAGCTGAAACCACTGATTTATGGTATTGCTATTTTGGCAATTGAATTTCACCCCAGAACAAAATATATGTTTTGGCGGACACTATGAATCTTGGCCTGCAACAGCTGGGACACCAGATTCAGGGTATTGCTATTTTGGCAATTGAATTTAACCTCAGAACAAAATATATGCTTTGGCGGACACTATTATACTTTGCCAGCCACAGCTGAAACCACTGATTTATGGTATTGCTATTTTGGCAATTGAATTTCACCCTAGAACAAAATATATGTTTTGGCGGACACTATGAATCTTGGCCTGAAGCCCTGCAACAGCTGGGACACCAGATTCAGGGTATTGCTATTTTGGCAAATGAATTTAACCCCGAACAAAATATATGTTTTGACGTACACTATTATACTTTGCCAGCCACAGCTGAAACCACTGATTTATGGTATTGCTATTTTGGCAATTGAATTTCACCACATAAAATAATCTATCTTTTGCCAGACAGCAGACAGTATTATACTTGGCTAGCTAAAGATGGATCTCCAGATTTAAGGGATTGGTATTTGGGCAATTGTATTTAACCCCTTAATAAAATATAGAAATTGCTATCCTGAGTTTCTAGGGGTGACAATTAGCACAGCCAAGCCCCTGATGTAGGATATAGCAAAAAAAAAAACTAGTATTGATGGATTGATGGACTTGGTGGCAGCTTGGTCTGGTGCTCCACATGTCACAAAATGGCTGCCGATCAACCCTGAAAATACGTGACAGAAAAATGCTCTGTTCAGCCTAAAAACCAGTGAGCAAGTAACTAGCAGAAGTTCAATCATTCACAGCTGTAGATCGATCCATTCATTAGGTGCTGTTGCTGACTTTTCCCTGCCTAATCTCGCCCTCACAGAAGCTGCGTCCTCTTCCTACACTAATCAGAGCAGTGTGACGTGCGGCGCTACGTGACTCCAGCTTAAATAGAGGCTGGGTCACATGCTGCACTTGGCCAATCACAGCCATGCCATTAGTAGGCATAGCTGTGATGGGCTCTTAGGGCAAGAAGTAAAACGCTAGATGATTGGCTGCTGTGCAGCCCTTCAGAAAGCGGGAAGTAATCGCCGAACAACAAACCCGAACCCGAACTTTTTTGAAAATGTCCTAACTATACTCGAACAGTTCGCTCAACACTAATTACAGTTGTGTTCAAAATTATTCAACCCCAATGCTGTAAAGGGTTTTAGGAATTTAGTGTACATTTGAAATTGTGTTCAGAATGAAATCTTACAAGGACTTTTTAAAGAACCAAATGCAACTAAAATGACATCAATTGTTTTTGTAATACAGTATTAAATGTTTTTTTGTGATTTCTTCATTGACACAATTATTCAACCCCTTAAAGACTACCACTCTTAAGAACAGAGGTTCATTCAAGTGTTTTCGATCAGGTATTGAAAACACCTGTGGATGTCAAGGAGCAGCAATCAAGCATAATAAGCATCAATTAGGCAGATGTAAAATGACTGTGGCACTCAGCTCCTTCTAGACCAGGGCTGCTCACCTGCGGTCCTCCAGCTGTTTAAAACTACAACTCCCATGATGCCCTGCTGTAGGATGATAGCTGTAGGCTGTCAGGGAATGATGGGAGTTGTAGTTTTGCAACAGCTGGAGGGCCGCAGGTTGAGCATGCCTGTTCTAGACATTTACTGGTGTGTTTACAAACATGGTGAAGTCAAGAGAATGGCCAGGAAGACAAGAGAAGAGGTGATTTCTCTTCACAGGAAGGGCAATGGCTATAAGAAGATTGCAAAGATGTTAAACATACCAAGAGACACCATAGGAAGCATCATTCGCAAATTCAAGGCAAAGGGCACTGTTGAAACGCTACCTGGTCATGGCAGAAAGAAGATGCTGACTTCGACTGCTGTGCGTTACCTGAAGCGCAAAGTGGAGAAAAGTCCCCGTGTGACTGCTGAGGAACTGAAAACGATTTGTCAGATGCGGGTACTGAAGTTTCAGCTCAGACAATAAGGCGCACACTGCGTAATGAAGGCCTCCATGCCAGAACTCCCAGGCGCACCCCTTGCTGTCTCCAAAGAATAAGAAGAGTCGACTGCAGTATGCCAAAAGTCATGTGGACAAACCACAAAAGTTTTGGGATAGTGTTCTGTGGACTGATGAAACAAAATTAGAACTGTTTGGGCCCATGGATGTTTGGAGGAGGAAGAACAAGGCCTATGAGGAAAAGAACACCTTGCCTACTGTGAAGCATGGTAGGGGGTCAATCATGCTTTGGGGCTGTTTTGCTTCTACAGGTACAGGGAAGCTTCAGCGTGTGCAAGGTACCATGAATTCTCTTCAGTACCAGGAGATATTGGATGAAAATGTGATGCAGTCCGTCACAAACCTGAGGCTTGGGAGACGTTGGACCTTTCAACAGGACAATGATCCCAACCATACCTCCAAGTCCACTAGAGCATGGTTGCAGAGTAAAGGCTGGAACATTTTGAAGTGGCCATCGCAGTCACCAGACTTAAATCTGATTGAGAACCTCTGGTGGGACTTAAAGAAAGCAGTTGCAGCGCGCAAGCCTAAGAATGTGACTGAACTGAAGGCTTTTGCCCATGAAGAATGGGCGAAGATACCCGTAGATCGCTGCAAGACACTTGTGTCAAGCTATGCTTCACGTTTAAAAGCTGTTATAACTGTAAAAGGATGTTGTACTAAGTACTAAGATTGAATGTCACTTGGGGGTTGAATAAAACTGATAATGATGTGAGCACAGAAAAGACATTTGTGGTTATTTCATTATAAATGTTATGTTATATTTGTCTGACTTACAAGTGCCTCTTTGATTTAATTGTAAACAAGATGACTGAAATGATCAAAATCAATGTCAAACTGGCCAAAACACTCAATTTCAGTGGGGGTTGAATAATTTTGAACACAACTGTATATACCCAAATTGTTCCCAATGAAAATGTCAACTCTTCCCCAAAAAATTAGCCCCTAGACAAGACAATCAGCAGAAAAATAGAAAAAATGTCTTTCAGAAAATGGAGACACAAAAATATGATTTTTTTCAAAAATGCTTTATTATGCAAAACTGAAACAAGCAAAAAAGTAGAGATGTTTTATATTTTCACGTCTGTAAGAACCTGCTCTATAAAAATATCAGATGATCTAACCTGTCAGATGAACATTGTAAAAAGAAATGTGCCAAAATTGTGCCAGAACAGCCAATTTTGGTAACCTTGCCTAACAAAAAGCATTATATAAAGCGATCAAAAATCACATGCACCTCCAATATAGTATAAATAAAACTGTCACCTTATCCCATAGTTTCCAAAATTGGGTCACTTTTTGGTTGTTTTAACTGTAGGGGTGCATCAGGGAGGCTTCAAATGGGACATGGTGTCTAAAAACCATCCCAGCAAAATCTTAGGTTTTCCCATCACATCCTTAAAGCTTGTAAAAGCGTGATCTTGACATAGGGGCCACTTAATATGGTGGATTTGGTGATCTCTGTAATGGAGAAACCCCTTTGCTCAGTTTCCCTTCCTTTGAGGGATATCTGGCTTTTATTGTGTTGTAGACCCATAACTGGGGCTCCACATTTGTTTTGCATATTACTGTTTCCCAGGGAGCTTTGCACTTCGGATTGCTGTGTTGAGACTCTTAAATGAGGCTCTGCAGTGTTTTTTTGTAGCTGGTCTCCCTGAGATCAGCTATTGGTGTGTTTGACCTTATTCATATGTCATTGAATCATGACCATTTGCTGTCTGTGTTCTACATAGACAAGACATGTAACCATTAATTTTAATTAGAGATGATTTGGTCGCTCTGCTGAATTTTCCAAAAAGATTAGATTTGAATTGGATTTATTTGTGGCGAATCACGTTAAGAAACTGCTATTTCCTGGCTGTAGAGAGACTGTATAGTGGTGTAGAACACTGTGCCTTGCAGAAACACGCATAGGGAGTCTTCTGTGGTAGTGAAACAATACTGTTAGTCAGTATGACTTGCAGATGACAGGCATCTCTCTTAGAATCACTGCACACTTCACTTATTTGGGTAGTCATGGGACCGAATAACTCAAGTGTGAACTCAACCTTACAGGTCAAAGTTTGCGACAGGTATAAAGAACCGTGCAGAGGCCCAAGATCCTACTATAGCTGAAAGAGTGCACTCCTTTTACACCATTGTCAGCTGATTCCTCATAGATTTCTACAGAACCTGTTCTATTAAACTCTTATACAAGTTGAGCCCCCTGACAGAGTGCAGAGGGTGTCAGCAGTACATTTGTGTTGATGTCACTGATTATTTTGCCCTTCCTCTGATCCGTCAGAACAATAACCCCTAAACGTATCCTGTCTTTTGAACATCTGCCTTCACTGGGTCAGCATTTGGTCAGTAACCTATTAGTATTGCAAAAGCCCCCCAAAAAACAGAAGTGGATCCATAACAGAGATGAAATGTGAATGGAATATTTGCATGTCTTCTGTGCTTTGTACCCACTCCTGCTTTGGCTACCAAATCATAAGCCTATTCTGATGCAAAATAGGGACCATGTGATACAGGCCTTACAGCTGCTACATAGATAGGATCCGTCTATGGCCCAGTGACATAGTGATGAGGTAGCAGCAGCATGAAGAGATTACAGAGTGGCCCAGTGACATAGTGGTGAGGTGGCAGCAACATGAGAAGACCACAGTGTGGCACAGTGACAGAGCGGTGATGTGGCAGCAGCATGAGGAGAAAACAGAGTGGCCCTGTGACAAAGTGGGGAGGTAGGGGCAATACCAGTACCAGTTGAAGATGGTGGGTGGCAGTAGGAGCATCTGGCAGCAGGTGTGGCATCAGGTGGGTGATAGTATCAGAATAGTAGCTGAAGCAGGTGGCCAGAAGAAACAGATCCCTTTTGAAAAAGTTGTTGCTGTTTCCTATTACTGAGCCAGTTACTTACCCACATACAGATATTTTCTCCTAGTCCAAGTGTTCTCATTTTATATACTAACCTTTATGTGGTACAGTGTCAAATGCTTTGGAGAAGTCCAGATATACGACATCCATTGATTCGCCGCTGTCAAGTCTAGAACTTACCTCCTCATAGAAACTGATTAAATTAGTTTGACATGACCGATCCCTCATGAAGCCATGCTGATATGGTGTAATTTGCTTATTTTCATTGAGATACTCCAAGATAGCATCTCTTACAAAACCTTCAAACAGTTTACCCACAACAGATGTTAAACTTACCGGCCTATAATTTCCAGGCTCTGTTTTTGGACCCTTTTTGAATATTGGCACCACATTTGCTATACGCCAGTCTGGTGGAACATTCCCTGTCAGTATGGAGTCCGTGAATATCAAAAATAAGGGTCTGGCTAGGACATCACTTAATTCCCTTAGGATACGGGGGTGTATGCCATCCGGTCCTGGCGATTTGTCTATTTTAATCTTTTTAAGTCGCTGCTGTACTTCTTCCTGGGTCAGACAGGGCACTTTTAAAGGGGAATTTACTTTTACATTTTGCATTTCATCTTTTCCTCTTTCCTCAGTGAAAACAGTGGTGAATTGTTTCAGTGTGTCACATGACCAAAAGAAATTAATACCAAATGTGCCAATTGGTAATGACAACAATAATAGTCATTGTAAACTTAATGATGATCATGTGGAAATATCAGGAAAATATCAATTCATATGTATAAAAATATAAAGTGACCAGTGCATCAAATATATATATATATATATATATATATATATATATATATATATATATCCAGAAAATCACAGGGCAGCACTCCTAGCTTCAAGTAGTTCAGGTGCCAGCTTTATCCCCTAGGTCCTGGGGTCCAAACACAATCCAAATAAATATAACGCAGCACTCCTTGGATAAAAAGTTAAATAAAAATGTCATATTTATTCAACACATGTTGATACAGGCAACGTTTCAGCTCTCTTACAGAGCCATTATCAAGCTTGATAACACTTTTTTATTCAATGAGTGCTGCATTATATTTATTACTATTATATACTGTGAAATTCATAGTTATAGAACATTTACATTTGTGGCATACAAATGTTTAATAGACGTGTGCAAACTTGCTTAAATTGATGGGGTGCACCTGACCCAAGAGGAAACAACTGCACTGATGCATGCAGATTCTTCTGTCCAAGACGCGCCTCCGTCCATGTGTTCATGTCAGCATTGGCGTCTAGTGGGTAGTACAAGTGCGCAGAATCCGGACTCGCTAACCTCCATGTCACAATCATCATGTGACCACCCACGTCATAGTCATCACGTGATCGGACATGTGTGTATGTAAATAAACACTGAATATCACCTAATCTCCCTGCAATACCAAACTGATAAACCGAGTAATGTGAGCAGTAAAAATATATAATTACACATTTATTTTGTCCCATAAATTTTTATAATTACTAAAAAAATATGAAATATATAAATTTAATTTAGCCTCTATTTCTAAAAATGTTTCTGCCAGGATTTGAACTCACAACCTTCTACATTACATACAAGAACCTTGACCACTATGCTATACAGCTACATGTTAACCTGCGGTGAAATATATAAAATGATACTTCTGCTGTATAGAAATACTTACTACATGACAAACTACTATGAGGTTTTTCTGACACAGTTTGTCATTCAGCTTTATAGCTGGGTGGTTAAGGCCTATTATGTAGCAGAAAGGTTCAAATCCTAGCAGAAACGTTTCTGAAATAGATGCTAAATTAGATTTAAATTCAGGGGGTGACAGACAGTCTGGATGAGATAATCAGTTGGGCAGCATGCAGAGCAGGTGCCCTTAAAGATCAAGCAGAAAATCATTTTGTGTTGGGCTATCAATGACTTTGGATGGGTCTATGCAACAGAATACGATCATGGGGACAGTATACAGTCACAATTAGAGCTGACGAAGTGGAATTCATTTAAAATTTCAGGAAAATTCAATTTGCAACGAATGCCAATTTCCTCTGCTTCGTGGTAACTAATCTTAACTTTTTCCTAACATGGCAGCTACACCTGTGAGGACATGGGGCAAGGAAATCTGGGAATGCGGGATGACCCATAATGCCATGCATGCAGCCAATCAGCCAGCCCGGTGATGTCACAGCCCTATAAATAGAGTGGCCATTTTTTTTTTTTTTTTTAAATTTTAATCTTTTATTACGATATTAACAACATATAAAATTTACAAAAGAAGAAAACCTGATAACATAATTGCAAAATCAACCCACCCTCCCCCGCCTTGCAGAGTAGGAAAAAAAAAAAAAAATTTTCATCACTCACCCCATTCCTTCCAAATCCTATCCCACTTTTCATAAGATCCTCTTTGTCTATGCAAAATCTTTTCATAACTTTTAACCTTAGTGACTAAATTTAGCCAATTTTTACAGTCTGGAGCGGAGGGAGAAAACCATTTTCTAGCTATAAGAAGCCTAGCTAAAAACAAAAGTTTAGTCAACAATCGGGACTTCATAACCTGGCAACCAACCTCCGATAAGTCCCCTAAGATCCATACCTTGGGAGAAAAAGGAATATCCATACTAAGTCTTTGGAGTAAGGTTCTTTGAACCAGCTTCCAGTATCTGCTCACCGTTGGGCAATCCCAGAACAAGTGTAAATGGTCTGCCCGGGACTGCCACAACGGGGGCACCCAGAGGAGGCACTTAATCCTCTCCTGTGAAGCCATAGAGGTGTTACATATATTTTATGAATAATATTAAACTGTACTACCGTGTGATTAAAATTGTGCGAAACCCAACTTAAATTATCACCTATATTCTCCCAATCCGGGAACCCGAGTCTGACAATAAAGTAGACCAGGATCTTTGCCCTGGAGATAAGCAATCCGTGAAATAATTTTTTATAAGATACCTATAACAATGTGAAATTCTAACTTTCATACCACCCTTCTTTTGAATCAACTTATGTAAAAATTCGGAGTGTCTATATTAAATAAGTGCTTATCAGAAATACTAAGCAGTGCCAAACGCAATTGAAGATATGCATACCAAGCCACCTCACCTACATTATCCTCTTGTTCTAGCTCCGAGCGAGTAAGAATCTGCCCATTTTTATCACTTGACTCAACAAGTAGATATTCTTATTCTTCCAATATTGCTGACAATTTGAGTCCTCCAAACTCAATAACTTTTGGTTGTGCCACAATGGGGTACAAATCAGTGATGCACTGACTTGCATCCAGCTTTTAATAACCCTCCATGCTTTCATAGCCATTCTGCAGAAGGGTTTATATTCATCCTGTATTTTATATAAATAGTCAGACTCCAACACTGTATAGAAGTCTGAGAAACCTGAATCTTTAACCAACTTCCTGCAGAGATGGCTATTTTCCCAATCGTTGAAAAAATAGAGTTGGGAAGCCATAACATAGCCCTTAAAGTAAGGGAGATTAAGACCTCCCTGCCTATAGGGCATAGAAAAATACATAGCCTTTAATCTCACCCGTTTCCTCCCCATAATAAATCATTTAGCATCCGCTCAATTAACCTGAAATACTTGTCCTCTATCCATATAGGGGAGTTACGGAGGACGTAGAGAACCTGGGGCAGCACCACCATTTTTATTAGCGAGACTCTATCCGCTCTAGCGAACAGGATTTTTGCCATATCTTTATTTTAGATCTCAATCTTTGTAATAAAGGAGACAGGTTGAGCTGTAGATAATCTTGTATATTAGCGGAAACTGTCATCCCCAGGTATTTCAACGTCTCCGAAACCGATAGTCCACTAGTCAACAGACCAGCGGATCCTCGCATTTCGTCCACTGGAAGGAGAGTCGTCTTGGCCCAATTAACCTCCAGCCCGGAAGAGTTCCCAAAAGATTAACTAACTCCATTACTCGGGAAGTACACTATCTGTTTGTTGGATAAAAAACAGGATATCATCCGCATAAAGGGAGATGCGATCCTGTTTTCCCATTACCCCGAAACCAGCCACCCTTGTATCCTGCCTTATACTAACCGCAAGAGGCTCAATGTAAATATTAAACAAAAGAGGAGAAAGGGGACATCCTTGTCGGGTACCTCTCCCTAGTTCAAAGCTCTCAGTTAACATGTCATTGATCCTAATCCTAGCGGTTGGAGATTTATATAACAGTTGTATCATTGCTATAAATTTAGGGCCAAAATTCATTTTTCTCATCACTTCCCAGAGGAAAGCCCACTCGACTCTGTCAAACGCCTTAGTGGCGTCTAGTGACAGGATGGAGCGGGCCTCGCTCCCGGACGTCTGAATGTTGGAAAAAACCTGTGCAGATTATAATGAGTGCCCCTTCCTGGCATAAAACCGTTCTGATCTGGATGAATAACCGAAGGCAAGACCCTAGAAAGTCTTCTAGCCATAACTTTTGACAATAGCTTAACATCCGTATTTAGTAGTGAGATAGGCCTATAAGAGCTCAAATCCGACGGATCCTTATCCTTTTTGGAATTAAAACTATTAAGGCTTCCATCATAGAAGTTGGGAGATTTCCCTCGTCCAACGCGTGGGAAAATACTTCCAACAGGTGGGGAAGAGTATCTTCACTATACTTACGGTAAAACTCATACGGAATACCATCTAAACCTGGCGAGGAGTTCCCCAAAACGGACCCCAGAGCCTCCTGGAGCTCCAGGAGGGTCACTTCTTTTTCCAGAGAGTTTTTTTGAGTCTCTGCTAAAGACGGCAAAGAAATTCCGTCCAGGAAGTACCTCGCCAAGTCCGATGAAACACTGGGGGATGCCTTATATATTTGAGAAAAGTATTGGAAGAAAATATCTCTAACTCCCTCAGGTTCATGTATGTTTACGCCATCTGGGCTACGAATCCAGGTTATAGCCTTTTTTTTCTTCTCCTGTTGTGAAACTATTCTGGCAAGGAGCTTACCAGGGCAGCCAGACTCTGAGAAGTATTTTTGTCCTTTAAAAAATAAACTATGATTTGCCTTTTCAACTACATATTCCTCAAGAGAACGGCTAGCTTTCTGCATCTTATCCCTATTTTCATCCGTAGGTTGGTTCGTAAACCGCTCAGTTGTAAACACCACGTTCCTAGCCAATTCATCTTCTTTTTTCTGAAGGTCCTCCTCATAGCAGTAATCTCACTTATCAGAACTCCTCTCAAATATGCTTTTAAAGCATCCCATACTATATTGATCTTAGCAGAGGGAGGTTTACCTCCCAAAAGGAAGATATCAGTAATTTGATAGAGGGGAATTATCCATAATGGTAAGCCAGTATGGATTCAGCTTAAACCCAAGCCCCATAGTGTCTCTATCCCCCCACTGCAAAGTTCAATCATTACAGGGGAATGGTCTGAAATAGTTCTTACTCCATATCGTATGGTTTTAATATTATTCCGATTATTCACATTAGTGAGCGCTAAGTCAATTCTGGACATTGCTCTACCGCCCCTACTAACACAGGAGTACACTCTCTTGCCTCCGCCCAGATGTTCCCACATATCCACCAAGCCCACCTCCACACAGAACTGGGCCAGTGGAGAAATACCAGAGTTCCTGCCCAAGTCTGCATCCAAGGTCAATCTGTCCCTTTTAGGATTCATAACAGCGTTAAAATCTCCCATCAGGACAAGTCGACACTCCGGTCTCTTTTCCAAAAATACCAACAACCGATTGAGTGAGTAAACCGAAACGGCGGAGGTATGTAAAAAAGGCCAGAGTGTAATCACGTCCATAGAGTCTACCATACAAAAAAATAAATCTCCCCTGATCGTCTATGGAAGACTCTATTAACGTGAAATCTATAGAACGGTGAATTAAAACTGAAACTCCCCTTGAGGAACTACTGAAGGTAGAATGATATGATTGAGCTTGCCACCCTACCGTCAGTCGAGACACCGTCTCCTTAGTGAGATGGGTCTCTACTATGCAGACAATAGCGGGAGAGCTCTTTTCATTGCATCCATGATGGCTTGTCTCTTAACCCTCTCTCCGAGGCCTCTGACATTCCACGAAAGGATTCTAACCACCATTAATCACACAAAAAAAAAAAAAAAACAAACCCCTACAAGGCAAGTCCCACCCTCTCCCCCATTCCCTCCCCCATTACCCTCCTCCCATTCCCTCCCCTCCCATTCCCTCCCCACTGGTCCGCCCGATCCTGTCAGCAAACCTCTTATCTTCCGGCCACTCTCCCCACTAACCCCATCACCCCCCAGCCCCCCGTCACCGCGCCACCAAATTTCAAATGCCCAACCGGTCCATCCATTCTCGCACTTGCTCCGGTTTTCAAAAAACTGAGAGGTCCCATTATAAATCACTCTTAGCTTCGCTGGATACTGTAGGGAATATTTAATGTCTTTAACGGCCAGTTGTTTCTTAATCTCAACAAAGCTTCTTCTTTTTCCTGAGTCTCCCAGGCAAAATCAGGAAAGAATAACAATTTAGTCCCTTGATGTTCAATAGGTGAGCATTCTCTAGCTCTTCTCAGAATTGTGTCTCTGTCTGCAGACAATAGCAACTTCATCAAAATTGCTCGCGGTGGTTTCCCTGGTATAGGCTTCCCCCTGGAATACGATGCGCTCTCTCTATTTGGAACATGGAGGAGAAATATTCATCACCCAAATTATTGAGTATCACCTCTTTCAGCTGTTGGATCAGGTGTGGGCCTTCAACTCCTTCTGGAAATCCTACTATACGGATATTATATCGCCTTGATCTATTTTCCAAATCCTCGAGCTTAACTTGTAGCGCTGGTTTTCTGAGGCAGCGGTTAAAGTCCTCAGTTTTAACGTGTCCACATCCGTTTGAAGGGAGTCGACCACTTTCTCCATATTGAGAACTCGATCTCGGATTTTAGCCAAGTCTTCCCTTATTAGGGATATATCGGTCTGCATTGACCCCAATTGGGTAGCCATCCCCTGCATTAAAGTACCGTTATTTTTACGGCACACAGAATTTTTCCAGAGCTAGGGGCTCGTTCTCACTTTCTGTAGGTAATAACAAACTTTCCTCCCCCTTCTCGGAGTCTGCTACTGATCGCCCATCCTCAGAAAATTCTTCTACTTGGGAAGCAGTCACATTTTTTTAAATTTACCCCTAATTTCCCTTTAACGAGTCCCTTCTCAATTGGGGATTTCCAAAGTTGGTCGATTTTTCCTCGGTGACCTTAACCCCTGACCTAGTTCCAGAGGAATCGACTGATCGCCGCTCGGAGCCATTTTAAAGCTATTTGAGGACTTCTCTCCCCTTTTTTTTTTAAGTTTTTTTTTTAAGTTTTTTTTTCCCTCACTCGCTTCCCTCTTGTTTTTCCCTTAATTATTCCCTTTGTTTTGTTTATCTTGTAATAATTTTTGAGTCTTTTTGGAACTTTTCTTTTCGGATCTTTTCCTCTGTTGTTATTTCTTTCTTCCTTTCTTTAGTATTTTTTTTTTTCTCTTTCCTTTCCTCTTCTTTAGTTATATATGTTTTTTTTTAAATTTCCTTCCCCCTTTTTCTCCTTTCTTCCCTCTCCTCTCTTAGTCACTCTTTTTTTTTTCCCTTAGCCCGTCCTTAACCCTTTAATTTCTTTTTAGATTCTACCACTCACAATCATACTTCGTTCAGGGATAGACATGTATGCAGGCACTAGGGAGAGAGAAAGAAAAACGAATTGTTAAAAAAAAAATGAAAAAAAGGGATTTACTAGTACAGGGAAAGGATAGTGAGAGGAATCATTTCACAGGCAGGGAGAGACATGAGCATATGCTAGGGAGAGTCATAGGAAAATCCTCATTGTGAAAAAAGTGATTTACAAGTGCAGGGAAACATTACTTGGGGATCCAGATAGTCTCATAATACAGCTCTGTCATTCCAGCAATTAGTTATTGGGCGCAAGTGCTATGTTGAAAAGCCTTTAGTGGCTTTTATCTGTGGAAAAAGATAAATATATACACAGGTCACTTTTGTTGTTACTTATGCTAAAATCATTTGTATAGGGCGGTATTTCAGTAATACATTGAAAATATAAACTCACTGCACATTTGCAGTCATTTCTGGAGAAAAAGTATAGGGCGGTATTTCAGTAATGCACAAACAATATAAATGCACTGCACATTTTCGGTCATTTCTGGTGAAAGAGTATAGGGCGGTATTTCAGTAAAACACAAAACATTTAAATGCACTGCATGGTTGCATTCATTTCTGGTGAAAGAGTATAGGGGCATATTTCAGTAAAAAGAAAAATATATATGCACTGCACTGTTGCAGTTAATTCTGGTTAAAGTGAATAGTGGTGTATTTCAGTACTACAAAAAAATATATTCTCGGTTCACTGTTGCAGTTATTTACGCTTCACACACTGCACGCTCAAGTGATCACGTCCATAAGAGCGGTGCACCAATAGAGGTGAATACACTATGCACTAACCCTGCACAAAAATGCAAACTAATTCACATCAGCCCGCATCTATCTGCAATATTGCTTACTGGACACTACGGGGACTTTTCTGCAGCACAGAAACCACACGGGGACCGTGTCTCGTTCTTCCAGCGCAGACCTACTTCCCATTAACTTCAGATTACTCCGACTCAGGTGCCATTGGTTTTTGAAACTGACAGACAGCCTATTACCCTCTGTTGAAAAGCCTTAAGTGGCGTATATACGTGGAAAAATATATATACTCGGCGATCACTGTTCCAGTTATATGTGGTAGAGCCTTTAGAGGCATATATCAGTAGAAAAAGATAGTCGGTGATCAGCGCTGCAGTTATATTTGGTAAAATCTTTTTTAATTATTTCATTGGAAAAATCTTGTATTCTGCGTCAAGTGCTGCACTTATATACGGTAAAAAAATATAAATTATTACATTGGAAAAAAACTTGTATTCTGTGTTAAACGCTGCACTCATATGCGGTAAAATCTTTTTTAAATATTTTGGTGGAAAAAAATCTTGTATTCAGCATTAAGCACTGCACTTATATGCGGTAAAAACTTTTGTGAATTATTTTGGTGGAAATACAAATTTCCACCTCCTCTATTAACTTCCTCATCTCTTCATTAACATCGAACACACTAACTTTACCCCCCCAGCTATATATATATATAGTTGTGCCAGTACCACCTAGGAGCGAATAAAGGTAAATGATACTGCCAGCCTGTTAAAGGGAAGTACAGCATGATACCATAATACATTTGACATGACATTTGACAAGAGTTTAAAGTGCCCACATATAGCACATAGGGGACACTGCATCAAGATGAATCAGGCGTGGATCAGCCAGGATTTCCACACACCAATGCCTGATGCATTGAACTAGAACATCCATGGTGCCACACCAACAATTTGACAGGAGACCAGTTTCTTCTGGCAACCTGCCTCAGCTATTATTCTGATGTTGTAACCAGCCTGATGCCATACATCTGATGCCAAGTGCTCCTTCTTTCACCCACCATCTTCAGCGGGTACTAGTATTGCCACCCACCTCCACAGTATGTCACTTTGCCACTCTCTGTCCTCCTGATGCTGCCACCCTCCAGACTCTCTCATTGTGCCACTCTGTGGCCTCCTTCTGAAGCTGCTGCTGATGCCGCCACCTCCATACTTTGTCATTGTGTAGTGTTGAGCGGCAGGGACAATATTAGATTTAGTGATATTTTGCGAATATATGGGTGATTATTCGCCATATATTCGATGAATTTGCAATTTCGCTATCTTAGTGCACTTTTCTTTTACATTGCGAAAATCGCAATGTAAAATTCAGCCTAATGCGCATGTGCAAAATTGGTGTGGCCTAAGTCAAACTACTCAAAATTTGAGAAGATTGGAAAAGATGGTGGGAAGCAATTTTCGCGACAGTGAGGAAGAACTAGGGATGTTGCTAATCTCTTACAGCTATATTGCAGCCTTCTAATTGGCCCACACGCTACAAGCAGGGAAGGATCAGTGTACTGTGTGGAAAAAAAGTGAATGATTGAATATATAGAGCTATATTCTAAATATTCACCAATTCGTGAAGTGCCGATACTAGCGATTAATATTCGCAATATGAATATTCGCACTCAACACTATCATTGTGCCAATCTGTGTCCTACTCATGCTGCCACCACCTTCAGACTCTCTCATTCTGCCGCTCTGTGGCCTACTCATGCTGCCGCCACCTCCAGACTCTCTCATTATGCCATTATGTGTTCTCATCATGCTGCTGCCACCTCAAGACTCTGTCATTGTGCCACTCTGTGGCTTCCTGGCTTCCTCATGCTGCCAACTCCAGACTCTGTCATTGTGCCACTCTGTGGCCTCCTCCTGATGCTGCTGCTGCCGCCACCTCCAGGCTCTGTCATTGTGCCGCTCTGTGGCTTACTCATGCTGCTGCCACCTCCAGACGCTGTCAATGTGCCACTCTGTGGCCTACTAATGCTTCTTCCACCTTCAGACTCTGTCATTGTGCCAATCTGTGGCCTCCTTCGGAAGCTGCCGCTGCTACCCCCACCTCTAGACTCTTTGATTTTGCCACTCTGTGGCCTACTCATGTTGCCACCACCTTCAGACTCTCTCATTCTGACGCTCTGTGGCCAACTCATGCTGCCGCCACCTCAAGACTCTATCATTGTGCCACTCTGTGGTCTCCTCGTGCTGCTGCCACAGCTATAATCTGTCATTGATCACTCTGTGGTCTCCTCCTGATGCTGCTGCTTCTGCAACCACCTCCACACTCTGTCATTGTGCCACTCTGTGGCCTAATCATGCTGCTGCCACCTCCAGACTCTGTCATTGTGCCACTCTGTGGCCTCTTTCTGAAGCTGCTGCTGCTGCCACCACCTCCAGACTCTGTCATTGTTTTGCTCTGTGGTCTTATCATGCTGCTACCACCTCAAGACTCTGTCATTGTGCCACTCTGTGGCCTACTCATGCTGCAGCCACCTCCAGACTCTTTCATTGAGTAGCTCTATGACCAACTGATGCTGCCATGTGCACACTATGTCACCTTGCCACTCTGTGGCCTGCTGATGCTGCCATGTCCACACTATGTCACCTTGCCACTGTGTGGCCTACTGATTCTGCCAAGTCCACACATGTCACCTTACCACTCTGTGGCCTACTGATGTTGCCATGTCCACACTATGTCACCTTGCCACTCTGTGGTTTCTTGAGTCTGCCATGTCCACACTATGTCACCTTGCCACTCTGTGGCCTCCTGATACTGGCATGTCCACACTATGTCACCTTGCACCTCTATGGCCTACTGATGCTGCCAAGTTCACACTATGTCACCTTGCCACTCTGTGGCCTACTAACGCTGCCATATCCACACTATGTCAACTTGCCACTCTGTGGTCTCCTGAGTCTGCCATGTCCACACTATATCACCTTTCCACTATGTGGCCTGGTGATGCTGCCATGTCCACACTATGTCACCTTGCCACTTTGTGGTCTCCTGAGTCTGCCATGTCCACACTATGTCACCTTGCCACTCTGTGGCCTACGTATGCTGCCATTTCCACATTTTTTCACCTTGCCACTGTGTGGCCTACTGATTCTGCCAAGTCCACACATGTCACCTTACCACTCTGTGGCCTACTGATGTTGCCATGTCCACACTATGTCATCTTGCCACTCTGTGGTTTCCTGAGTCTGCCATGTCCACACTATGTCACCTTCCCACTCTGTGGCCTCCTGATACTGCCATGTCCACACTATGTCACCTTGCACCTCTGTGGCCTACTGATGCTGCCAAGTTCACACTATGTCACCTTGCCACTCTGTGGCCTACTAACGCTGCCATGTCCACACTATGTCAACTTGCCACTCTGTGGTCTCCTGAGTCTGCCATGTCCACACTATATCACCTTTCCACTCTGTGGCCTAGTGATGCTGCCATGTCCACACTATGTCACCTTGCCACTCTGTGGTCTCCTGAGTCTGCCATGTCCACACTATGTCACCTTGCCACTCTGTGGCCTACTTATGCTGCCATTTCCACACTATTTCACCTTGCCACTCTGTGGCCTCCTGATACAGCCATGTCCACACTATGTCACCTTGCACCTCTGTGGCCTACTGATGCTGCCAAGTCCACACATGTCACCTTGCCACTCTGTGGCCTACTGATGCTGTCATGTCCACAATATGTCACCTTGCCACTCTGTGGTCTCCTGAGTCTGCCATGTCCACACAATATCACCTTTCCACTCTGTGGCCTACTGATGCTGCCATGTCCACACTATGTCACTTTTCCACTCTGTGGCCTCCTGATGCTGCGATGTCCACACTATGTCACCGTGCCACTTTGTTGCATCATGTATCTGCTGCTACTGCCATCTCCACACTATGTCACCTTTCCTCTCTGGCCCCCTGATGCTGCCATCTCCACACTATGTAACCTGGCCACTCGCTCGCCTCCTCATACTGCTGCCAACCACATACTTTGTGATTGTGCCACTCGGTAGCCTCCTTATACTGCTGCCACCTCCACACTGTCATTGTGCCACTCTGTGGCCTTCTGATGCTGCCTAGGTGTATGCTCCACAGACAGGATTCATTTTTTGTGGGTTATTGTTCTGATGGATCAGAGGAAGGGCAAAATAATTAGTGACATCAACACAAAGTTACTGTTGACACCCTCTCCACTGTCAGGGGGGCTCTACTTGTATAAGCGTGTAAAAGATCAGGTTCTGTAGCCAGCTATGTGGAATCAGCTGACAAGAGGGTAAAAGGAGGGTAACCATGTAGCTTCAGCCTTATGGCTATCACAAAACTTATAATAGAGAGCCGGGTCCTTAACTGGCAAAAGCCATATCCCCCTTTTCTCCAGGTCCCTCAGGACCCTTACGTTATATCTGTTCACTGTATTCTAATACTCATTATTTGTTTGTTTTACTGTTTTTTCTTTAGGTTTCCTAATAACTCGCGGTGTATCCACTTACATAACTCAACAAATTGCCTCTCCTCCTTATCCCTATGATGGCTATTAATATTGCCTCTTATAATGTCAAGGGCTGCAATTCACCGTCCAAACGGAGCCTGATTTTTGGGATATTGAGGAAAGACAAAGTGAATGTGGTTTTCCTGCAAGAAACCCACTTTAAGACCCATCACTTCCCCAACTTGTCTTTTTCATATTACCCTACATGGTATTATTGTGGGTCCCCCACATCAAACTCTAAAGGAGTGAGTATTGGCTTTTATAGGTTCCTTTATATTGGAAAATCAACTATGTTACCCAGATGGTTGCATTATAATGATCAAAGGTAAAATGGGTCAACACCTATATACCTTTGTGAATGTATACGCCTGAACAGTCACCAGATACATTGGCAAAAATCAGTTTTACTAAAATTGGAATCCTTCAGAGAGGGCATTACAGTGCTATGAGGTGACTTAATTCTTGTCTTAAACCCCTCATTGATTCCTCTTCCCATAAATTTGAACAATCTCAAAAGGGTATTCACTCCCTGCTGCAAACTTTAGCCAAGTATCAGTTGATTGATGTCTGGCATACTATGCAGCCATATTCTAGAGATTACACCTTTACTCATCACTTTACTCATCACTGCACAGGTCGTACCAACGCCTATTTATTATTTATTCATTTCAAAGGAGCATCTCCAGCTGTGTTACAGGGCTGAAATGGGATCCATTCTCCTATCCGACCACGCCCCATATATCTCCATATACAATAACCTCTTAATCATAGACGCACTAGCCACTGGCGATTTAACGAACAACTCATTAGCTCGCCTGATATTAAATCTAAGTTGAAACGCATTTTAGATGAATACTTTACTACGAATTGCACCCCTGAGGTCACATCCAAAACAGTTTGGGATGCCCATAAGGCAATCATAAGGGGCCACTGTATCAGACTCGTGCTCATCTTAAAAAGGAGAGACAAAAACAGATATATTCCATTCACGAAAAAATCAATTTCCTGAAAAGTGCTCATAAAAGATCTCTTTTGGATTCTCATTTACAGGAGTTGTCCTCATGCAGTGCTTCCCTCAAAAATTTTATGAATGCAGCATCTGCCAAGTTCTTTTTACACTCTTAACACAAAGTATTCTCTCATGGAAATAAAGCTTCCCGCTATATGATGACCAGGCTTAAACGTCGTAAACTAAATAATTATGTACACAAATTAAAAACTCCAGAGGGGGAATTAACCTTTGAATCGCGCAAAATAGCTTTCCTATTATGGATGAGCGAACCCAAACTGGATAGTCCGGGTTCGTACCGAATTTTGAGGTGTTCGGGGCACGGACCCAGACCCGAACATTTTCAAAAAAGTTTGGGTTCGGGTCCGTTGTTCGGCGATTTCTTCCCGCTTTCTGAAGGGCTGCACGGCAGCCAATCAGCTAGCGTTATACTTCTTGCCCTAAGAAGCCATCACAGCCATGCCTACTAATGGCATGGATGTGATTGGCCAAGTGCAGCATGTGACCCAGCCTCTATTTAAGCTCGAGTCACGTAGCGCCGCACGTCACACTGCTCTGATTAGTGTAGGAAGAGGACGCAGCTTCTGTGAGGGCGATATTAGGCAGGGAAAACTCAGCAAAAACACCTAATGAAGTGATTTATCTACAGCTGTGAAACATTCAACTTCTGCTAGTTAATTGCTCACTGGTTTTTAGGCTGCACAGAGCGTTTTTCTGACACTTTTTTCTGTTGTGATTGGCGGCCATTTTGTGTCTTGTGGTGCAGCAGCACAAGCTGCCACCAAGTCCATCAGTCCATCAATACTAGTTTTTTTTTTGCTATATCCTACATCAGGGGCTTGGCTGTGCTTATTGTCACCCCTATAAACTCAGGATAGAAATTTCTATATTTTATTGAGGGGTTAAATTTAATTGCCATAATAGCAATCCCCTAAATCTGGTGTTCCAGCTGTGGCTGGCAAAGTTTATTAGTGTCCGGCAAAGGATATATTTTGCTCTGGTGTGAAATTCAATTGCCAAAATAGCAATACCATAAATCAGTGGTTTCAGCTGTGGCTGGCCAAGTTTAATAGTGTCCGGCAAAGGATATATTTTGTTCTGGGGTTAAATTCAATTGCCAAAATAGCAATACCGTAAATCTGGTGTTCCAGCTGTAACTGGACAAGTTACATAGTGTCCGTCATAGTATTTATTATATTCTGATGTGAAATTCAGTTTCAAAAATATAAATACCGTAAAACTAGTGTTCCAGCTGTGGCTGGACAAGTTTAATAGTGTCTGGCAAAGGATATATTTTTTTCTGGGGTGAAATTTAATTGCCAAAATAGCAATACTATAAATCAGTGGTTTCAGCTGTGGCTGGCCAAGTTAAATAGTGTCCGTCAAAGGATATATTATTTTCTGGGGTGAAATTCAGTTGCAAAAATATAAATACCATAAATCTGGTGTCCCAGTTGTGACTGGACAAGTTTAATAGTGTCCGGCAAAGGATTTATTATTTCCTGGGGTGAAATTCAGTTGTCAAAATAGAAATACAGTAAATCTGGTGTTCCAGCTGTGACTGGACAAGTTTAATAGTGTCCATCATAGGATATATTATTTTGTGCGGTGAAATTCAGTTTTAGAAATAGAAATACCGTAAATCTGGTGTTCCAGCTGTTGCAGGCCTAGTTTAAATCTATCTGTAAAAGGGTACATTTTTTTCTGGGGTGAAATTTAATTGCCAAAATAGCAATATCCTGAATCTTGTGTTCCAGCTGTGACTGGACAATTTCCCTAGTGTCCGTCAAAGGATAGATTTTGTTCTGTGGTGAAATACAGTTGCAAAAATAGAAATACAGTAAATCTGGTGTTCCAGCTGTGACTGGACAAGTTTCATAGTGTACGTCATAGAATAGCTTTTGTTCTGGGGTGAAATTCAATTGCCAAAATAGCAATACCGTAAATCATTTGTTTCAGCGGTGGCTGGACAAGTTTAATACCGTCCGGCAATGGATAGATTTTAAATTGTTGGGTGAAATATTACCATTTTTGCCAGGTACAATCCCCTGCACTGCATAACTGACAGGGAACTTACAATTGGCTGTTAAATTCTTGCTTGAAATGAAGCCTTTTTAGGGCTGTAAAGCCAAAGGTAGTCTCCAATAACTGTTTTTTTATTTTTTATTTTACAACAATGGTTGGGTTATGCCGGTATACATGTCTATTCTGCATGAGGTTCAAACAAGTCCGGTGGGATCCATGTCTGGTTCTTTTTAATAAACAAAAGCTTAGTTGCCAACATTGTCTGCGGACAGACGGCTGCACTTGTCTGTGATAATGCCCCCAGCCATGCTAAACACATGTTCAGACAATACAGTGGCTGCAGGGTAGGCCAGCACCTCCAAGGCGAAAAGGGCTACCTCAGGACATGTGCCCAATTTGAAGAACTAGAAGTTGAATGGGCCAGACCCAGTTGCGTAGCTAGAAATGATTGGGCACCACATCAAATTTTTGAATGGGACCCCCCCTCCCCCAGTAATTTTTGCGCAACCCCTTCCTTTCATGCCGTCATGCCTGTGCCTACTAAAGATCGCTCTTTCAGACCAGGCCCAGCAGCTGTTCCATTCGCTTTCTACACTGTCTATACTGCCACTGTATATAATTTCATTGTATAATACTGTTGAGGGGGCCCTGACAAAGTCCTTTACTCCTCCTCCTCCTCCTGGATGGGCTCTTTCTAGGTCACGGCCCCAAAGCAGTTGCTTCCCCTGTAGCTATTCCCCTAGGCAGACCCATCAGTCAGTACATGTACTGTTCCAACATGTTGCTGAAATGCTGCCTCCTGCTAAGATGTTCCAGATCTGCTGGTGTTGCAGGTTGTTGATGCATGATGACAAAGCTTTTCCACATTTTGCCAATGATAAACCTGCCTTCTGAGGTGTTGGTGGTGACCCAGCTGCATTGGCAAATTCTTCCTCCTCCTCCTCTGCCTTCACCTTGTGCTTCCACGGAGTCCACGGTGTCAGGTGTAAATGACATCAGCAGCATGTCTACTAGTGGGCTCATCTTCCTATCACACTCCAGTGAGGGAAATAAGGACGGCACGTTGTCCTTGTAACAGGGATGCAGCAGGGTGGCCACCCAGCAAGCAGCACAAGTTAGAATGTGGCAGTAACTGAGCGGTCGTTGCGCAGTCACTGCAGCATGTTGTCGCTCATGTCTGCCAGGCTTCCCAGAGGCAAGGACAAGCTATCCTTTTTGAGGGAGGTATATAGTCTGTGTCCTCTGTATCCCCCAGCGTTCCTCCTACTCCTCCTCATACTCCAGAACTGTGCCCTGGCTGGACAATTGTGTTCCAGGCCAGGGCCTTTGTTGGTGCAGGAACCTACCCCCCGAGCCACTTGTAATTGGCTGGCCTTAAGTTAAGGATAAGGCGTGTATATAGTTTTGTTTGTTTATATAGTTTCTTTAGCTGCATTATAGTTATTTTAATATGTTTTTAAGTAAATTTGTAAATAGTTTATTAATGGTTTGAGTGGAAAGGGGGGGGGTGGTTTGAGTGTGTATGGTGTGAGGCTGTTTGGGTTAATTTTCCATCTGCTTCCTATACTGTCTATACTGCCACTGTATATAATTTCATTGTATAAAACTGTTGAGGGGGCTCTGACAAAGTCTTTTAGTTCTACACCTCCTCCTCGTGGATGGGCCCCTTATAGGTTAGGGACCCAAAACAGTAGCTTCCCATGCTTCTCAGTAGCTATGCCCCTGGGCAAACCCATCAGTTAGTACGTGTACTCTTCCACCATGTTGCTAAAATGCTGCCTCCTGCTAACACGTTCCAGATCTGCTGGTGGTGCAGGTTGTTGTGGCGTGATGACAAAGCATTCCCACATTTTGCCACTGCTAACCCAGCCTTCTGAGGTGCTGATGGTGACCCAGCTGCCCGTGAGCTGGTTTGGGTGCCACCCTACTGAGAACAAGGTTCCTCCTCATCCTCTTCATCCTACTTATCCTCCTCATCCTCCAGAACTGTGCCCTGGCTGGACAATTGTGTCCCAGGACAGGACCTATGTTGGTGCAGGAACCCACCCTCCGAGCCACTTGTAATTGGCTGGCCTTAAGTTAAGGATAAGGCGTGTATATAGTTTTATTTTTTTGTATGGTTAGTTTAGCTGCATTATAGTTATTTTAATATGTTTTTAGGTAAATTTGTAAATAGTTTGTTAATGGTTTGAGTGAAAGGGGTGTGTTCGATTAACTGAATTGATTTTCACTGTCTGGTGTTTAGGAATTTCTGCTCCCCAAATTCAGCACATGTGGCAGGCAGGGGATGTGCGTCAAACCAACTAGGCCCAGACCTGCTATTACATTTTGCCCCTTTAGCGCACAAAACCAGGCCAGGCTGAAGGCTCAATGGCACCAACCAATCATCCGTCTGTTGTTCCATGCCTGTCCACAGCTCCTGCGCGTTGTGGGGTTTTCCCCACAAACACACACGTTTTAAAACAGACAGCTGTCATTTCCCCTGGATGTGCTGCTGTGGGTGGTGAAGGTGTTACACTGAGTGAATGAGGGGGTGGTAGAGAAGGAGGAGGAGGAGGAGGAAGCAGAGTA
This sequence comes from Bufotes viridis, assembly GCA_033119425.1. Taxonomy (NCBI): domain Eukaryota; kingdom Metazoa; phylum Chordata; class Amphibia; order Anura; family Bufonidae; genus Bufotes; species Bufotes viridis. The sequence continues at coordinate 363,455,143 of CM065591.1, read as the reverse complement.
GGAGGAGGAGGAAGTAACAGGATACAAAGAGAAATGCCCAGCAATACTCGGGGGAGGAAGGACATTCGCAAAAATGCTATCCGCCTCTGGGCCAGCCGCTACATTTATCCACTGTGTTGTTAGTTATGTGGACGTTGCCATAGATAGCGTTGAGCAGTGCACAACTGATTTTGTCCGCCACTTGGTTGTGCAGGGAAGGGATGGCTCGCCTGCAAAAATAGCGGAGGCTGAGATACTCGTACTGTGGGACAGCCACCGCCATAAGGTTTTTAAAACTGTCCACCAGACAGAATGACAGCATTTCAAAGGATCAGGAAGTTTGAAATAAGGCATTCAGAGCCATGGGTAGGGGGGTACTTCCTCTTTCTATTTTTTTTTCTCTCCAGTGTTTGGGAGATGGACAGCTGATAGCTCAACACTTTCATGGGATTTGGTGGAGATGCTTGGTGATGATGGTAGATGTGGTGGCGTTGCTGCCACATCCTTTGTTTGCTGGGTGACAGGTGCCACTGTCACTCACTTGGGCTCAAGTTTATGAATGTTTATTTATTTATTTTCTCTATTTTATGTTATTTTAAGTAATTTCCCTATCCACATTTGTTTGCAGGGGATTTACCTACTTTTTGCTGCCTTTTTCAGCCCTCTAGGCTATTTTACAGCCTTTTTAATGCCCAAAAGTTCGGGTCCCCATTGACTTCAATGGGGTTCGGGGTGAAGTTTGGGTCGAGTACGGATCCCAAATCCGAACATTTTCGGGTAGTTCGGCTGAACTTCTCGAACCCGAACATCCAGGTGTTCGCTCAACTCTATTCCCTATTTAGGGATTATTATGAATCCCTCTACAACCTCAACCCGCCGCAATCTCTCTCGGGTAACACAGAATCTACTCCGCCTTTTGGACCTTACTTAGATAAATTAGCCCTTTCATCACTCTCAAATCAAGACAAAAACCACTTGTCTTACCCCTTCTCTTCTGAAGAGCTTCTTGGAGCCATTAAAAATTCCCCCATGGGTAAATGTCCGGGTCCAGATGGGCTCCCTATTCCCTACTACTCGTCTTTTCATGAAGTGCTTATCCCACACCTTCTCCCAGTTTTCAATAATACTCTGCAGGGTGTGCCATTATCTGGCGATATGACTAGAGCTCACATTACGTTAATCCCCAAAGACGGTAAAGATCACTCACTGTGCCCCAACTACAGTTGTGTTCAAAATTATTCAACCCCCACTGAAATTGAGTGTTTTGGCCAGTTTGACATTGATTTTGATCATTTCAGTCATCTTGTTTACAATTAAATCAAAGAGGCACTTGTAAGTCAGACAAATATAACATAACATTTAAAATGAAATAACCACAAATGTATTTTCTGTGCTCACATCATTATCAGTTTTATTCAACCCCCAAGTGACATTCAATCTTAGTACTTAGTACAACATCTTTTTCCAGTTGTAACAGCTTTTAAACGTGAAGCATAGATGCACAAGTGTCTTGCATCGATCTACGGGTATCTTCGCCCATTCTTCATGGGCAAAAGCCTCCAGTTCAGTCACATTCTTAGGCTTGCGCGCTGCAACTGCTTTCTTTAAGTCCCACCAGAGAGGTTCTCAATCGGATTTAAGTCTGGTGATTGCGATGGCCACTTCAAAATGTTCCAGCCTTTAATCTGCAACCATTCTCTAGTGGACTTGGAGGTATGGTTGGGATCATTGTCCTGTTGAAAGGTCCAACGTCTTCCAAGCCTCAGGTTTGTGACGGACTGCATCACATTTTCATCCAATATCTCCTGGTACTGAAGAGAATTCATGGTACCTTGCACATGCTGAAGCTTCCCTGTACCTGTAGAAGCAAAACAACCCCAAAGTATGATTGACCCCCGCCATGCTTTACAGTAGGCAAGGTGTTCTTTTCTTCATAGGCCTTGTTCTTCCTCCTCCAAACATAGCGTTGATCCATGGGCCCAAACAATTCTAATTTTGTTTCATCAGTCCACAGAACACTATTCCAAAACTTTTGTGGTTTGTCCACATGACTTTTGGCATACTGCAGTCGACTCTTCTTATTCTTTGGCGACAGCAAGGGGGTGTGCCTGGGAGTTCTGGCATAGAGGCCTTCATTACGCAGTGTGCGCCTTATTGTCTGAGCTGAAACTTCAGTACCCGCATCTGACAAATCTTTTTTCAGTTCCTCAGCAGTCACACGGGGACTTTTCTCCACTTTGCGCTTCAGGTAACGCACAGCAGTCGAAGTCAGCATCTTCTTTCTGCCACGACCAGATAGCGTTTCAACAGTGCCCTTTGCCTTGAATTTGCGAATGATGCTTCCTATGGTGTCTCTTGGTATGTTTAACATCTTTGCAATCTTCTTATAGCCATTGCCCTTCCTGTGAAAAGAAATCACCACTTTTCTTGTCTTCCTGGACCATTCTCTTGACTTCACCATGTTTGTAAACACACCAGTAAATGTCTAGAAGGAGCTGAGTATCATAGTCCTTTTAAATCTGCCTAATTGGTGCTTATTATGCTTGATTGCTGCTCCTTGACATCCACAGGTGTTTTCAATACCTGATCGTAAACACTTGAATGAACCTCTGTTCTTAAGAGTGGTAGTCTTTAAGAGGTTGAATAATTGTGTCAATTAAGAAATCACAAAAAAAAAACATTTAATACTGTATTACAAAAACAATTGATGTCATTTTAGTTGCATTTGGTTCTTTAAAAAGTCCTTGTAACTAAGATTTCATTCTGAACACAATTACAAATGTACACTAAATTTCCTAAAACCCTTTACAGCATTGGGGGTTGAATAATTTTGAACACAACTGTATAGACCCATTTCCCTTCTTAATATTGATTTAAAACTTTTAGCCAAGATGCTAGCCAACCGATTGGCGAAACTCCTTCCCTCCCTGATCCACAGGGATCAAGTGGGCTTTGTTAAGCAAAGAGAGTTGAAAGATAACACGGCCCGAGTACTCAACATTCTTCGTTATGTTAAAAAAGGGACTTCCCTTAGTCCTTCTCAGCATAGATGCTGAGAAGGCTTTTGATAGAGTCAATTGGTCCTTTATGTATTCAGCGTTGCGCTCCCGCAACTTTCCTACCCCCTTTATACAAGCAATAGAAGCTATGTACTTACGTGCCTCAGCATCGGTCCGGGTAAATGATACCCTGTCTGATCCCTTCATGATACGTAATGGCACTCGCCAGGGCTGCCCCCTATCCCCCCTCCTCTTTGTCCTCTCCCTGGAACCTCTTCTGCAGACCATTCGGTTGGATGGAGACACTCAGGGAATAACTCTAGGTGACCAACAGCACAAAATTGCCGCTTTCGCGGATGACATGCTTTTAATAGTGAGCAATCCCGATACAGCTCTACCAAGGATATATGGTCACCTGGAAACATATGGGTTGCTCTCCAATTTCAAGGTGAACCACAACAAATCACAGATTATTTCCACAGGCCTTAAAAACTCTCTTAGGAAACAACTAGAATTACATTTTAATTGGTCCTCCCCTTTTCTGACCTACCTAGGTGTGAAAATGAGCACCAACCCAAGCCAATTCTTCAACTTGAACTACGTCCCACTTCAGACAAAATTGGCTGAGGATTTAACCTCCCTGGATGTCCCTACACTCTCGTGGTTTGGGAGGAAAAATATCCTGCTTTCCCTCATTATTCCTAAACTTACCTATCTTCAACAGACTCTACCAATTCCTGTTCCTTCCACATATTACTCTAAACTTCGGTCCATGTTCAGCTCCTTCATATGGAATAAAACAAAGGTGAGAATGTCTTATAAATCTCTGTTTTACCCGAGAGAGAGAGGGGTGGATTATCATTACCAGACCCTGAAATATAAGGTAGAGCCGTTCTACTTACTAGAGTTGTAGACTGGATGACTGCCCCCAAACAGAAATCCTGGGTCACGATGGAACAATCCTTATTGGGACTCTCTTTTAGAGCAGCTCTTATAGGATGCATGTCCCCGCTGCCTTCCCTTCTTAACATCTCTCCAGTTATAAAAGCTAGTTTACATGCCTGGAACGCCATGCAAAATTCAACCTTAGGTTCCCCTCTCCCGTCTCCTACTCTTAGAGTGGAGGACATGTTCCACTTGGCTCCCCAGGCCCGAAAAGTCAGTCTTCCCAAAAAGATTAGTCTGTCAAGGATGGAGTACAGTTAGCAGGAACTGATAAATAACGACAGACTGGCTTGATCCCAAACTAAGGAAAATATAGGAGGGCCCTATAAATCCCTAAGAACTCTCCCAAACTACTTAGCACATGCACAGGTCCCGGTGGTAGACAAATACATGCCCTCGTACCTATAACTGAGTGACACCTGAATTCCCTATAGTAGTGAGGGGAACGGCCACCGGCTCCCTGCACAGAATACGGAGGGAGTCAGGGTTACTTAGAATCAAGCCAGCAAACAAAACACAAAGTACCGCAAGGAGAAGCAGTAAGGGAGAGAATATAAAGCAAACCAATTAATCAAGATAAGAGGCAGCTGAGGGAGAGAAAGGAACTGAGCAAAGTGAAACCAAAACAAAGAACATCATACAAAAGACAGGGAGGAACCTCTAACTGACCGTCTTCCAGAACCGGCAGTGACAGTACCCCCCTTCTACAGGTGGACTCCGAACACTCAGGGCCGACCTTCTCAGGATGAGACCGATGGAAAGCCCTGATGAGACGAGTGGCCTTAAAGTCCGCCAGTGGGACCCACATCCTCTCCTCAGGACCATAACCTGTCATGGCAGCTGTCTTCAGCCGTGACCTTCCGTACATTCGTGTGCTGCAGCTCCTCGCTGCAGCTTCGTTCCAGTGTGTTGGTATGTGGTATTGTATGGGTTAACTCCCATGTGTCTCTGTGATTCTGTTTGGGTTAACTCCCCTGTGTGTGTGTATCTGGAGTTAATCCTCTCTGTCTGGTCCATGAGTGTGGCCTCTTTGCTGCACCCATGGAACCTGTATATAAGGCTGACTTTGCCTCAGTTCTTGGTCAGCTCTCCTGGTGTGTGTTTGTCCTGTCCTGCTCCTGGTGTGTACTGTCTCCCATGCTGCTGACCCATGGGATCCGTGTCCGTCTGTTCTCTGTAGGTTTCCCTACTTGGTCTTTGTTGTTGTTCACTGCTTGTTGTTGCCCTGCCTGTTGTTGTCCACTGTTTGTTGTCTCAGGCTTTGTTGTCCGTACTCCTGTGTCTCTGCTTTTAGTTCGCCTGTTATGTTATGTTTTGTCTTGCTATGTTTCCTGTCTCCTCCGAAAGGAGGTCTGTCGTTCCTCGGAGGGGGAACATTTGTCTCTGTCCATGTTCTCTGTTCAGCAAGCTCTTGCAGCTTCCTTGCTGCAGAGTGCTTGGGCAAAGCCACGCAGTTCCCACTGGTGGAGCAAGACCTTCTCTGTCCATTGCCACTCCTGTGTCCTTGCCTGAACTCCCGTTCGTGTTCCCTGTGTATGTCATGTTGCTCTGTACCGTCGGTACATGCTTGTACCAGTTGTCACTCGCTCCTGGGGTCACTGTCTAGTTCACGCTCCAGAGTGGACCCTGGCAACTTTCTGCGGCAAAGCCTATCCCTACCATCTGGGGCCCTAGTAAACACCAGGAGTTGCTTAGTCACGCCCCTCTGGAGTATTACTAGACAGTGGCACAGTGGGGGTTCCTCCAACTGCATTGACGGTACGTAGAGCTTATGTTTCTCCATTGTTTCCATTTGTACATTAAACACTGTTTAGACCGTACCTTGTATCTCGTTTATTGTGAAACGACGCGGAGGTCTTTCGTGGGACCTCCAACTCGTGACAGAATGAACAAATCCTACCTTCAGAGTGCTTGTGCTTGTTTGTCAGTCCGGAGAGAGGGTTCTGTTCTTTTGCCTCACCATTTCAGTTTGTTCGTGTTTGCTGCTTGTCCTGGGTGTGTGCATTCCGTTTTTGTGTCCCTCCTCTTTGTGCTGAGGTATCGGATTGGTTGCCCTGGTGTACTGGCTGCGGTGTCCTCCGTGTATGCTGGTTGCCAGGGGCGACGTCCGGTGTTACCTTTTTAGCTTGCAGCTCTGCCTACGGCCGTGTTTTCCGTATTCGGCGCAGGTATCTGCTTTCGTGCTCGTGCCTCCGGAAGGGGGTGTCAGCATGTCTGTCCAATTAGTGCTTGGCAGATATGTCATTCTCCGGAGGGAGATTGGAGGGTGAGGTTTTAGCACTTGCAGTTCACCTCGACTTGTGTTGCCGTGTAGGCTGGCTGCATCACCCTTGGCGTACTGGCTGCGTATTCCGTGTAGGCTGGTTGTTAGGGGCTGCGTGCTGGCTGCGGTAGTCTTATGGTTCTGCTTGTCTACCTCGGTACCCCTTTGACTCCGATTTTGTTTGATTCGTATTTGGTTCCCGTTCCCAGTCTGGTTTCGTATTTGGTTCCCGTTACCAGTCCCGCTCCCCCGGAAGGGGGTGTCTGCATGTCTGACCAATCAGTTCTTGGCAGACATGTCATTCTCCGGAGGGAGAGTGGAGGGGGAGGTTACATCATGGTGCGCTTCACTGACGTGTATGCCGTATTTGCTAGCTATCTTCCCCTGGCGTACTGGCTGCGAATCCTCCGTGCAGGCTGGTTTTAAGGGGCTTGGGCTTGCTTCGGTCGTCTTTTGTGTTCCTGCTCATGTACCTCGTCACCCCTTAGATTCTCGTTCCCTTGCCTTGTTCCTTTCAGTTTGTTGCCCCATGTCTTTCCCTTTCTGTTTAGGAGGAGAGGGGGGGCTTTGAAGGGTGGGAGTGTCACGGCCTCTGTCTTCAGCCGTGACCTTCCGTACATTCGTGTGCTGCAGCTCCTCGCTGCAGCTTCGTTCCAGTGTGTTGGTATGTGGTATTGTATGGGTTAACTCCCATGTGTCTCTGTGATTCTGTTTGGGTTAACTCCCCTGTGTGTGTGTATCTGGAGTTAATCCTCTCTGTCTGGTCCATGGGTGTGGCCTCTTTGCTGCACCCATGGAACCTGTATATAAGGCTGACTTTGCCTCAGTTCTTGGTCAGCTCTCCTGGTGTGTGTTTGTCCTGTCCTGCTCCTGGTGTGTACTGTCTCCCATGCTGCTGACCCATGGGATCCGTGTCCGTCTGTTCTCTGTAGGTTTCCCTACTTGGTCTTTGTTGTTGTTCACTGCTTGTTGTTGCTCTGCCTGTTGTTGTCCACTGTTTGTTGTCTCAGGCTTTGTTGTCCGTACTCCTGTGTCTCTGCTTTTAGTTCGCCTGTTATGTTATGTCTTGCCTTGCTATGTTTCCTGTCTCCTCCGAAAGGGGGTCTGTCGTTCCTCGGAGGGGGAGCATTTGTCTCTGTCTATGTTCTCTGTTCAGCAAGCTCTTGCAGCTTCCTTGCTGCAGAGTGCTTGTGCAAAGCCACGCAGTTCCCACTGGTGGAGCAAGACCTTCTCTGTCCATTGCCACTCCTGTGTCCTTGCCTGAACTCCCGTACCAGTTGTACCAGTTGTCACTCGCTCCTGGGGTCACTGTCTAGTTCACGCTCCAGAGTGGACCCTGGCAA